>QTSX02002874.1:138083-485654 GCA_014839935.2 Entomophthora muscae
CTGGTCTTCTGATAGTCCATTTAAAGACTTGCGTGGAATAAGCAACAGAGCGCTTGGTTGGTTGCAAGGTAGTGCAAATTCACTGAACTCACCAAATGAGGTGGCGTTCATAAGACTAGAGTTCTCTTCCAGTCTCATGTAGCCTAGCAGTTGGTGTTTCTTCACCGTCAGAGGTTTATCATAAAGGTTCCCCAAGAGTACCAGAATCTCTTCCAATGATGTCATGATAATACCAGGTAGAATCCAAGTTTGCAATTACAAACCATTGTGGAGCCCATATACTTCACCATACATGCCTTTAGGGAAACTGAGACTTAGACCTGTATTATGAATCACTTAGGAACCAATTGGAATGGAGAATTCACTAGAGGAATATAAGGGGATCCCTTTGTACTCCTTAGTGGAAAGAGGTAGAACCTTGATTTTGCGTTGGCGCAAGGTATATGCTACTGGCATATCTCCATCAGCATATTCCATATTAATATAATGTATTTTCTTTGTAGGGAGGTCTTTTGGTCCGTTGCCATGATAAAACATTGGTACAGAGTGACCTAAAATGCCAAAGCTGCTATCCCAATGATTGATGATAGTTCTGTAGGTTGCCATAAAGCTGGTACCAATTAATATATCATAGCTTTTGTTGCGCAACACTATTGCTGGGGCAGTTACCATCAATTTACCAAACCAAAGTGGTAAGGATGAATAGGCTCCCAAAGCCTTTGTTTTATCAGGTCCTGCAGTACCAAATTTCTCATTTTAGTCTAAATCAGGCGCAAGTTTCAGTTTTTTGACTAGCCTGGTCAACACAATGTTTCCTGGAGCTCCAGAGTCCAGAATTTCCCTTACCTGAAGCTTATGAACCACCAGTTCAATGTAAGTGAAATTGTGACGTTCTCCGTAATGAGGGGAGGTAATTTTGGTAACCTTGTGAACGTCCAGTCCTTTAAACTGAGCAAGAAACAACTCCAGCGCAGTTGTTAGGTCAGGTTTCAGGGATTTCAAGGTATCCAAATTTGTGGAGACTTGTACCAACCTTAATAGTTGAGAAAACTTTTTGATGCTATCACTCTTGTGGGTGGCCTCAGCATATGGCATGCAAAGTTGTTCAGAGTAGGGTATAGAGATGGTGTCAACAGCTTCCTTAGAAGGTATGCTCTCCGTACAGATTTCTTGCTTTTTTGTAACTGTGTTGACAGCCAAAGCTCTATAGAGCAAGTCTTTGTTTATTTCTTCTTTATCTGGCAAGTATCTTTTGGGGCAAGCTTCTTGGTCCATCAGGTCAACGTTGCAGTAAGGGGTGTCAGGGTCCAGGTCACTAGGTGGACAGGGCCAGGAACTACTAACAGTCAGAGTTTTCTCCTCAACCTGACTGCTTAGCAGTTTTTTGACTCCTCACTGTCTTCTTCTCTGTCATCTTCTTCATCCTTGTCATCCCGCTTGTCCTCCACGTTGTCTTCCTGGTTCAGGTAGCACACATTAGCCTTGGGTTGCTTGCAATCCCAGGAAAGATGTCCTAATTACCCACACTTGTAGCAGGTGTGGTTGTTTGTTGTGTTAATGACTAGGGGAGTAGCTACTATTTTAGGTTTCCTAGGAGAGTCCTTATCCCAAGTCTTGCCTTTAGAATCTGTAGAAGAGGAAAAAGTGGCTTTCTTATAGTCAGGGAAAGGGACTTTGAGCTGTTCCTTAAAAGATCCCAAGTGACGCATGAGCTTGGGAACCGTTCTTGCACTATAGATTCTAGATTTGAGGGCAATGTAAAGCTCTCTATTGGGATGAACATAGTTAAGAAGCGCTCCTTTTACATCAACAAAAGTGGCTGCTCCCATGGAGGCTAGTGTCTATGCTTCCAAGTAGAAGCGCTCTGAGAAATTCATTAGGCTTTCCCCCTTCTTTATCTTCCCTTCAGTAAACTCCATTTTGCGGAGAAAATAAAGCTTATTTGCTGCCAAACTCTGTAATGAGGGCCCTGGATACGTTCTCTAGCCCAGCCTTGTTCTGGAAGTCTTGGCATTATTATTGTCTGGGTCTCCAAATCCAAACAATTAAAGATGGCTGCATTCTTCATGGCATCATCCTCCCCATACATAGAGTTATTGTATAGCCAGAGGAACATGTGGATATTGGCCTTTTTGTCAAACTTTGGCAAGTTTGTTGGCTTGAAATTTGGGATTGCTGCAGAAGTGCTAAAATTAAAACTTCTTCTAGGCGGGGGTGAGGTATTTCTCTGGTTCAAAGCGCAAAGCTGTGCTTCCAAAGCCACATCCCTGGCATTGTTGCTAGTCCTGGAAGTAGAGGCAGCAGCGCCAGGAAGAGGTATTTTGCTGCTATCCAGAACTGGTTCCGCTACATAGACTTTCCTCATTGTATGGCCTATGTTGTCTTCATTGCTCTTGTAACTATGCAAGGAACGACAGTCCTCTGACATTGCCTGGCTGACTGTCAACAGGACACTTTGGCTTCTTCCTATGGTCTTCTGTGGACCTGTTTCCAGCACAGTTTGTCTGGAGTAAACTTGAAGTAACTTCTCTACTTGTCCTTGTAGTTGCAGAATGTTGGTACGTTGCAATTATACTTCTTGAGCCAGGTCTTTTATTGTGCAATTAGCTGCATGCAATTTGTCTTTGAGCTTTTCCATACGTTAATCCTGTTTTTCAAACATCACATTGTTCTTTTCTTGCATAGCTCAATGATTGTTGCTTAATGCTTCCAGATTATCACAATTATTTTCCGTGTGGTCATGGTTGATCAATTTTACCAGCTTGGGAAATTCCATATTGAAATGGTTGAAGTCAGAGAGGGATTGCCAAAGGCCCTTGTCAATATCACTGACATGTTTAAATATCTCCTCCATGTCCCATTGGATAATGGTGGTGACTTCCTTATTGCCTTCCAAGCAAACCCCATCTTCTATCAGTCTTACCAAGCAACCAAGCGACTCTACCTCGCTACATAGGTAGTGAAAGGTAGCTTCTTCACCCTTTACATGATGAGTTACTGTGCCTAGCCAGTTATTATCCAATCCTTTATGCTCCAGCATAGTCCCAATTATTGTGGACACTTAGTTTGTCAGACGTTCTTACAGCTGTGTTGACAAGTTTGCTGTGAAGTTTTGGTGGATTGCCAAGTGATTCAATTGGTGACTGATATTGGTCTTAGAGCTTGTAAGTTTATCATACAGAAAACAGAGGAAAGCCTGCTGATTGTTTATCAAGTTTCCCTGATGCAAGATCAGGGATAGTTGATAAACCAGGTGGGTCCGGCTATGGCAAATGGAAGGATGTTCAAAGCTGTGGATATACTCCTTGGCTTGTTCAATTTTTTCATCAGTATTTGAAGCTGATTTGGAGTTATCCCTGTGAAATTTTGGAATTTCTCTTTACCTGTAATACCAAAAGAGGGTAGTACAGCAAGCTTCTTGTGGGCTTCCCCATTCTGGTACGCACCCCGGTCCATACCGCTAATAGCTTGCTCCAGCTGTTGCTGGGTAGGCTCTGTGTTTCTGTCTACTTTGAGAGGCACTGGGGCATCAAGGTGTAGAGAGAACTGATCCTCTATTAGTCAGGGATGCTGCAAATTAGTCATGAACTGACCAAAAGCCATGAATTCATTAGGCAGATCATCCCTTGTTCCAGCAAGGCAATTGATCTCCAAGAATAGCCCATCAGGGTGGTCCTAAAGGTGGAGAAGGAAAGCGTGGAGAAGGTTATCTCCATCACCTCCCTGCACAAAAGCTGAGTCCCCAGAAGGGCAACAGTTATCATTGGACCAATGCATGCTAGAGTGAGCACCAATGTTGTATTTCTGCATAGAGTTAGTAATTTCTTTCACTTAACTCAAAATATGATCCTTCTATTACTAAAGATTAGGTCAAGATAAGTATCTAGCCTAATGCGTATAATAAAGTTAAAGTATGTAAATTTGATCTTTATTTAATCAATCAAGGAGAGAGTTATATAGTAATAGGAGAGATTAACAAGAGGCATAGAACACCAGGATCCTCTGGTTACAGCCTTGTTTCCCCTATCCTTATCCCATTATTAAACTAACAATTGGCTGATAATTAGTTAATATGAACTCAGGATACAACTTAGTTGATCATTCAACCTTGTTATTATCCTTAGAGAGAGTACCATTGTTCTGTTATACCCCAAGCTTAATGGATCAATTGCATGAGTATAGTGACAGCTAGTTTACAACCAATCACTTCACAACACCTGCTTTCATAAAATACTGGCAGTAAGTCTTGCTACCCTGGCTGGCAGATGCGCAGGACTGCGCCAATGGCGGTGTCACTGGCATCTGACTCAAGCTTGTAGCACCCATTGTTATTAGGGTATTGCAAGATTGGTGCTTTTATCAAAGCTTGTTTTAATAATTTAAAATTCTTGTTGCATTCTGGTGTCCAGATAAATTTCTTTTTGGCATAACCCTTGGTTAAGTCATTAATTGGTGCAGTGAGCTTTCCTCAGTCTTTGATGTTTTTCCTTAGGTAAGCTACCATTCTGAGAAAGCATCATACTTGTGTAACAGAGGTGGGGCATTGCATGTTATTTATGACTTTTATTTTGTCTGAATCTGCTTTGATGCCACCATCAGAGACAATATGGCCCAAGAGCAGAAGTTCCTTTTCCATAAATTGGCACTTACTTGGTTTTTCATAAATTTTGTGCTTTGCAAGTCAATTGAGTGTGTAAGGTCTTGCCCATAATGGCGCAAGGTTATAAACTAGAGCGTGCAAGGCATTAGGATTCAAATTTAAAAGTTTAAAAACGTAGGAACTGTCTGTAAAATAATCTTATAGAACCCTGCTAAAACCCTATATTGGGTCACAGAGGGAGTATTGAGTATAAGAACCCTAATGTCAGGAAACCAGGCATAGGTATAGGCATTGGGCAGCTCAGGATGGGGTTTGGCTGAGCTGGTGGGTAAAGCCCACCATAGAATGGGTGCTAACTTGATAATGTAAGGCATAGACTGCCTGAGTAAGGACCAGGGTTCAGAGGTAGGGATCATAGAATCCACCATCCCTGTCAAGGTGATATAGAGGTTTTCAAACAGTTGAGTGGACGTGGTCTCTGCAGCAGTGGGGGTCTCCATTGGACGGTTGGGTCCTGGGGTTAAGGGCAGAGTCATGGGAACAAAGTAGGCAGGCAGATAATTGTACTTGCCTTTGAACAATCTTGGCGGCCTTTTGTACCACTTTCCTTCACGTCTTGTGTATTCAGTTTCTCTAGTCCTGGCCAAGGAGTCAGCAATGAGGATGGTCTCCAAGTTGTACTCTGCGTAGGCCGGGTTGGGCAGGTATTTGGTAAAATGCACAGGTCCAAAGGGGGCTCCTGGGGGACGGTATAGTGCCTGGGTGGGATCAGCAGGTTGGTCTCCAGAGGGGGCAGGTGCCTAGTGGTATTTAACAGAGTTAAGATGAAAGATCACTAAGACTAGGTAAGGTAAGATTTGTTTGAGCCAAAGGTTCATAAAACTTTATTATCAAAAATGACAATGTGGTCTTCACCATACCGCTGGGGTTTTTATACCATGGGATTTTGCTTCTTCATTTTTTGCAGGATTCAGGTTTGCAGACAAGGCACTGGTGGGGCATGGATCTTGGCTTAGAGTCTTGAGGGTGGCAGATCCAGGTTGTGCCTTCTCTGGTAATAGAAGTGGAAATGCTTCATTCCGCCGCCACTGTTCACTATGTCACCTGAGTAGTTCAATTGTACTACCCATTCTGGATGGAAGGCTGGCAGTTGCTGGTGGTCATTGGCAGAGTTAATAATAGGTTTTGTTTTAACCTCCTTAAAGCAAGCTAAAACCTCTGCATAGGTCCAGATCTTTGGTGGCTCAAGGTTGGCATCAATCTGGTGATCATTTGGGGAATTGTCCTTGGGAGACCCGCCGGTCTTGGAGTAAATTGTCAACTCGGGTTTGCAATTTAACAAGTGGGCAGTTTCCCGTCCACTTTGTGTGACCCAAGTAGTCTTTGGAGGGTCAGGGTTTGATTCCAAAGTTTCCAATGTTAATTTTGAAACTCCAGTATTGGCGTTTGACAGGTTGTCAGTAGGTCCTTCCCCAACCTCTGTTAGCCAGGTTAAATCTCCTTTGTAGCTATGGGTCTTCATTGACACCAGTTTGGCAGCAGACTGGCAACTATTCAGGAAATCCTCCAAAGTAGGCCAGCAGATTGCGGAGTAATTTAACAATTTGAGCCTGTGACTTAACAGATTGGCGGGTTCTGGAATGTCCTGGAGGGTTTGATCCGCCTTCAGAGAACTGGGGTTCAACTCTTGGGTTTTCAATATCAGTATTGAAATATCATTCATGACACCTAAGCAAAGAAGATAAAATAAAGTGTTTAATAGTGAACAACTTTTAACCAAGGGAATATCAATATTAGGATATTCTCCACCAGCAAATTGGTATATATAACTATTGAAAGATTCCTTGAGGGAAAATAATGGATATAATAAGCCTAATGTTGCAACTGAGCTTCCCAACTTGTCTGCTAACGTATCTTACAATACACAGGGGGCGCTCAATGAGTTGCCCCTTGACATGTCTAACAACATGGATTAATCTGATGGCAATATTGAATGGTGGGTACTTCATCCTAATTAGGAGCACTATCAATTTGATTTGCTGATCCCTGCACAAGTTATTCCTTGGCTTCAAACCTTACATGTAACTTCCCACTATGCCACCCCCTTGTGGCCTTGTGGCTTTCCCCATATGGTATATTAATCACAATATTCTACAATAAACAACACCTTCTTTTTATTCTGTCCTTTCTATTGGACTGTTGTCTTCCCCAATTTAAAATACTGAATACTCATTGGTTCAGTTGCAATACTAAGGCTTGTTGTTTTACAAGTTCCATTTGTTTTAAGGAAAGAAAAAGCTAAACTTTAAAATGAATTTAAATAAAAATGTATAAATTTCTAAAAATTAATATCTCAAAGTTAAAATTAGATAAAAGATTGAAGGGAAAAACACTTAGAATTTAGGCTTAAAGCCTACTCTTCAAAAGCTCTTTATTTATAGAGAAAAAATCTTTTTCTGTTGAAGACTGATAGCCAGGAGGAAGCAGCCAAGAAGAGGAGTAACTGGAGAAGTTGGAGAACAACCAGGTAAAGAAAAGGGGAAACAGAAGATCAGTTCAAAGTTTGATCTGCAAGAATGAAGCTGAAGAAAGCAGCAACAATGTAAACAGGAGTTTCAAAAAGGTGAGTGAAAACTAAAATTTCTCTAACTTTAAAGTAGAGAATATAAAGCTAATTGAATAGCTGAAAAGCAAAAGACAACAAAGACAACAACAACAGAAAATCAAACACAAATTGACGTAAAACAAGGTAAATTACTTTAAAATACTTAGATATTAACTATTAATTCAAAATTTCAATATTAAAAATAAATAAAGATTAAATCAATTAAAAACAGATAAAATACAATAAGTTTAAAGAGCCTGCTCTTTGGGTCAGAGCATGACATTACCCCCTCCAGACCCAAGCTCAGGATGTGCTTGGATATAAGAGTTGATGGCATCAGGACAGTTTCTAAGGTTGGACAGTGGCTCCCAAGAACTCTCCTCAACGGAATATCCCTTCCAAAGAACCAAGTATTGGAGTTTACCATAGTGATAACAATGATTGATAATGGAGTCAACCTCATACTCAGGGGTTTCTTGGACCATATGAGGAGGAGCTGCTTTCTTGTTCTGATGAGAAGGAGGAGGAGAAGTCTGTAGTTTGAGGAGGGAGACGTGGAAGACATCATGAATGCAATACCCTGGAGGAAGTTGGATATGGTATACAACCTTTCCAACTTTTTACTGTTACAAAAAAAGGCCATATGAAATGCAGACCAAGTTTACAAGAGGGCCATCTGATAGGAAGATTTTTTATATATTTAGATATACAAGGTTGTTGACCTGGATGCACTTCCCTTCCTGAAAACAACAATTGGCCTGGACCTTGTAAACCTCAATAGCCTTAGAGAGATTCTCTTTTAAGGAATTCTGGATGAGTTTTAGCTGGACAAGAAACTCCTCAGCTAACAGGGAACGGACAGAGGAGGTGACAGAAGGGACAAAGGCAGGAGTATAGCCTAAATTCACCATGAACATAGTCATCTTGGTAGAAGAATGAGGAGTAGCATTGTAGGAATACTGGGCCAAAGGTAGGTTAGAAGCCCAATTTTCTTGTTGTTTGTTGGAAAAACAGCAAAGGAAACATTCTAGTGTCCAATTTGTACGTTCAGTTTGCCCATCAGACTGGGGACAATAAGAGGTGCTAAGAGAAAGGTGAACACCTAGCTTAGTCATAAACTCCTTCCAGAACAGGGAAAGGAATTGTGGTCCACAGTTGGAGACAATATCTCTTGGAGTACTGTCACAAGTGCAAACTCTTATCAACTATGACTATTGAAAAGCCTCAACTACAGGATTTGAACCCTGATCCCCTGTAGGCCTTTATCCTGCAGGGCCGGCTGCCCAGCTGCCTGCAGTTTTTTGGGCTCAAACCAGAGCAGGATTCAACTTTGGAAAATCCTTTGAAGCTTGATGAATCTAATTCATCTACATTGACACCTCCCACGCTAAAGGTTCCTGTTAACTTGACCAATCAGCAGGCAAGTCCAGCCATAGATCCTGAAAAAACTTGGGCCTACACAGAAGGGGAGACCAAGAAACTTCCCATAGAATGCAGGCCACCCAGAGACAACCAACCCCACAACCCAACTAGGAAATTTGAGCATTCTCAGTTCAAGCCAGCCAATGAAATAACCCCCGCAATGAATGCCACCAAGGACTGGGAAGACATAGTAAACGGGAAAACCCAGGCCAAGGGAATTTGTGAAAGTTTTACCATGACAGATGGGCATACTTATACCCTGGACCACCAGGAAGATGCCCATCACCATTCTTGCAATAAAGTGACATGAACCTTTGGTTCAACCATATCATACCCTATTTGTTATTAGTTCTACTTCATTTACAGCCTATGTCTTGCGGTTCTGCACCCCACACTCACCTACCCCAAGAAACCAAAACCAGCCGCCCAACCTTTACCGTCCATCAGGAGCTCCCTTTGGCCCAGTACATTTCATCAAGTACCCACCTAACCTGGCGTATTTAGAGTTTAATCTAGAGGAAATCCTAATCCACAACCCTGAAGCTAGAACTAGAGAGACAGAAGTCCTTTACAGAGAAGGCACCAAAATTATCTGGCCCCCTCTGCTATTCCGCAACAAGTATAAATTCCTGCCCACATATTTGGTTCTAATGACACCGCCCCTCACCCTTCACCCTGCGGCCCAACCGCCCACAAGAATCCATTGCCACTAATGAATCCACTTCCACCCAGATATTTGGGGTGATGTATATCACCCTCACTGGACTGATTGATTCTATGGTGCCTGTAAGCAGACCTTGGGCAGTCCTTGGAAAATTGTTATCTTATATTGTAAAGTTAACCCCAATCTTGTGGTGGGCTCTTCCTGCTGGGCCTGCGGGCTGTCAGGCCGCAAGTTCTCAGGAGCCCCCCACTGGTTGGATCCCTGACAAGTATCATGGTGAATGAAGAAGTTTTTAACAAAGAGGGAAGCAGTCTGCTTTGCAGTAATGTTAGAATTACAGGGGGGAAAATAGCCTTCTTTGAGAATCTGTCTACAATGACCAGTATGGCATCAAAACCTTTGGACTGATGAAGCTGGACAATATAATCTAAAGTGAAAGACTTCTAAAGACCCTCAGGAACCAGAAGGAGATATAGAAGATTCACAGGTTTATGAGTGAAATGTTTTCTTCTCTGGCAAACAAGGCAACTACTGACATATGAATTTACAAAAGTAGACATCTTTGGCCACCAGAAGTGATCACAGAGTTTAGAAAGATTTTTCTTATAGCCAGAGTGGCCTGCAGCAAGGGAATCATGGAATTTAATGGTTATTAACTGTTGAAGTTCCAGGGAGGATACTACCAAAAGGTTGTTGAAGTATAACACATCATCTATCAGGGAGAAGGAAGGATTTGTGACCAACTTATTGTATGTAAGAGTATCAATGATCTGGGGCAAGGCTTTATCAGAAAGCTGGGATTTGTGGATTTACTTCAGTATATTGGGGGTTTTAGTACTGATAACATTGAGTTTCAGAAAGCTCTCAGGTGGGAGGACCATCTTGGTGTTAAGGAGTTTGTAGTCTTTCTCAGCATTAGATAATGAAGGGTGACAACTAAGCGCGTCAGGTAGGGTATTGAGTATACCTTTCTTGTACACAAGCTTGAAGCATAAATTTGACAGCTCCAGTACCCATCTAGAGTGTCTTTTAGAGATGTGGCAAGACTCGGTGAAGTAAAGCAAGTTCTTATGGTCTGTGTAAATGAGGAAAGGCTTGTCAAGTCCCTCAAGGTAGCAACGCCAATGCTTGAGTGTTTTGATGATGGCAAGAAGTTTCTTGTTGTGTATGGGGTAGTTTCATTCAGCTGGAAGGTGTTTTTGAGAGAAGTATGCAACAGGGTGTTGCATCCTATCCCCCCAAGCTGAAGGAGAACACCACCAACGGCATAGTTTCTGGCATCAGTCTCAACCAAGAATGACTTGGAAGGATTGGGCATCAGGAGGACAGGAGCTGAGACAAAGACTGCTTTGGTAGCATCAAACGCAAGCTGGGCCTCAGAGGTCCATACAAAAGGAACAGAAGGAGAAGTAAGGGTATTGAGAGGCAAAACTAAAGAAGAAACATTTCCACAAACTTACGGCAATAGTTTACCAATCCAAGGAAACCACAAATTTGTGAGCAAGTCTTGGGAACAGGCCAGTTTTGGATAGCATCCACCTTGCTAGGAGAGATAGTGAAACTGTTTTGAGTGACAACGTACCCAAGGAAATTGACCTCAGTGCAGAATAATGAGTACTTTGAAGATTTTGCAAATAGGTTGTATTCTCAAAGTCTCTGGAGTACCTGGAAGACGTGGGCAATATGGTTGTCAATGGAAGAGGAGTATATGAGAATATTGTCAAGATAGACAACAAAAAACTTGTTAAGGAAGGGCAGAAGTGCCTCATTCATTAAGGCCTGAAAGGTTGACAGAGCGTTACATAACCCAAAGGGCATTGCATTGTACTTGTATAACCCAAATGGGGTACTGAACCCGGTCTTCCATTTGTGGTCAGGAGAGACTATGATCTGGTTGAAAGCGCTTCAGAGGTCAATATTAGTGTATACAGAACTACCAGCAAGGCAATTGGTCAAAGCCTCAGCAGAGGGAATAGGGCATATATCCTTGATTGTGATATTGTTGAGAGCTCTATAGTCTACACAAGGGAGCTTAAAGCCATCTGATTTACCAACAAAGAAGATGGGGGAAGAACATGGAGAAGTAGATCAAGAGATGAAACCCTTGGAGAGTTCCTCATTTATGTAGTTCTTTAGTAGAGTGTTGTCTGAGTCAGAGAGAGGAATAAGCCTTCCCCAGGGGGGAGTGGTGCCTGGCTTAAGGTTTATCTGAATATTGTAGGGCCTATGAGGAGGTAGCAGGTTACATTCCTCCTCACTAAAATTATCCTTGAAGTAAGAGTAACAATAAGGTAATCCATCCTTGTCTTTGGAGGAAAAAAATATCCAGGATTGTACTAGAGATGGTAGTCAGGCTCAGCTTGGAGGGAATTAGATAGAGAGTACCAGATACAAGGGGAAATTTGACAATGTCATTGCATGTAAATGAAATTTTGTTGTTCAGTTGATTGAAGTTAAGCAAAGACTTTCTCAACCATGGGAATCCAAGGATGAACGGGAAGGATAAGTTGGGAGAGGAGTTACATGTGGCGTGGAATGGAGAGCCCTTCAAGTTGATGGTGACAGGTTGGAGGATAGGTGTGGCACCAATGATAGTGCTGTTTCCAACCTTAACATCAAGGGACCCAGAAGCAGAGAGTCCAATTAGTTTAGCAAGTCTCTCCTCAATGAATTTGGCATCAGCACCAGTATCAAGAAGAGCAAGGACCTTGATCTTTCTCAAAGGTCCATGAAGAGTTACCAAGACATTAGGTGACTTGGAAGTGTCAATAAGGGAAAGCAAAATGAGAGTGGAGGTCTTGTTAACAAAGGGGGAACGCTTGGAGAGAGGGCAGGCTGGTAGAAGATGATCTTTTGATCCACAGTAGGAGCAGAGGTTAATGTTCCTTCTTTTAAGAACTTCCTTGGCAGTAAAGCAAAAACCTCTCCCAGACTTTGGCTCAGTGCCAGGTGGAGGGTTTGAAGGGAGCAGTACTTTGTCTGGTACAAATAACCAAGCTGCAGGGGATAGGTTAGAAGAAGAAGATGCTTTTGAGGAAAGGTATTTTTGGTTCCACTTAACCACCTCTCTGATAAGAGGTTCTAGTTTGTTGGGAAGGTTATAGTGGACCAAAAATTCCTGGAGCAATCTGTTGAAGCCTAACTTGGAGAAGCTACAAGCCTCAGCGTCAGAGGCCTGTAGCCTTGACTGAAGAGAGCAAAACTTCCAGTTGTATTTGCCAAGTGGGAGAAAACCTTGTGTGAGACCTGCAAAACAAGAAGCAGGGGGAGTGGATGACTCTTTGTCTTCTCCAGAGAAGGATAGTAATAAGGAGCACCTTGTGGGGAAGCTTCAAATATGGAATTAAGAAAGAGAGAAGTATATTTTATTGGATAATACTTTAGACTTATATAAACTTGACTGTGGCTGGGATTTAGTTGGATTGAATTTAGGGGTTGGTCATGTGCTAGATGGGTTTAAGCCACTGGATACTTAGACAGTCAGGTGATATTGCTTGGTTACAATTCTTGGTATATCAAACGGTATATTTGAAGAGAACTAAATTAGGTAATGGCTGGATGTTAAGTAGGTTGGCAGTAGCCAGAATGCTTGTTCATCCAGACCCTTGACACCCCCCTTAAGGGGTTACTCTGGTGCATCATGAGGGGGCTTTGTTTTCATGGCTGCTGCCTGATG
Organism: Entomophthora muscae; assembly: GCA_014839935.2. NCBI lineage: Eukaryota > Fungi > Entomophthoromycota > Entomophthoromycetes > Entomophthorales > Entomophthoraceae > Entomophthora > Entomophthora muscae. The sequence goes on from QTSX02002874.1 coordinate 151,051, forward strand.
CTCCTGGAGCTGTTTATTAGTTGGAACCAGTTTGGTTGAGTGCTCTCCTTTACTAAGGCAGAGACAGGTTCTGTGGTATTTCTTGATAATTAAGTTTTTGGCACTTTGGAATTTTACTAGGCAATTGTTGTGCTATGGTCTGTATTTGATGACTCTTCCTGGTCCCTGGTGTACTGAGTCTAGTTTCTTTCTGTTGCAAGCTATAATCCAGACAGGGGAGTTGATGGGAAGTGGTTCCTCTGTGGAGGTTACCTTTTTTGTCTTAAGCCTCTTCATTTCAGCTAGTTTATCTTTGAGGTGGATGTGTTGTAGGTTTGTTACTTGCTCTACTGTGGAAGGTTTCCCCGGGGGATCTTTATGTAGGCTGTTTGTTGTGGGTAATTATTTCCAGTTTGTAACCGTAGGTTAGCTCAAACAAGAATGGCCTGTCCCTTGATTGGTGCGGAAGCAGGATACTAGTAATGCATGTTTCACATATAGTGGCCACGTTTCTTTGGCTTTGCCATCCATTATTTTCTCTAGAGTCCTGATAAGGCTGCTGTTTAGGCGTTCCACTCTACCGTTGACCTATGGCCTGTATGGAGAGGTTGTGGTGTGTTTAAAGTTTTTGGATTTCAAGTTGTTATTTACTACGTGACCTGATAACTCTGTTGCTCCATAAGTTATGATGTAGTCTGGGGTGCCGTAGTTGGCTATGATTGCTTTGTTAATAAAACGGTTGACGGTCTCTACTTTGTGGTTTTTTGTTGCCCAGCAGATGGGCCATAGTGTGGCAAAGTCATTAGCTACAATTAAGAAATGTTGGTTTGCTTTGTTTCTGGGAAGGGCCCCACTACATCTAGCCCCCAAACTATAAATGTTTCAGGGTCTGGTACTGGGTGGAGCCTTGGCTGAGGAGCCTTTGTACGGGTGTATTTCTTACACACTGTGCACTTTTTCAGAACATCAACTATATCCTGTTTAAGTTGGGATACCATACTATCTCTTTTAGTGTGAGAAATAGGTTGTTAGCCTTTGTATAGCCTAGTAGGCGGTGATGTCTTAGTATGGTGTCAACTCAATGTACAAGTGGGATGTACAGGACATGTTTGTCATTAATAAGAAGTTATACTGTGCCATTTGATACATGGAAAGACTTTTTGTTTCTTAATAATATATTGTGGGTCAGTTGATGTGTTGAGGGGTCTTTCCATTTGTTTTTATACTTAGTATTGTACAGGTTTGGCCAGTCAGGGTCCAGGTGGTCAGGGTGATCCTCTCTAGGCTGACATAGTCTAGAGAGATCATCAGCTGTGATCAGCTCTGCCCACTTTTTGTACTGGATGTCCAGGTTAAGCTGTTCCAGCAGGGACATCCATTTGGTTTTCTGTTGTGCAAGTGCATTATGAGTTTTGAAATAGATTAAGGGTTTATGGTCAGTTAGTACTTGGATGTTTAAATGTCCTTCCAGATAACATCTCCATTTCTTGCATGTATGATATATTGCTAGTAATTCTTTATTGTGTATTGGGTATCTCTGCTCAGTTTTGGTCAGTTTTCTGCTTTTGTAACATACTGGCAGGAAGTCCTGCTTCCCTTGCTGGCAGATGCGCAGGACTGCGCCAATGGCGGTGTTGCTGGCATCTGACTCAAGCTTGTAGTACCTGTTATTGTTACGGTATTGCAAGATTGGTGCTTCAATCTAAGCTTGTTTTAATAAATGGATATTCTTGTCACATTCTGGAGTCCATATAAATTTCTTTTTGGCATTACCCTTGATTAAGTCATTGATTGGTGTGGTGAGCTTTCTCAGTCTTTGATGCATATCCTTAGGTAAGCTACCATACTGAAAAAGCATCTAACTTTTTTAACAGAGGTAGGGCGTTACATGTTATTTATGGCTTTTATTTTGTCTGGATCTGCTTTGATGCAACCTTCAGAGACAACGTGGGACAAGAACAGGAGTTCCTTTTCCATAAATTGGCACTTACTTGGTTTTGCGTAAAGTTTGTGCTTTGCAAGTCAATCAAGTGTCTTGAGAACATGTGTGAGGTGTTCCTCTTTTGTTTTTGATAATATGATGATATTGTCAAGATAGCATAATGTATTTGAGAGATCATTTAGTGTTTGGTTCATCATGGTGACAAACGTTGCAGGAGCGTTGATCATCCCAAATTTTATTACCCTACACTCAAAGGATCCAAATTGCGTATGGAACACAGTCTTTGGTATGTCTTTTTCCTTTACTTCAACTTGGTTATAACCTGAGGTGAGTTCAATTTTGAAAAAATTTAGCACCTGAGAGTCTTGCAAACAGATCATCTATAAGTAGAAGTTAGTATTTATTCTTTACTGAGCTTGCATTTATGGTTCTGTAGTCAGTTACTAGACGCAGAGTGCCTTCCTTTTTATTTACAAAGAATACTGCTCCCCCCATGGGAATTCAGACAGGCGGATGAAGCCTCTGGCTAAGTTGTCCTTAATATGGGTTTTGAGGGTTTGGGTCTCCATGGGAGAGAGTCTGTAGAGGGGTGTAGTTTTAGGCATGGCTTTACATAGGTTGACGTCATTTTTGACCTCCTGTTTTGGGGGTAGCTCTGTGAGTTCTTTCCTTGAATATGTGAGTGTATTCATTTAGGAGTGCCACAAATTCTGGGCATTGGATTTTGGTTGTTTGTATGTTTTTGATTCAGTATGCCTCATTGTGTGGAGGGTACTATCTTTGATTAGATGTTACAAGCCATATTGGTTTATAACCTGGACAATATTTGTTTCTTAGTATGAGGCCATTTGGTTCTTTGAAGATGTTGAAGTTGACTCTGTTGTGTTTGATGGTCATGGTTTTGTTTTCCAACATATGCTGGGGTTCACTTAGGTGAATCAGTCCATGCCTGCTACTATGTCTTAGTTTAAATTGTTCATGACAAGTCCTTTGATGGACGTTTGTATGCCTTGGAGGTCAATTCTGAAGGGAGTTGTTTTGCCTTTGAGTAGAACCTTTGATTTATCTGCCATTCTGGTGTATTTGAAGTTGAATTGATAACTGGTATTTTGTACTTGGTTACAAATAGTTTTCTTACCATAGTGTGTTGTGCACCAGAGTCAAATAGTATTTTATGTGTATGAGATTTAAAAGTGCATGGAAAGACAAGATGTTGTGAGCAATCTTTAATTTTTAAGTTCATAAAAATGGAGGATTGCGTGACATGGTGCATGGGAGCAGCAAATTTTTTGCCTTGGTACAATTTCTTGTCAAGTTGGGGGGAGACAGGGTTACTTAAGCCTGTTCTCCCTCCTCTTTTCCCTGTTCCTCTTTTTTGATACCTTTGAGGTCAGAAAATGTGAGGTTAGATTCATAGCGGGTTGCTATTTCAGCATTGTTTACTTTAGCAGTGTCCTCTTTTTGGGATGTGAGCGGTTTGCGCTTTGGCTGTGATTGCCATTGTTGCAATTGGAGTTGCTGTTGTTATGGTTGGTATTTTGGCATTTATTGCCATTGGAGTTTTTTCTGCTATTGCTTTTCAGGAGCAGTTGCTGTTGCATACAGTATATTCCATGTTTGCGCGTTTTTCTGCATGTTTGGCTTCTGCAATGAGTGCAAACATGAATGTGTTGGCCTCTGGGCAGATGAGGGCAGCAACAGAGGGTTTCATTCTGTTGATGAATGATGCTCTTATTTTTACATTGTCAGCTTGTTCAGGGGTTTGGATCTTGTGGTGTATCTCTTCTTATTCATTGGCGTAAGCTGTGATAGTGGTCTTCTGAGGAAGATTGCTGAGCTGTATTGCAATGTTTTGGAGGAATTTGGTGACACAGAAGTTGTGAGTGATATCTGCTTTAAACTCTTCCCAGTTGTCAAGATAGTCATTTGTTTGTGAGCCAACCCAGGTGGAAAACCAGTTAGCTGCGGCCTTGTACAGGTGCTTGCTGGCTTCCTGGACCCATTTTTGTGAGGGATGCAGCTGATGCAGAGTTTAGCGGCTGATTGGCCTAGCCAGTTGATGATGTCTTCCTTCTTTTTACCAAAGAACCTGTTGATGTCAATGTATTTGGTGTTGGTAACTTTGCCTGTGATAGGCAGTTGTGTTTTTGCTTGTGGTTGGAGAGAGAAGCTGTATTAAATTATCTTGGTGCATGCTTTAGGCATGGCCAGACCTTTGAATATAGTGCATCCAATAGGTATATCTTTTTCAATGTTGTGGGCGTAGAAGTACGTTTTCTAGGTTTTCTAGGTTTCCTGGGATGTGGCCTGGTTGAGTACATGAGCTAAGGTGGGCAGATTTTGTTCAGTCATTTTCTCTTTCATTGGTGTGGTCAAAAAAACCTTAGCTGCTACCAGTGATAAGGAGCACCTTTTGAGGAAGCTTCAAATATGGAATTAGGAGAGAAGAGAAGTATCTTTTATTGGATAATATTTTAGACTTATATAGATTGGGCTGTGGCAGAGATTTAGTTGGATTGTACCTAGAGGTTAGTCATGTGCAGGATGGGTTTGGGCCACTGGATACTTAGATTGTCATGTGATATTGCTTGGTTACCATTCCTGGAGTGTCAACTGGTATATTGGAAGGGCACCAAATCAGGCAATGGCTGGATGTTAGGCAGGTTGGCGGTAGCCAGAATGCTTGTACATCCAGACCCTTGACAGTATTATCCAATAAAATATACAATTCTTCTTTCTTAAATTCTATATTTGAAGCTTCCCCAAAAGGCGCTCCTCATCACTGATAGCAGCTAAGGTTTTTTTGACCACACCAATTAAAGAGAAAATGACTGAACAGAATCTGCCCACCTTAGCTCATGTACTCAGCCAGGCCACATCCCAGGAAACCTGGAAAACGTACTTCTGTGCCCACAACATTGACAAAGATATACCTATTGGATGCACCATATTCAAAGGTCTGGCAATGCCCAAGGCATGCACCAAGATAATTTAATACAGCTTCTCTCTCCAACCACAAGCAAAAACACAACTGTCTATCACAGGCAAAGTTACCAACATCAAATACATTGACATCAACAGGTTCTTTGGTAAAAAGAAGGAAGACATCATCAACTGGCTAGGCCAATCAGCCGCTAAACTCTGCATCAGCTGCATCCCTCACAAAAATGGGTCCAGGAAGCCAGCAAGCACCTGTACAAGGCCGCAGCTAACTGGTTTTCCACCTGGGTTGGCTCACAAACAAAAGACTATCTTGACAGCTGGGAAGAGTTTAAAGCAGATATCACTCACAACTTCTGTGTCACCAAATTCCTCCAAAACATTGCAATACAGCTCAGCAATCTTCCTCAGAAGACCACTATCACAGCTTACGCCAATGAATAAGAAGAGATACACCACAAGATCCAAACCCCAGAACAAGCTGACAATTTACAAATAAAAGCATCATTCATCAACAGAATGAAACCCTCTGTTGCTGCCCTCATCTGCCCATAGGCCAACACATTCATGTCTGCACTCATTGCAGAAGCCAAACATGCAGAAAAATGTGCAAACATGGAATATACTGCACGCAACAGCAACTGCTCCTGAAAAGCAATATCAGAAAAAACTCCAATGGCAACAAACGCCATAATACTAACCATAACAACAGCAACTCTGATTGCAACAATGACAATCACAGCCAAAGCGCAAACTGCTCCCATCCCAAAAAAGAGGACACTGCTAAAGTAAACAATGCTGAAATAGCAACCCTCTATGAATCTGACCCCACATTCTCTGACATCAAAGGTATCAAAAAATAGGAACAGGGAAAAGAGGAGGGGGAACAGGCTTAAGTGCCTTTGTCTCCCCCCAACTTGATAGAAATTGTACCAAGGCAAAAACTTTGCTGCTCCCATCCACCATGTCCTGCAATCCTCCATTTTTATGAACTTAAAAATTAAAGATTGCTCACAACTTCTTGTCTTTCCATGCACTTATAAATCTCAAACACATAAAATACTATTTGACTCTGGTGCACAACACACTATGGTAAGAAAACTATTTGTAACCAAGTACAAAATACCAGTTATCAATTCAACTTCAAATACACCAGAATGGCATATAAATCAAAGATTCTACTCAAAGGCAAAACAACTTCATTTAGAATTGATCTCCAAGGCATTCAAACGTCCATCAAAGGACTTGTCATAAAAAACATAAACTACAACATTGTAGCAGGAATGGACTGGTTCACCCATGTAAACCCCAGTGTATGTTAGAAAACAAAAACCATGGCCATCAAATGCAACAAAGTCAATTTTAATATCCTCAAAACCCAACAACCTCATCCTAAGAGACACAGTATTTGTCCAAGTCATAAATCAGGATGACTCAGAACGTCTAACCAAATATACTACCCTCACCATAATGAGGTAGACTGAAATAAATAACATACAAACAACCAAAATCCAATTCCCAAAACTTGCAGCACTCCTAAATGAATACACTCATGTAATTAAGGAAGAGCTCACAGAGTTATCCCCTGAACAGGAGGTCAAACAAAGCATTGACCTATGTAAAGCCATGCCTAAGCCTGCACCTCTCTACAGACTCTCCCCCATGGAGACCCAAACACTCAAAACACACATTGAGGACAATCTAGCAAAAGGATTCATTCACCTGTCTGGATCCCCATGGGGGCAGCAGTGTTCTTTGTAAAGAAAAAGAAAGGCACTCTGCGTCTAGTAACTGACCACAGAGCACTAAATGCAAGCACAGTAAAGAATAAATACTAACTTCTACTTATAGATGATCTGTTTGCAAGACTCTCAGGTGCTAAATTTTTTCAAAATTGAACTCACCTCAGGTTATAACCAAGTTGAAGTAAAGGAAAAGAACATACCAAAGACTGTGTTCCATACGCAATTTGGATCCTTTGAGTGTAGGGTAATAAAATTTGGGATGACCAACGCTCCTGCAACGTTTTTCACCATGATGAACCAAACACTAAATGATCTCTCAAATACATTATGCTATCTTGACAACATCATAATATTCTTAAAAACAAAAGAGGAACACCTCACACATGTCTGCAAGACACTTGATTGACTCGCAAAGCACAAACTTTCTGCAAAACCAAGTAAGTGCCAATTTATGGAAAAGGAACTCCTGTTCTTGTCCCACGTTGTCTCTGAAGGTTGCATCAAAGCAGATCCAGACAAAATAAAAGCCATAAATAACATACAATGCCCCACCTCTGTTAAACAAGTTAGATGCTTTCTCATAATGGTAGCTTACCTAAGGAAATGCATCAAAGACTTCAGAAAGCTCACCACACCAATCAATGACTTAATCAAGGGTAATGCCAAAAAGAAATTCATCTGGACACCAGAATGCAATAAAATTTTAAATTATTAAAACAAGATTTGATCAAATCATGAATCTTGCAATACCCTAATAACAACAGGTGCTTGAGCTTGAGTCAGATGCCAGTGACACTGTCATTGGCGCAGTCCTACTCATCTGCCAGTCAGGGTAGCAAGACTTCCTGCCAGTATGTTAAAAAAGTAGAAAGCTAACAAACACTTAGAAGAGGTACACAATACATAATATTGAATTGCTAGCAATATATCACACATGCAGTAAATGAAGATTTTATCTAGAAGGACATTTGAATGTCCAAGTAATAACTGACCATAAATCCTTAATCTATTTCAAAACTCAGAATGCACTTGCACGGTACAAGCCAAATGGATGTCTCTGCTGGAACAGCTTAACTTGGACATCCAATAAAAAAAGGGGCAGAGCTGGTCACAGCTGATGCTCTCTCTAGACTATGCCAGCCTAGAGAGGATCACCCAGACTACTTGGGCCCTGACTGGCCAAGCCTGTACAACACTGAGTATAAAACCAAAGAAAAAGACCCATCTACACGCCAACTAACCCATGATACACTGGTAAGGAACAAAAAATATTTTCATGTATCAAATGGCACTGCACACTGAATCATTAATGATAAACATGTTCCCTATATTCCACTTGCACAAAGAGTTGATACCATCCTAAGACATTACTGTATACTTGGACACACAAAGGCTAACAACCTATACCTCATATTAGAAGAGATAGTATGGTGGCCCAATATTAAACAAGACATAATTGATGTTCTTAAAAAGTGCACAGTGTGTGAGTAATACACCAGCACCAAGGTATCCCAGCCAACAGTTAACCCAGTATCAGACCCTGAACTATTCAAGGTTGGGGACTGGATGTAGTGGGCTCCTTCCCAAAAACTGAGACAAAACAATGATTCCTAATTGTAGCCATTGACTTTGCTACATGCTTGTCTATCTGCTGGGCTTTGAGGGACCACAAAGCAGAAACAATAAACCGGTTCCTTAACAAAGCAACTATAGCTGACTATGGTACTCCAGACTACATCATAACTGATGGAGCAACAGTGTTATCAGGTCACGTAGTAAATAAAAATTTGAAATCCAAAAAAATCAAACACTCTACAATATTGCCCTACAGGTCACAGGCCAATGGCAGAGTGGAACCCCTAAACAACAGCCTTATCAGGACTCTAGAGAAAATAATGGATGGCAAAGACAAATACACATGGCCACTATACATGAAACAAGCATTTTTAGTATCACAGGTCTGCACCAAACAAGGGAAGGCTACTCATCATTTAAACTAACATATGGATACAAACCAGAGATAGTTACCCGCAACAACCAACCATATGTAAACCCCCCAGGGAAACCTCCCATAATAGAACAAGTACCAACTCTACAACACATACGCCTCAAAGCTAAAATAGCAGAAATAAAAAGGCTCAAAACACAAAAGGTAACCTCTACAGAGGAACCACTTCCTATCAACTCCCCCGTCTGGGTCCTAGCTAGAAAGAGAAAGAGGCTAGACTCATTACACAGAGGACCAGGAAGAATCATCAAGTACAGACCAGACAGGAACACCTACCTGGTTAAGTCCCAGGGCGCCAAAGAGCCCATCACCAAGAAGTACCACAGATCCTGCCTCCGCCTTAGCAAAGGAGAACACTAGACCCAACTAGTACCAACTAGCAAACAACTCCAGGAACATTGGGCGGCAGCTGTCAAGACAAAGCCACCTCCTGATGTGCCAGAGTAACCCCTTAAGGGGGTGTCAAGGATCTGGATGTACAAGTATTCTGGCAACCACAAACCCACTTAACATCCAGTCATCACCCAATTTGGTGTCCTTCCAATATATAGTTCAACATACCTGAAATGGTAACCAAGCAATATCACATGACTGTCCAAATTTCCAGCAACTCAAACCCATCCTTCATATGACCAACCCCTAGTTTTGATCCAACAAAATCTCTGCCACAGCTAAAACTATACAAGTCTAAAGTATTATCTAATAAAATATACTTCTCTTCTTTCTTAAATTCCATATTTGAAGCTTCCCCAAAAGGTGCTCCTCATTAGAAGCTTCAAATACTGTTTGGTTAATTTTCTAAAAGATACACTAGAATTAAGAAAAATTATTAACCCTAACCAAAAAAAAGTCCTATATAAATTGCCTGGGAGAGAATAAGGGTGTCTTCTGCATAGAATTTGAGACATAGAGAGGGAGAAAATGTCTTGGCTTCAGATACAGTAGGGAAAACTCCAAGATTCTATGGCATTGGATTAACATTGGGAGGAGACAATAATGAATTGCCAGCAGCAGGACCCCATCTTCTGATGATAATTTGACTTAGAATCAATTATAAGGAATGTAGCGCAGCAGGTCAACTACAGGATGAATGATAAATAAAGTTAGACCAAGGGGATTGTGATGATCCACATGTGTGCTGTTTTGCAGACGAGGGTTGATTTGGCTTCAAATAAAGACAATATGCTGAGGAGTGACAATGTGCAATTAGCTGGTGACGCTGTAAACTAGTAGGTAACATAAGGCTGCTAGGGGTAAGTAGGGTGAGCCTAGTAGGTAACATGGCCTATTAGGGTAAGTAAGGTGAGCCTAGTAGGTAACATAGGACTACCAGGGGCAGGTTTTGCCTCCGTCCAGCAGAAGAAATTGGCTGTGTTGGGGCTATAGTGCTTCACCCCGCAGGAAACTGTGGCTGAGAAAGGGTAAAGACTGAAATAGCAAGCAGGGAACTTTTTCTGTCTGGGGGGAGTAGGTTTTGGACCCCTGGTGGGTAACGCGGGCTGTCAGGGAGGGGAAGAGCTCTGAGGGCTCTATGTACCCTAATACGCTTATGGGAGGTCTGTGAGCAAGCACCCTAACTAACAGTTTGGTAGGGTGTTCTTGTTTATGCCCCTATGGGAGCTTTAGGGAAACCCAAGGTTAGCATTGGAGGGTATAGACTTGCTCAGAGGTGTCACCAAGGCAACTTGCTTGGGGAAGCAAGCTGCAGAACTTGGTGTGATCAGGCCTCTGGGGAGTAGAGCTGATTACTCTGCAACTGAAAGCTCAGACTTAATCACCTGGGTGAGTAAAGACAACGCATAGACATTGATCTATGGTTGAATGGCCTAAGTTGACTGCCACTTTTACGGGCCCAGTCAAACGCCAGTTCAATGTAGACTCATGCCTGGGTCTACGAGTTCTGGTAATGGGGGCTGATATAAAGAACTAAAGTTGTTCACAGAATTAACAGAGAAAACTAGCAAGAGGTACTGTTTGGTTACAGTGAAGGCTAGTTGATGAGCTGTTAATTCATATTGAATGTAATGAACTAATATGGTTCAGTGTGTAGAAGGAACAAAAAAGGTTCCTAGTGAGGATTTTTTGAGGAACTGGTTGAGGAAAAGTTGAAGGGATGGCCAAAGGACCAGAAGTTGGTGCTAAAAAACTGAAGAGCTGAGAGGGTGAACTAGCTGAACTGGATGCAGAGGCTGAAAGAGCTGGTTTTAGTGACTTTTGAGAAGAAAATCATATAAAAAGAAGCAGTTAAAGAATAATTAAATACTGCCTGATTATAATTAAAAAAGGATTGAAAATAATATAAAAAAGAAAGAGAAGGGAAAATAACATATGGTTTGTTAGAACTATATGTTATTTTAAAAAGAAGGAGTAATGAAGAAATAGGCCAGAAAGAAGCTGGAAGAAGAACGGAGAAACTTTAAGGGCGTAAGAGCAAATTTTGCCAAGAACAACTAGGAAAGGCAAAAGGACAAGCAGCAGGCAGGTTTGAAGTTGCAAAAAGTTGAGAGAAACACAGAGAAACGTTGAAAAATTGGAGGGTCAAAATTCACCTAAGTAAAACATATGTGGAAGCGCTCGAGATTTGCCGGGGAAACATGACAGGAATTACAGCAAAACTGTTTGAAACGCGGAGCAGTTGTTTACCCGGAGCAAGACAGCCTCAGGTTTGAACCAGGGTCAAGGACAGTTCATCCGGGGAAACCTTTTTGGCAAATCCGTAGAATCAAGGTGTATGATTGGCTGCAAGCTGAAGTTTATTTGATCAGTGTTTTGAGGGCTTTAACTTAGGAGTTAAAGCCTAAAAAATGAGCATCAGAAGCAGAAAATTCAGGGCTTTTGTTGGCTTAAGTAAGTTTAAAGGTTTAATATATTATGGAAGAAGAAAAACAGGATAGTTTAAGCTTTGAAGAACCAGAGTTCTAAGAGAGGTTTTTGGTCTGAAACAAGGGGCTATAAAAGGGAGAGCTATCTGAGACTCTTCAGGGACTGGATCAAGTGGATTACAAAGGCCACATAAGCTACAAAAGGAGGGGAAAACCAAGAATAGGAAGGCAGAGCTGGAACAGACCGCAGGAACCTGAGATTAGAACACAGGAGCCCACAACAAAGGTGCAGGAGCCCAAGAGATTGTTGAAGGACTCCAAGTATTGGCACAAATCCCTTAATATTCCCTATCTCAAGGCTATATATTAGAAGTTTTCTAAGGGGATCTTCCTTCTGGCTGTGAATAAAATGCCTATTACAACCCCTATCCAAATTTCCCGTGTAAAAAGAGAGTATAAATCCCATGAGTCAATTACCCCATATTTTTTATCCTAGCCCAGGGGACAAGGAATCCTATTGTCTAGGGTGCAGGAAGTTTGCCTCTAGTAAATATGCCCAGGAGGAGTGGGAGAAGGTGACAAGGCATTTGGAAATGACAAATAGAGGAAGAGAGCTCATTGGGGGAGAGTTTGTGAGACTATTACAGTATTGGTATTGGTCTATAGAAGGGTTGGGGCGCCTACTGAAGTGCAAGTGTGCGGTGGAGACGCTTGCTTAGTGATTGGGAAGATACTGGAGGAGTTTGCTCTTATGCAAGCCAAGTATAAGCTCCTCACCAACCATTCACCACTGTTGGGGAATGACGGCTCCTCCAAGTTGATCCCTGGCTACAACCCAGGACACACTTTGGGGACTGGTGACCAGGAACCCCACAGGAATATTGAATTTATTTGAGTAAAAATTTTAGGGAGGACTCAACTCTTAAGTGTTAAACAGTAAAAAAATTCCCATATATATCAAAATTCAACTAAGCAATGCTACCTGTTGTATTTGTGGATATGGTTGTGGGGTTTCTTATTTTACTCAACTCAAATCATACCTTTTAATTATCAAAGACTGAGTTAAGAAGGTTCCTTCAAATTAGTGTGTATAATAAATTTAGTAGTAAATACCAATCCTTTATTTATAAATCAAGAATAGAGTTATATAGATGTTGGGAGATTAACAGGAGCCGCAGAGCGCCAGGATCCTCTGTTCCACAGCCAGATCTCTCTGCCATCTTGGCCAACTATTACCCTAATGATTTTATGATCATTAGTTAATATGGCTTTAAAGAGCAACTTAATTGATTAGTTGTAATACCTTTCATCCAGTGCAAGAGTACTATTGCTCTCTCATTCACTGAGCTTAATGGATCACTGTCTGTTACAGTGAAGGCTAGTTTAACCAATCACTTCACAACATTTATCCCCACTAAACTAGATGTCACTGTAAAATGTTCTCAATCTCTTTCAGCATGGTGAATTGCCCAAAAAGGAACAGAAAGCCAGTTGTCCACTATACATATGTGCCCAAAAAAAAGAATCATTAAGCCTCAAAGGGGAAAATCCAATATCCCTGATGATAATGTCCTTAGCAACTTGCCTATACTAGTATCAGAAGAAGCTAAATTCACTGAAATATTAGGCGGTGAAATAGAAGCAGCTTTTCATAGTTCCTCTAGCACAGTCTCATATAAACCAAGTACATCATCTGGTAGTTCTGTATCAATAGACTCCGGCATATCTACTTCCTTGCAGCTGTCAACTATTGCTAAGAAAAGGAACCATACTGACAAGAACAAGACTCCTACACACGTTTCCACTACTAGATCTGATGAGCCTTTACCCAGTTTAACCAATCTTCTTTGAGAATTAAATGAGGACAAAGTGAGCTCAACTCCTGTGGCAATACAAGAAGACAGTCAGGCTTCCTTCATTAAAATAGTTACCTTTCTTCATTGGGAGAAAATCCTTACCTTGCGCTTCTGTGGGCCAGTGGTCATGTGGTCAACACTGATGCTAGCCTTGGAGAACCCTTATGTGATTCCCACCAAAAAACTCAAAGTAGGGAATACTGTGCACTGGCTTATTCTTAGGGTGAAACTTGTAAGGTATGCTCAGTTGTGCCTTCACAACTTTTCCTTCAATGGAGTATTTCTGACAGACAATCAGATATCTTGCGCTCTCAAACTTCTTTAACTGGTCTTTATGGTGTGGTACAATCCTTGTTCTGCTACAGGTCCTGTGCCCTTATGGCATGGTTCAGATAGCCACAAATATTGGTTACAATGGGCTATGGACGCTACCTTAGAGCTTCTTAGTTACAGTAGGGCAGGAAGTTGTCAGTCAATGACGTTGGTTGGAAATCTGGTGCTTAGTGGCTCTAAAGTTGTCTACCATCAGAGACTACACCATATGCCTGAGTACATTGAGTGGCTACTTGAGGTCATGTACTATGTTGGAGGTAAGACACCAGAGGAATATTTGCAATGCAAGAGCCTTCTGTGGGAATGCATTCTACTTGGGCTTGCATTTCCCTATTCCATTGGCATAAATTGCGTAAACTTCCTTCCCGTTGACAAGTCTCCTTTCCTTCCATTTGCATTCCGCTGGTTGCCCAATGTCTGGCTAATTTACGCAGCTGTGGCAAAAGTCCTCATCCAGTTGTGCCTGGGTTTAGAGGCAATATCATCTTAATAAAGTACTTTTGCATAAACCATCCTATTTTTTCTCTTTCTATAGTCTTTATCTTTTTCTTGATGCAAATAGGGTAACAACTCATGGATTTTTTATATTATTTTTTTCTTTTTCCAAATTGTTACTCATAAAGTGGTTTATGTTTGACTACTTGGAGCCTTGTGCATGTATTGCGTGTGGACTTGAGTGATCAGTTGGGCTGTTTCCATATCCTTTAGAGTGTAGCTATCTACACCTACTTTCTGGACTACCTTTACTTGTCCTTGCCATAAGGACGCAAGCTTTCTTTCATGACCATAGCCTCAATTGCTATAGAAGTACACCTTGCTGCCTATCTCATTTACTGAAAGGGCTGGGCGGTGTTGTTCTGCTCAATCAATATCCTTGATTTTGGTGGCCAGGTTAGTCAAATATGCTTCTGATTATAGTTTAATCAGAGTCTGGGATAACCTTCAAAGATATGTCTCTGGAGATATAGCTTCATTGATATTCACTAAGATATATAAATGTGGTGGCAGGCTAGGTTGCCGGCTGTATAGCAACTGAACAGGGCTTTTCCCAGTTGCTCTGTGGAAGCCAATGTTATAAGCAAAGACCACAGCTGGAAGATAAGTATCCCATTCCAATTTGTGCTGTTGGCTTAGCTTTTGCAAGATTTTTACCAGGCTTCCATTAGTTTGAGGATGATAGGGTGTTGACAGAGTACCACAGATACCAATAAGCTTGTTTAGCCTAGGTATCATATAGCTTGTAAATTTTATCACATTATCTGCTAGAAGTGTTTGCGGACAGCCATGCTTAGAGGATATTCTCTAAAATAAAATTGGCTGTGGCCAGTGCCAATTTATTTGGGATTGCCTTTGCTTCTATCCATTTGGTAAGTTGATCCACTGCTACAATCACAAACATGTTTTTGCCAGTGGTCAGTGGAAGGGGTCTGACTACGTCTATTGCATTGCTATGAAAGGCAAACCCGGGCTGGATTAGGCAATGTTGGTAGTGCAAGACTTTTAGTTGCTCTATATTGCAATCATGTCAGGCAGCCAGTGTTTCTGCTACATCTAAATGCATAACTTCCCAGTAGAAGTGTTGCTGCAGAAGATTCAGTTTCTTATGAATGCCTCCATGACCTACAGTTTTTTGGGCTGATACAATTGTGTCTGTATGTATTGAGGGTCTGATGTATGGTAATTATTTGTCCTTGTGAAGCTTGAGAAGCTGTTTGTTCTTGAACTTAGTGTTCACAGCAAGATTTTTCAGAATTTTCTGAATCTCAGGTGACTCCTCCCCCCCACAAAGACTGGTCCAGAAGCATCTTGTTGTAGAGCTTTTCTTCTGCTGGTAAAACCAATGCTATTGTTGGTAGACAAGATAAAAAATCTTCATTCTGGTGGGAAGCTCCAGAACAATGCACAATCTTGTAATCAAATGCTTTGAGATTGATGGCCCAACGTGCTAAACTTCCTTCAGGATATTTTGGGGTCTTAAGCCATTTAAAAGACGTCTGTTTGGTCACCACTTTGAACCTGACATCATGCAGATAGACTCTGAACTGTTGATATGTGTATATAACTGCAATGAATTCCCGTTCAGTGACTGTGTAGTTGCGCTCATGGCAATTCAAAGTCCTTGAGCAATAATTCACAGGATGTTCCTGGTCTTCATCAGCCATTTGGGATAAAACTGCACCTATTGCAGTAAGACTAGCATCTATATGGACAACAAAAGGTCGGTTGAAGTCAGAGTATGCCAGGACAGGATTGGTGACAAGAGTGGCCTTTAAGTCATCAAAAGCTTGTTGACAACCCAGAGTCAATGAGAATCCAACCTTGTTCTTCAAGAGATGGAACAGGGGACCTCACAAACCAGAAAGTTAGGAATGAAACGTCTATATTATCTTATCATACTCAAGAATACTTGAGCACCTCTTTTACTTCTTGGTTGTTGCATATGAGTAATTGCTTCTACTTTAACAGGAACCAGTCTAAGTCCATCCTTGCTTATAATGCACCCTAGGAATTCCAAATTCTCCTTAAAGAAATTGCATTTCCTAGGATTAAGCTTTATATTAGCTTCAATCAACCGCTGAAATACAGCCTCCAAGTGCTCTAAGTGTTGACCAAAGGTTCTTGAGAAGACATTGATGTCATCTAAATAAACCAGGACACAATAAAGCTTCAGGTCACCCATCACTGAGTCCATCCTGCGCTGGAAAGTGGCTGGAGCATTATCCAAACCTTATGGTATACAAGTAGGCTGGAAGAGGCCCTGATCAGTAAGGATTGCGCATTTTTTCTGATCTGCCTTTGGAAGGTCTATTTTCCAGTAGCCACTAATTAAGTCCATAGCACTAAAATATTGGGCGCCACCTAGCTTGTTTAATGTGTTGTAAATGTATGGAAATGGGTATGAGATTCTTTTTGGTAACAGAATTCAATTTTTGATAATCCATTACCACACAATTAAATCCATCTTTCTTCTTTACTATTAGAAGGGGAGAAGACCAAGGACTTTTACTAGGAACCAAAAGTCCAGCTGAAAGAAGCTTCTATAGTTCCTTGTTGACAATTGCTTGATTAGCCTAGCTTCTCCAAATTGGACAAGAGCTTATGAGAGCTGTATCTTGTGTGTCCAATACATGTGCTACTCCCAAAGTTTTTCCCAAGTCATTATTGTGCTCTGCAAAGACGGCTTTTTATTTATCAAAAAGAAGCAAAGCCTGATCTTTCTCTGGCTCAGTTAATCCTTGAAGAGATTCCTGCAGAATTAACAATAGAGCTGTAGTGCTGTTGCAAGAGTGCTCAAATTTGCTGAATTCTCCAAAGGAAATGAAATCTGCTAAGGCTGAGTTTTCTTCAAGTTGAAGATGACCCAAAAGTTGATTCTTCTTGACCTTAATGGGAATATTAGAAAGGTTACCCAGAAGAACTAAAATTTCTTCACTTGAAGGCATTACAATCCCAGGAGATATCCAAGGCTCAAGGCGTGACCCATTGCGGAGACCATAGACTTTGCCATGTAGTCCTTTCATAAAACCTAAACTGAGGCCAATATTGTGGATTACTTGCAACTCTTTTGGGACCACAAAGGCCTTGGCTGTGGAAAAAGATATCCCCTTGTACTCTTTAGTAGCCAAGGAAGATTCTTCAGTTTGTGTTGGCATAGATTGTAAGCTACAGAAAGATTGCTGTCAACATATTCCATATTAATCTGATGGATATTCTTGGTTGGCAAGTCCTTGGGACCATTTTCATGATAAAACATGGGAACAGAATGGCCCAAGATACTAAAAGTGCTGTCCTTATGGCTTATAATTGTACCATAAGTATTCATAAAACTTACTCCAGTAATTATATCATAGCTATTATCTGGAGAACTATAGCCAGAGCAATCACTACCAGTTTACCAAACCAAACCAAAGCTGAAGAGAAGAGTAAGCAACCAAAGCTTTAGTTTTATGAGGCCAGCAGTATCAAACTCTTCTTTTTAGTCCAAATCAGGAGCCAATTTGAGTTTCTTAACCATCCTGGTGGAAACAATGTTTCCTGGAGCTCTTGAGTCTAAGATTGCCCGTACTCTGAGCTTGTGGACATCAAGTTCAATATAGGTGCAACTATATTGGTCTCTATCTTCTGGAGATGCAATTTTTGTTACTTTGTGTAAATCTAGATCTTTGAACTGTGCCAGGAATTCTTAAAGAGAAGATGTCAGCTTTGGTTTCAAGTTTTTTAAAGCTTCCAAAGTAGTCAAGACTTGTAAATAGCATAGTATTTGTGCCAATTTTTTTGCTATCACTTTCATGAGTAACTTCACTAGAAGGATGTGACAGTTTTTCAGCGTAAGGAATTGACACAGTTTTTATTGCTTCACGCAAAGGCAAGGCTTCAGTCCTTAAAGCCTGTCTTCTCATGACAGTGTTTACAGCCAGAACTTGGTGGAGCAGGTCCTTGTTCACCTCCTCTTTGTCAGGCTGATAGCACTCAGGACTAGCATCTGGGTCCATCAGGCTGTCCTCTTTATCAGGTGGTTCCTTGGCAGTGGGGTCTGGATCAAGTGTTGGAGAGGGGTTGTTACTACTAGCAGTCAGGGTTTTCTCTACAACCTGACTGCTTAGCAGTTCTTTTACTCCTCTTCATCTTCATTCACATTATCATCTGAAGGCTTGTTGTCTTCTTTTCTGTCATCTGGGCCTACATGGAGTATGTTGGCCTTTGTTTGCTTGCAATCTCATGATAAGTGGCCAAGCTGACCACACTTGTAGCATGTTCTGTTATTTTTAGGGCCATTGCTCATGGGGATTGAACCAGTTGCTGTTTTCTTTGACATATCATTTTCCATTGTTTTCCCTTTGAATTCAGTTGAGTTGAAAGCAGTAGCCTTCTTGTAGTCAGGAAATGGGATATCAAATTGTTCTTTAAAAGAACCCAAATGGCGCATGAGTTCAGGGACTGTTCTTGCACCATAGATTTCTGATTTGAGGGCAATGGAGAGCTCTCTGTTGGGGTGTACATAGTTAAGAAGTGCTCCCTTTACGTCAAAAAAGTTGCTGCTCCCATAGAAACTAGAGTCTGTGCTTCTAGATAAAACTTCTCAGAGAAATCCAGTAGGATTTCCCCCTTTTTGATCTTCCTTTCAGTAAATTCCATTTTATGGCAGAATAGAGCTTCCTTGCTACCAAATTCAGCAATAAGGGCCCTGGATACGTTCTTGTAGGTTCAAACCTGCTCAAGTAGTCTGGGCATAATGATTGTCTGAGTCTCTGAGTCTAGGCAGTTAAAGATTGCTGTGTTCTTCATGACTTTGTCTGCTCCATACATAGAGTTGTTGTAAAGTTGCAAGAACATATGTACGTTGGATTTCTTGTTAAACTTTGGAAGATTGGTGGGTTTGAAGTTTGGGATTACAGTAGATGTACTGTAACTGTAACGTCTCCTAGGAGGAGGGGATAAAGATATCAAGTTTGAAGCACAAAACTTTGCTTCTAAAGCAGTGTCTCTTGGGTTGATGTTGGTCCTAGATGTGAATGCAGCAGCTCTAGGCAAGGGAGTCTCACTACATTCTAGAACAGGTTTTTCTATATAGACCTTCCTAGTAGTTGGGCCTATATTGTCCTCATTGCTCTTGTAGCTATGAAAGGAGCAACAATTGTCAGTCATAGCCTGACTGTGAAGATAGAGAACTTGGGCTTCTTCCTGTGGTTCCTAGTACTTCTTGTTCCAGCTGTGGCTGCCAGAGATTCACCGCAAGGAGTTGCTTTATCTGCTCTTGAAGCAACCAAATGTTGCTACGCTGCAACTGAACTTCTTGTGAGAGGTCCCAAATGGTTTGATTGGTAGCCTGTAATCCTTCTGCTAGATTCTCAATTATGGAGTCTTGAAAGTTTAAATGCATTACTGCATTTTTCTTGGCAGCATGTTGATCTTTTCTCATTTGTTCCAGCTTGTCATTATTCTCTTTATTAAGTACATGGTTGTTGTCAATTGGCTTTGTGAGTTTAGCTAACTCAACATAGAAAGGGCAGCAATCTGTAAGAGATTGGCAAAGGCCTTTGTCAATCTTGCTCACGTGTCTAGAAAGCTCCTCCATGTCTCTCTGAATGATAGCTGTGCCATCCTCATCCTCTACTGGGATAGGTCTGTCCTCAATCCTACCTACAGAACAACAAAGCAACTTGACCTCTTTACAGAGGTGGCAGAAGACAGCTTAGGCTCCTTTAATGTGGTGTGTGACTATGCATAGTCAGTTGTTGTCTACCCCCTTATGCTTGAGCATAGCCTTAATCATTGTGGCAACATAGTTAGTTAGAAGTTCCTCCATTTGGGCCGCCCAGGTAGCAGTATGGTTCTGTTGGTTAACTACACTGTTAATTTGATGGCTAATATTAGTCATAAAACTCAAGAGTTCATTGTAGAGGCAACAAAGAAAGGCCTGCTGACTATTAATCAGATTTCCCTGATGAGAGATCAGTGACAATTGATATCCCAGGTGGATACAATTTTGGCATATTGCCAGGTGAGCAAAACTATAGAGGTACTCTTTTTTCTGCTCTATGGTCTTCATTTGAAGACAGAGCTGATTAGGAGTAGTACCGTTAAAGTTGCAGAATTTCTCCTTGGCATTTGCTCCATAGGATGGCAGCACTGTGAGTTTCTTGTGGGCCTCCTCATTCTGATATGATCCCCAATTCATGCTGGTTATAGCCAGACCCAGATGCTGCTGGGTAGGTTTGGTGTTACCGTCCACTTCAATTGGGGTAGGGACGTCCAGATGGAGGGCTGACTGGTCCTCAATCTGTTGAGGGTGGTGTAGTACTGCCATGTACTGGGTGAAAGCAACAGTGTTGCTTGGAAGGCCATCTCTTATGCCTTCAAGTTGATTTAATTCTGTGAAGAGACCATCAGGGTGGTCCCACAAGTGACAAAGAAATGTTTGGAGAAGTTTGTCTCCAAACTCTCCCTTGGCCAAAGACAAGTGACCAGCGGGGCAAAGAGAGCCATTGTTATGCTGCATTACAGAGTGAGCACCAAATGTTGTATTTGTGGGTATGATTTTGTGGTTGCTTATTTCCCTCAACTCAAATCACAACTTTTAATTATCAAAGACTAAGTTAAGAAGGTTTCTTCAACTTAGTGTGTATAGTAAATTTAGTAGTAAATATTGATCCTTTATTTATAAATCAAGACAAGAGTTATATAGATGTTTAATAATGAATATGAGCTACAGAGCGCCAAGATCCTCTGTTCCACAGCCAGATCTCTCTGCCAGCTTGGCCATCTATTACCCTAATGATTGGATGATCATTAGTTAATATGGCTTCAAAGAGCAACTTAATTGATCAGTTGTAATACCTTTCATCCAGTGCAAGAGTACTATTGCTCTCTCATTCACTGAGCTTAATAGATCAATGTCTGTTACAGTGTAGGCTAGTTTAACCAATCACTTCACAACACCACCTGAATCCTTGGCTCCTATTTCTTCTGCATTGTCAAGTGAGTACCTAGTCCAGTTTTCAAAGAACTCTTGTTTTATTAACTTCTGACAACTGTTCTGATAAATAAGGTTGTATCAAGTGACTCTCAGATTACATTGATTTATCAGCGTCAGCTTTTAAGGGGAAATTGAATCCAAAGGATGAACTGGAGCAGCAGTAACCCATTTTCAATCAACTGTTTGCTTTAAATCCATCAAATCAGTTAATTTGGTTAATGGCTTTCCCACCTTTAAATCTTTATAAATTGGGCAAATAATTCCTGGCATTATGGAACCTACCATGACAGGAGGGGCTGATAGGTGGGGGCTGGTAGTGGCAAGGGGTAAACCAATTGGATTTTATGTGATATCTGACAGATAAAACCCACCATATTTCTTGTCTGTAATTAGTTCAATCAGTTGGTAGACAGCTGTGGCCCAGTATGGGAGGCATTTATCATCAAGTGATTGGCTGTCCTTATTCACATTAAAAACAAGTTGTTCAAACAAGTTGGCCAGCATCTTTGAACCAAAGAGAGAAGTGTAGTCTTGAAAGTCAATCCATAGATCATTGAAGGCCTGTAGCTGCTCAAAGATAATGTCACCAATATTATAGAACATGGCATCATCAAGATAAATGTATGTGTGGCCGGCTGGGTAAATTGAGGCCTGGCACCTACATCTTGAATTTTTTTGGTGGCCTTGGAATTATTTTTCATTTGATGGCTCAAGAAAACCCAATAGGAGGAATCCAAGATGTCCCAGGAGTCCATCAATCCACTTAATATCTGGCTATAGTCATAACCATTGGCTTAATCAGGGGTTGTAAAATAATAGACAGAGCCCTTGGTCAAAACAGCCAGACATGCATCAATTACAGTCCTCTTTTTTACCTTCTTAATTCCTTTGGCTTTATTTAAATTTACTTATCCCCCAAAATTTTCAAAATCAATGGATAATTTGTAGTATGAGATGTGTTGAAAACTGTGTCATTTGTGCTATTTCAATATGGCCTTCAAATATTGATACATGCAAAAACTTGGTTGGATATGCTTTTGACTTTAGAGTTTTTTCAACTTCCTTAAATATATTGACATCAATATTCACCCTTTTTTATATTACCCTACCTGCACTTGACTGATCCTGGTATTAGTTAAGCTTAGAATGACTTCATCAGCCACACAGTCTACCTAGTGAATGATCATTGTGCTGTCAGGAATATTACTGACAACAAACTTTTGCAAGGTAAAAATTTGTGTTCTGTAGGACTAACAGAAAAAAAATTTGCACCAGTTCCTCTTGATTGGGGAAACTGCTGCAAAACAGCTGCACATTGAATCAGAAATTGAAAATTCAAAAAATTCAGATTTTGGAATCTATACCTCCGCTGTGGGCCGCGCGGCCAGCCGCTAGACAGCCAGTCCCCGCCCGCTCCTGCCGGCAGGGGACAGCGCACCCCCCACAACAGGCCTGTCCACCCCTGCCAGAGGGGAAATCACCCAATTGGGAAACCCAAAAAGGCAATTTTCCCAAACCTAAAAATAGGGGAAAGTGCTGCCCAAATTTGGAATCTACCAAATTTGGGAGGGGTTGACAGTCTGCCATGCAATCCACATAATGCAGGAATTACTGAATTGGAATTTGGGTGCATGAAAGCACCTAAAGGGAACCAAGAGCAATTCAAGTCAGAGATCAACAATACATTGATGGCCAAACCTCTCCAATCCCAATCCCTGTTCAATGTTTTGCACTATTCATGCTCTATCAAGGCTGATATTATATAATAAAGCCCAATCACTTGATGATAGTTTGTGCTATCATTGAGTGAAATTACCCCTCAATAGTATCACATAAATCAATCTAAAGACGTACCCTATAAGAAGTTAAACAAGACACTAAGCTTTGTCTGCCCTTTCCCAGGACCAGAAGATGAATCACTTAATCTTCTCAGCTGTCCTCACAGCATGCCTAGGGGTTAGGGGCCACCAACATAATCAACAGCATGGGCCATTCAACAATCCATCTGGCAAGTGTTACTACAAGGAGCCGGCGCAGCTCAACTTCTCTGAGTGGTACTCCTGGCCCACACTGGTATTGCCCCACTCCACCCAGTCTGTAGCCATATACACCTGTGTATACTATGTACTTACATATTTTGCCGGTAATTTCAGACGTTATAACATACACGCCAAAGTCTTTTGATTGATGATGACGGTCTATCCAATTGTGACGGCGCTCACAGGCTTCCAAGTTGCCAACTTGGTCCCTTATTTTGCTAAAATACTCCCCCAATTGTTGGGTCTTTACATGCTCCCAGTCTACTATTTAAATAGAATTGTTTCTCCTAATAAAGACAAGTTTATCCACATTTGTGTTGCTTTTATAGCCTTCAATCCTTCTCCTTCCTTTTTTTCCAAAAGGAACTATTCTTTAGATATTCTAATGAATTAAGGTATTTGCCCTTAATTTTGCCCTAAAGGCTAACCCAAGGCTAGCTTCAAACCTCAAACCTTTTGTGATAAAGGTTTCCCGCCGTGTCCTCTTGGATGTTGTCCCCAAGAGCCAAACACAACAAGATGAGCATGATTTCATTGGAAAAACTGGTCAAGCATCAGGTGAGATGGATACTATGACAGGATCATATGGGGAATCATTGCTGCCATCCCATTTGTCCCCGCTGAAATTGGTCAACACTGAGACTTAAGCCACTTTCCCGAGCATCCAGAGCTGCACCATGCACTCAGAAACCCAAATGCAATGGTGCAAAAGTTGCTTCTGGACCTGGGTCAGGGAAAGCTTGAGTCCTGCTGCAGGAGATTGAGAATGATCAGGTATGTCACATTGATCTGGGACTCTGGGGCCTTCTTTGGCTTCTTGGCCGTCCCAATCAGTTTCCCTTTGTCCATCATCTTGTTGAATTCCTGCATGATAGTGGCTTGGTTAAAATTTAATTGGTTGGTAATCAATCCCAGGTCAGACTCTGTTGATTCAGTGCCACAATTTCTTGGAGAATTTGGTTAGTAATGATTTGGTGCTTAATGTGCTTGGCCAGAGGAGCTTTAGCCTGATTGGCTGAAGGGGGAGCAAGTTGGTTATATTTAGGCAGTTGTTCTAAACCAGGGTTGCTATTATGATTAACTTATTGACTGGTGCCGGGTGTGGAGTTGAGAAAGGGGGCTTGTGCAGAGCTAGACTCTTGGTGACTGTCATCCAAGTCAACCCCATATGGGTCAGGAGACAGGTACAGAGTGACTTCCTTGTTACTCACATCAAAGATTTGGGTGTAGACAGGGGCCTTTACATACTGATCTAACCCTCCTTGAAACTATCTTGACTACTGCCTTGTTTCTGGTGCCGTCAAAAATGGTGTTGTTAAAACCATCTTAAAATAAAAGCAATTAAAAATCACTAAAAGAAGAGGTTTAAAATTTTATGGTCTGATTTTTATTTTAATAACAAGTCCAGATTTAGATTGTTTCTAAATCTATTACACACAAAAAAAGAGCCATTAAAATCAATAAAATGACACTGTCCCAAAAATGGATAGTTGTTGATTGGCTGCTAAAATGTTCTTTTTCTATTTTAGGATACACATACTACCCATATTGTGTGACTTCATTTTTGTTTTTTGTTTGTGAAATCTTACTTCTATGTTGCTCTATTTTTGTGGGTAGGAAAAGCTGTCAATTATTTTTTGGTTGGCTGACTTTCTGTCAAATTTTATCCAGCTATAATTTTCTTCACATGTCAGGATTGACAATTCATTACCCTGGGAAACTTGGGCCCAAGGGTGGGATTCAAACTCTGAACCTACATTCCTGCGGGCCGCTGGGTCCATGGACCAAGGACCTGCCCGCCCACCCACATTTTTTGGGATTGAGCCCCTGCAAGCTGAGACTCCTGCTAAGTCCTGAAGCCAGAATACCTGCACCAGCTCAACCATGGTGACGCCCAAAGAGGAGCCTCTCAAATTTCCTAATGGAAGCAGAGATGGCGCCTCTATGAATTTCATGAGTTTGAAGTCCTCTC
This sequence comes from Entomophthora muscae, assembly GCA_014839935.2. NCBI lineage: Eukaryota > Fungi > Entomophthoromycota > Entomophthoromycetes > Entomophthorales > Entomophthoraceae > Entomophthora > Entomophthora muscae. Next base: position 176,164 of record QTSX02002874.1, read on the forward strand.
AAGTAACCAATCAAACCCTACTGCCAAAGATAAACCCGGGCTTTGAGCCCGACCCTGTGACCACAGCAAAGAATCAGGAAAATTGAGTGACCAAATTGGATGTTCTGACCAATGAGAGAACACCCAGCCAAGGTGCCATTTTGCCGCTCCCACACCCAGGCCCTCTGGCTGCCCGCCCGCACTTTTCCCAATATTTTGATAAAGCCCTGATGGAAAATACTAAGTTTAGAGGTGTAATGCTATATATGCCTATAGATTCTGCGCTCAAACTTTATTGCTGTTTTAAAATAAAGGTTATGTTACTTTGGCTCTTACAGCTATTGTCATATTTTGTATTTGCTGTCTATTAATTCAGTTCAAGATCCCCTGGCCCTCCTGCCCCACTGCCTGCAGTTTTCCGTCCATCTGGTGCACCCTTTGGGCCTGTTCACTTCACTGATTATCCCTTGAAGCCCAAATATAAGGATTATACACCAGAGAAAATCCTCAAACTTGACCTGCTAGCCCGCATCCAATCCGCTATTAGTTACAACTGCCAAGGCCTGTGGATATTCTCCACCCCAAAACTATTTAGAGGAAAATTCAATTATCCCCCAGCCTACAATATCTATATGGAACCGCCTGTAACACCCAAACTGATGCCAGCCTTTTCACCTGACCTTCCAACCAACCATACCAGCAAGCTTTTTGGAATAGTGTACATCACCCTCACAGGGGTGGTGGACACCATTGTACCGGCTGCCTGCCTGTGGTCTTGGGTGGGTAGTCTGCTTCCTACTTTCTAAAGTTAGCTCCTCTCTTGTGGTGGTCCCTGCCCGCAAAAACCCCAGTCCATGATACCCCCAGAAACAGCAGGCCAGCTGCCCAAGACTGGGTCCCTGACATTATGGCAATCTTTTTAAAACCTGGTACCCTGAGCCCCAAGATATTGTTATTTCTTGGGGCATCTTGTATGCTTTTGTTATTGATAATCACTTATTACACCTATAAGATGACCATGAAACTGATCTCTTCCACATGGAAGAATATAAACCCAAACAATCCAAAAAGAACCAACACCACTGCCACCAATACCAACAAGCTCTCCTCCCAAGTGCAAAATGTAATTGTGAACCAATCCCTCACCAAGGTTGAGATGCCCCAGATGGGGAAGCTCACACTTGAGGAAGCCCGACGCGCCATGCCAGTCCTCTGCTTGCATTTCCAGACCAACGCCCCCTCCTATGCCAGCAACACCAAGAAGGTGCTGGGGGTCGCTTCCATGCTCTCTGGAGACGCTCTAGGCTGGTTTGGCAAAGCCACAGCAGAAGATGTAGAATTCTGTTTGGACTATGCCAAGTTTGAGGCTGATTTTATGCCAACTGGGGGGATTGTGACATCAGATACTACGCCCTGAACTCCTTACTAGAAAACCGCTAAGGCTCCTGACCCATCATGCATACATTGACAAATTCCTTAAACTGAAGACCCGCACTCAACTTGAGGACAAATTGTCATCCATCATCTTCCAAAAGGGAGTGAACCCAGCCATGAAGGACTTATTGAAGCACCACCCCCACCCTTGGCTTGGAAGACCTGGTCCCCTTATGCAAGGGCCTCAGCATGAATAAAGAGAATGCTGGGTCCTCCCAGACCTGCCAATCCCAAGCCGCCACACCCAATAGAGCGGGGATGACCCCTGAGGAACTTCAAAGACACTACAGAGAAGGACTCTGTTTCCACTGCCATGAAGCAGGGCACTTGACCAGAGCCTGCCCTAAGAAAACCCCTGCTCCTGTCTCTTTGGCCCAAATAAACGCTTCTTCCCAGTCTTACAAGTTCATCCTAGTATCCGTCAACGTTGGAGGAACAATCCGAGAACTAAAGGTGTTCATTGACACTGGAGCAGATGAGAGTTTCATTGACGCTGACTTAGCCCAGGAACTAGGCCTGTCTGCCTCTGAGAATTTTTTACAGATCATCTTGGGAAACAGCACCAAGGATACAGGATAAAAATGTGAACAAGAACTACCCTTGGTAATAGGAAACAACACATACCCATCACCTCTCATCTTGTTGAAAGGCCTACCACACCCCCTCATTCTTGAGGACTTCTGGTCAGACAGGCATGGCCTCATCCTCAACTACCAATAACAGAACATCACCTTAGGTGATAAGGGTACCCGTGACACTTTTTCCTTTTGCACAAATCCCAAGGAACCCATCCAAAGGCTCATGACCATACATATTGAACCAAGCATGGGCGTCCTCCCTGCTTCCCTAGGAAAATGGACCCACATATTCAGCAAAGAGGCAGTCACCCTTCTCCCTGAACACACCAAGTATGATCATGCTATTGATCTCTTACCTGGCACCAAACCCAAACATCAACCTATCTATAGCTGCAAACACAAGGAGCAGCTGGCTCTCAAGGCATATATTGAAGACATGACCAAGAAAGGCTTCATCTGTGTGTCCAAGAGCACTTGTTTGTCACCAATGCTTTTTGTGGGCAAGAAAGACAGTAGCATGTGCCCGTGTGTTAATTATCAGAAATTGAACAAGATAACTGTAAAGAATTGCTACCCCATACCTAACGCCGACAACTTGTGTGATGTGCTGACAGGCGCCCAGATGTACTCCAAGATGGACCTTAGAGATGTGTTCAACCAAATTCAAATCAAAGAGGGTGACAAATACAAAACGGTGTTTAAGACCAGGTATGGACTCTACAAATACCTGGTGATGCCATTTGGACTATGTAACGCCCCTAGCACCTTCCAGTGCATGATAAACACAGTATTGGGCAAATGCCTTGACCAGTTCTGTGTGGCCTACCTCTCACAACATCCTCATCTACAGAAAGACCCACAAAGAGCACTTACTCCACCTAGATCTAATCCTGAACAAACTCTCCCAAGCCAACTTACACGCAAAGCTCAAGAAGTGTGAGTTCTTCCAACCAGAAGTGGAATTCCTGGGCTACATAGTGAAAACTGGAGGGTTTGCAATGCCCCAGGATAAAGTAGACGCCGTGACCTCCTGGCTGACCCCCAAATGCAGAAAAAATGTGAGAAGTTTTTTGGGCCTGGCAAATTATTGCAGGGATTTCATCCAAAAAAATTTCTCACATCACTCTGCCCCTGACCTGCCTGTGCTCCAACAAGGTCGCCTTTGCCTGGACTCCAGAATGCACCACCGCCTTTGAAACCCTGAAACTTGCCTTCACCTCTGCCCCTGTCCTGGCCATGCCTGACCCCTCCAAGCCATTTGTGCTGGAAACTGATACATTCAACTTTGCGGTGGGTGGGGTCCTTCTTCATGAAGGAGGGGATGGTATGCTACATCCTGTAGCATATTACTCCAAGAAGATGCTGCCTGCGGAAAGAAACTATCTAATTTACAATAAAGAGATGCTAGCCATTATGAAGACCCTGAAACATTGGCACCAGTACCTCTGTGGCGCTGAATTCCCAGTAAAGGTCCTGACAGACCACAAGAACTTGGTCTATTTCTTCAAACCACAACAGCTCAACCAACAACAAGCAAGATGGGCTTTATAACTGGCCGACTACACCCTGACCATAGACTACAAGCCAGGAAAGGTGAACGTAGTACCTGACGCCCTGAGTAGAAGAACTGACCTAGCACCCTCCCACATAGAAACTTGCAACCACAACAGTCAATTACTCTTGGACCCAGCTAGCCTAGGCATACACCTGGGATTGATGAAGATCAGGGCCAGCAAACCAGAAGTACTGAAGGCCCAATCACTCAACAAATTCACCAAAACTATGATTGCCAACCTTTCAAAATCCTTGGATAGCTCCCATTACCAAAAAGGCTACTCATTGAAGGTAACAACACTAATGCTGCACAACAGAATCTTTGTGCCAGAAGGAAGCATCAGGACCAACATCTTGAGAGATTATCATGATTCTGAGATGGCCGGTCACCCAGGGAGACTCAAGACCCTCCGGAGCATTAGAAGGAACTTTGCCTGGCCAAAGATGGACCAAGAAGTAAGTGTGTACCTGAAAGGATGTGAGACCTATGGACAAACCAAACCCCGCAAAAACAAACCTGAAGGACTTCTAAGACCCTTGGATATACCCGCTGGACCCTGGAGATCTGTTTTCATGGACTACATTGTCAAATTGCCCCTGTCCCTCTCCTTCAACGCAATCCTGGCCATGGTAGACCGCTTCACCAAGATGGCATACTTTGTACTGACCACCACTCATTGCACAGCAGCAGAGACAGCCCAACACTTCCACAACCGCATCCTCACCCAACACAGGACGCCTGAGGAAATCATCACAGACAGAGGACCCCAATTCACATCAAACTACTGAACACAAGTGATGAAAGACTTGGGAATCAAGCGGAGCAAATCTACCTCCTACCACCCAAAGACTGACGGCCAAACCAAAAGAGTAAACCAGATCCTAGAACAATACCTCCAATGCTATGCCAACGCCAACCAGGACAATTGGGCCAACATCCTTCCCATGGCTCAGTTTGCATATAATAGTAAAGACCACACCTCCACTGGGATGTCTCTGTTCAAAGCCAACTACGGTTTTGACCCCACCTGGGATCCCAAGATTGGCAAGAAGGAAGCTAACACCACTGGACGTTCCTGGGTTGAGCGGATCCACGACACACACAAAACATGCTTGACCAACCTGAACTGTGCAGTGCAAACCTACAAAGCCTTTGCCAACCGCAAAAAAACCCCGGGCCAACCCTTAAAAGTTGGAGACAGAGTATACCTAGACTCCTGGAACGTTCCCCTGCATGTGCCCTGCAGGAAATTAGCCCACAGAAGAAGCGGCCCCCACAAAAAAACCAAACTAGTTGGTGAAGTTGCCTTCAAGCTAGACCTACCCCCCTCCTGGAAGATTCATGATGTGTTCCATTGCTCCCTGTTATTCAAAAAGGATGGGAATTTGCTTCCCCACCAACGGATTAAGACAGTCCCCCCACCCCTCCAAATAGGCTGCGCTGAAGAATACAAAGTTGAATACATACATGGCGACAGGATCCACTACCAGAAACCCCAGTACTACGTCAAATGGAAAGGATACCCACTAGAAGAAAGTACATGGGAACTTCTGAGCAACCTAGCTAATACCCAAGAAGCTGTCCAACTCTATCTGAACAAAAAGGACCAGAAGAGAGGGCCCTTGGGGAAAGAAGAGGATGATGTCAGGATTGACAATTCATTACCCCAGGAAACCTGGGCCCAAGGGTGGGATTCAAACCCTGAACCTAAATTCCTGCGGGCTGCTGGGCCCATGGACCAAGGGCCCACCTGTCCGCATTTTTTTGGGATTGAGCCCCTGCAAGCTGAGGCTCCCACTAAGTCCCAAAGCCAGAATACCTGCATCAGCTCAACCATGGTGGCGTCCAAAGAGGAGCCTCTCAAATTGCCTAATGGAAGCAGAGATGGCGCCTCTGTGAATTTCATGAGTTTGAAGTCCTCTCAAGTAACCAATCAAACCCTACTTCCAAAGATAAACCCAGGCTTTGAGCCCAACCCCGTGACCGCAGAAAAGAATCAAGAAAATTGAGTGACCAAATTGGACGTTCTGACCAATGAGAGAACACCCAGCCAAGGTGCCATTTTGCCGCTCCCACACCTGGGCCCTCTGGCTGCCCACCTGCCCTTTTCCTGATATTTTGATAAAGCCCTGATGGAAAATACTATGTTTAGAGGTGGAATGCTATATATGCCTATAGATTCTGCGCTCAAACTTTATTGCCATTTTTAAATAAAGGTTATGTTGCTTTGGCTCTTACAGCTATTGCCATATTTTATATTTGCCATCTATTAATTCAGTTCAAGATCTCCTGGCCCTCCTGCCCCACTGCCTGCAGTTTTCTGTCCATCTGGTGCACCCTTTGGACCCATTCACTTCACTGATTATCCCTTGAAGCCCAAATATAAGGATTATACACCAGAGAAAATCCTTGAACTTGACCCGCTAGCCCGCATCCAATCCGCTAATAGATACAACCGCCAAGGCCCGTGGATATTCTCCACCCCAAAACTATTTAGATGAAAATTCAATTATCTCCCAGCCTACAATATTTATATGGAACCGCCTGTAACACCCAAACTGATGCCAGCCTCTTCACCCAACCTTCCAACCGACTATATCAGCAAGCTTTTTGGAATAGTGTACATCACTCTCACAGGGGTGTTGGACACCATTGTATCAGCCGCCGGCCCGTGGTCTTGGGTGGGGAAGTCTGCTTCCTACCTTCTAAAGTTAGCTCCTCTCTTGTGGTGGGCCTTGCCCGCAAAAACCCCGGCCCAAGTTACCCCCAGAAACAGCAGGCCAGCCGCCCAAGACTGGGTCCCTGACATCACATGTAAATTTTTTAACTTTCAATGATACAGTAATTTTCAAACCTGTTGAGATAAATAAAAAAATCTCAGTCTAAAAAAAACAACTCAATCTAAAAATGAAATCAAAAATCAAATATTTTATATTAAGCTACAATAGATTTAGATCCCTTTGATTTTCTTTTAGATTGAGTTATTTTATTTTTAGACTGAGATTTTTTGTTTATCTCAACGGGTTAAAAAAAATTACTGTAAAAAAATCAGAAATAAAGAAAGTCTATTCAATAAAAATTATCCTTCAAAATCTTAAATGTTCTTATTTTACTTTCTGTAGTGAAATTTAATTTAATTGGCTTTTAAAAGGGTAATTATCTAAAATCAAGGCTTTTAAATACAAAAAATAAAAAGCTTATGTGTATATCATAGTTTTTATTTGTAAATAAACTATAATCAAAATTTTGTTTTATTATAAATATAAAAAAGTACTTATGATGAAATTTATAGTTAGATCAAATTTGACTGAAAATCAGTCAACTGAAAAATAGTTGACAGAATATATTCTTGCCCCATTTTTTTCATTTTAGCCCTTCTCTTGGATTCTCATCTGATTTCTCATAGAATTATAATATATCACATAACATCCCCAATCTATTTCACTTACTGTGACAAGTCATTTTTTTGTAGTTTGAACTCATTTATTTGATGATTGATATAATTTTATATTTTGTGTTAGTAATATTATGTTCCTTGTTTACCATTTTGCCAGTTCACCAAAAATACTTAGATTATTTGATTTATGAATCTCACCCAACTTAGAGCTCACTCAAATCTGGTCCATTTTGTTTAAATCTGAGATATTTTGCTTAGCACTTTAGCTTTGAAAACTACTGTAAGTCAAAAGTAGTTTTTTTAAAACTAACTACTTTAGAATTTAGCTTAGCAAAAATTTGTGGTTCATAATAGTAGCAAAAGGTAATCCTGACAGATATACATGGACAGTATGTGGCTCCTCAATATACTATATAACATCCTATCTTCATAGCAAACAAATTATCATTTTTTTGTTAATTTTCTCCTCTATCTTGTTCCATATACTTCTCAGAAATATATACTCAACAATACAAATTCTAGTTAAATTTTGTGTTTGAAAGTAAAAAGTTTACTTTTAAGAACAGCTAATTTGGGCACTTTTTATTATCTAGCTTATGATTTTTATTGCAGAAATATATTCCTTATGTGTTACAAAAGTAACAGTTTCAAAGCCCTGGGCAGGAATTAAACCCGCTCCTAGCCACCAGGCGGGGCTAGTGGGCGGGGGAGATCTGCCTGCACCTGGATTTTTGCTTTTCAAAGCGAATCCAGGTGTGGGAATCATTCCCGCCCTGGTGGTAGCTGAGGGGCCCGTTTTGGGCCTCAAAAGCTACGCCCAAGCCTTGGTGGGTTTGGCTGGGCCTGGGCAGGCTATTTTTAGCTGCCCAGTAAACCCAGATCAAGCCCACCCTCCATTAAGTAATTTGGGGGCCCCAATTGGGGACCCCTTTTTTAATCAAGTTTTTTGGGCTCAGGAGAGCCTGTCAAGCCAGTCCCAAAATGGTGATCAAATTGAAAAAAAAACCCATAACCCCAGAAGCCAAACCTGCCAGAATCAATGGCCAGCCAAGCCAATATGGACCACCAAAAAGCCAAACAACTGTTCCTGAAAACCCCAAAAATGACCATGAAGCAGCCAACCAAACAGCAGAACCTGAGATGCCAAGCCTTGCCACACAGATAGCACCAAAAGAATGCCCAGAGGCACCTGTATGTGAGTAAGTATATAAATCAGAAGCACTTGAAAAAGTTCTTCATTGTCATCCTTACCAAATTTAAGTTGTTATGAACCTTTGGTTCACCAATCTGTTTCCATACCTATTTTTGATACTCTTTCATCCGCATACACTCAAGCTTCAGTACCCATCCACTGGGATAGATAGTCAGACTCCAGTTGACAAACCTGAAGCCTTTGGCTACTACTGTCCACCCAACGCTCCATTTGGCCCTGTGCATTTCACTGAGTATCCTGCTAATCCTGATCATGAACCCTGGACATTGGAAGACTTGCAGTGATACACCTGCCTGAATGCACCCAAGGAACCCTACCAAATTGTCTGTGACAGCAAAGCAATCACCATCTATCCCTTGATCTTCAACGGGAAGTACAACAATCCTGCTACCTACTTGGTCCCCATGGAACCACCCCAGACACCCAAACCAACAATCTCATCCCCCCACTTCTGATGCCACTGGCCAGAGTAGTCAATTCCTGGGAGTGCTTTACCTGGCGCTCACGGGATTGATTGACTCTGCCTTGCCAGCGGCTGGACCTTGGGCTGTGGCTGGGAAGGCCCTTTCCTACCTGGTAAAGTTAGGTCACATCATCTGGTGGGCCATGCCAGTACCTGCTTCAACTTCTCCCTCACCTGCTGGAGCTCCACGGTGCTCTTGGAATCCTGACATTGTGGTATTTTTAGTTGAGTAGAAGTTTTTAAAATATATATTTTTATGTTAAAAAGTATATTGCTGTTGGTTTCAAGGTTAACTTCCTGAAAATCTATTTTTGCACTTTGATCTCTGCACCCTACACAGTGTTTTGATTTTTTGGATTTTTGGGGGTCACATTTTCAATCTTTGGACATATTTATCTTTTAGTTTATGTTTTGGTTGGTGTTTACTCTTTGTTAATCCTTGTATAGTATTGTGGTTACTATTTTTGTGGCCTGGAGTGCATGGTATTGTGCTATTTCTGGTTCTGGTTAATTTCACATCTTATTTAATTTTTATGTCTAAACATGGCTATCAAGATTTAATTTCCACTGGTTTTAGTCATAGTGGAGCTTCTTGATCTTGTTTTCTTTGCCCTAGTTGCTTGCTAAACATTCAATTTGGATTCCAAATCCTGCAATTGATTTTTGAATTTGCTAGCAGCATCTGTTTGGGATTTGAAGTTTGGTTTTTGGATTCGACAATCCCACGATCTCAAAAAGCATAGTAAACTTAAGGAAAACAATGGATGACTTCAAAAGGTTCAGCTCTGATTCCAGCTGATACATTTTGTCCACTTCAAATATGCAGCTCGGCTTGAAACTTACAAAGTGTCTATGAGACCCCCAATTTGAAATATCCAAATAAAATGCCAAAATATCAATTTAATTAAAAAGGCCAAATCACAATTGTGATTCGAAATTTGGTCCAAGGATTTGACAATCCCGCATTTTTGCCACTATGTTCTGAATTTACAGTATTATCACTCATTGTGTATACTTATTAAAATAGTTAGATACAATTTTTTAAATACTTACTATTGTTCCATATCTTTATTGGTGTGAAGTAAATTGCTATTTTGCCTTGAAAAGTTTAAACGTGATAAATTTGATAAGCATTGACTATTTGTTTTATTAGATCACATTAATATAAATCATTATATTAAATCTATGCCCTGATATTATTTGATTGGCTGTAAATTTTTGAAGCTCTATAATTTTGTTTAATATTTACAAATCTATGGCTAATGAAATTAACCAAATATGATATGCATATCCCTCATCATTCACCAGGATGTATGTTTTACTTGTCTTAGTTTTGAAAGGGTAAGCTCTCAACAGCATCTAAATTGGCTTGGCTTAATTTCTGCATACCAGGAAAAAGATTCAACCTAAAGCTTTGCAACCATTTATCGCTTACTTATTGGTGGCATGGATTTTATTATTTAGAAGGCAAAGAAAATGCTAAAGGCACCATCTGTAGAGGTATGCAGTATCGGCTACACCTAAAATATTATGTACTAAGAAGCAAAGTATACCCATGGAATGGAGAATAAACAGTAGCTCGGGGTGAGTTGCCTTTAAGAATTAATGCTGGCTGGTAGGTTGATAAGCTGCTTCACATGAATTCATAATTGCAGTTTGGATTGCTAGCTGTAGCATCAGAGTTAGGCTGTACGATCCTGCGAAGCCCAAAGTTCTGGGCCATGAGGGTATATGCTAGCTGATTCGATGGAAAAGAATGATCAAAGTTAAAATTTGGGGCTGTTTTGTCTGAAACGGGAAACACAGGAAAGGATTGAGATGCCCAGCTATTGCTAGGATCCTCCAGTGGTCTAGGGATCTGCAAAGAGTTGATAAACTGCTGCTGAAGCATCATTGGATCTTGGGTTAAAGAGTTCACGTTGTTGAAAAGTGACATATCAGTAGTCTCGTTAATTTGGAAGGGCTGGGATGCTGATGTTTCGCCTGCAGTGGTAGTGGTGGGAATAGTCTCGGCTGATTTCTTGTTGGTCTTGAAATCATAAATGTTCTTTAGCGTGCGACATAAGAACTCAGCCAAAGACCAATAGGTGCGATTGTTCTGGATCAGTTGGTAATTTGTTGCAAACTTGGTGTTGGAAGTAATAAGCGCATCCCATGACAGATGCAGTAGAGAATTCAAGTAAACTTTGTTGGCAAGAAAAGCACAGTAGTCTACATAAAAGGGAGAAAATAGCATAGGGAAAGCTTCGAAGCAACTTGAAAAAATGTGAGTGATTTTATCAGCCGAGTTCAGACAAACTTGCGAAATGTTCTCAAGCCCGCTTTTTCTTGCTGGCTTGGATGAATAGAGAATAATAATGATGGCATGGTAAAGCGCATGTAAGCACCAGACATGACGATTTGAGATTTTCTCCGGCGGCAGAAGAGTCAAGACGAACGTTTTCCATTTTAAGATTGTCAGGTAACTGGAGTAGCCAAGAGCTTAGATGGCTGTGATGAGAAATAACACTTCGACTTAGCAAAGCAGGCGAAGACTGGCTAGACAAGGGGAGGTATACAAACTTGGCTACGTTACTAAGAATAGCAATAAGCTTTATAAATTGAGTAAACCAAGTATGTCCTTTGGCTGGGCTGATTCCAGGGGGATTTCATGGGTAGGATCGTCTTCCCAGCCATCAGTAACTTTGGGTAAAGACACTTGATTAGGAAATTCATGAATTGCTGAAGGCCATCCTGTAGCAGCAGAAACATAAGAATCTATGGTATAACACCCCCACCAAATCCGGCGCTGCTTTTCTACTAGGATCAGGCTTTCGGGTGCCGGAAACTTCCCGGGAGAGCTTTCTTGGTCGGCCGTGTGTAAGCCAAGATAATGTGCGACTCGGACTGATATTCCCCCATATAGCCATCCTCGAGAGGTTTGTCCTCGCTGGTAAAGGAACTTCCCCAAAAGAAGGAGGGAGGTCAGGTAGTCTAGAGAAAAATCGCTTACTCCAACGATATGGGCGGAAGTGTAGGCTTCAAATACATCCCCTTGCTTCCAGCGGGGAGTTCTTTGAAGCTCGGGGCAATCCGAGAATTTTGAGGCGACTGAGTAGATGGAGTAGAGAAGGTGATGAGGAATGTCATTTCGCTTATATCGTTGGAAGAAAGAGGAGGGATGTATAATTGGGAAAAAAGGATGAATGGTCTCGAAGTATATCTTCAAAAGGCTCAAAGAAAGTTCCGGGGTAAGAAAAGGAAGATCTCCTAAACTCTTGACAGGGTTTGATGATCGGACTTTGAAATTATTAAAGGTATCAGAGGAAAGATGCAGAGAAGGGTCACTGGGTGCAGGTGAGTTCTGCTCCGCCAAAGCCTCTCTGTTGGAAAAAAGGTCAACTAAACTTTCCAACTTTGTCTCTATGGCTTCTAGGCGACTTTCTAGACGCTCAGTAAACCCTAGCCTTGGCCCTCTTTTAAGCCCATTTGAAGGATACACGCAGAGAGAACTGCTCCTAGAGCAAGTCCAGCATGTAGGTTTTTGACCATCACATTTAGTTTTCTTTTGATGGCAAGAGTTACAGGCTTGGCTTAGCCGTTTGCGCTTGTCTGAAGTGAGTCTATTAGAATTACTTGAACTCATGACGGTGCGGTAGTGAAGACTACAAAAATAAATAAAATATAAGTCTTCTGTAATAGTGATGGAAATATGTATTACTTTAAATTGAACCAGCAACTGAAAGGCCACCAGATCCAAGTAGGGGGACTGCTGGATAAAATTTTAAAGTTTAATGAGCTATCAAACACTTTAAAAGGATTATATCAGCAGTTAAGCTTTTGACGTATGACTTGATTCAGATATGGTGTCATAAGTATCTTCTTCATGCATAGATTCCATAATTTAATCGCATTAATAAAAAAAGTGAGGTTCAGGTTTGCATTTAAAGATGCTCCATTAAAAAGAATGAGCCCCAAATTCAGATACACCCAATCTATGCGTGTGATTTGATCGCACAAAGCGGAAACAAGAAATCTGCTTTATACCTGCTTCCTCCCAAAATAAGTACATCGCAAGTTAATCAGGTCTAGATAATAAATTTACATTTGAATTCATATTTTTCAAAAAGAAAATACTTTGGCATAATCACTGTCAATTAGCTGGATATTATAGCACGTTTGGACTCAGCTGTATAATGTGGCGAAGTTAACTTGGGCTGCTTCGGCCAAGCCCCAAACAGCCGCGTTTAGTTTCTAGCTCAGTCACTTGAAATCAAAGATTTAATTTAAATGTTTAAATACAACACTACTCCGCTCTGGCTGTAGCGGCTAGCCGCCGAAGTTAGCCAGCGCTGAGCCAAAGTATCCCTAGCTACAAATTGGCCAAAGCAGCTTTAAAGCTACCCTTGGTTAATTGAAACAGGTTTCTATCGGCTCCAAGACCTTATTCTGTTTATAGTTCTAATTAGGAAAGTGTTTGGGATAAAAATACGAAAATGTTCAATTGGCTGCAGCCATGGTTGGCAATATTGAGGTGTCACCCATATTGCCAGCCGTGGCTGTCTTAAAATCACGCTGTGGTGCTGGGAACCTCATGCATTCTGTTGGGTTTTTGGATATAGTGTTAGAACGAAGGAATGTGTTGAGTGCAAACATTCTAAACAAAAATGGATAGGGGATTTTTACCCAACATGGCAGAAACATTATGCAAGAAGGTATTCCATTTTAGTTTCAAACCCAATGTCTAAAAAGCACATGTCCAGTCAACCTGATCATGAGAGGGGCTTTAATTGCCGAATTCCGGTAAACTTGATTTATGCCCAGGGTTGTAGGATTATTCAGAGGTTGCGTTTTAGGTAAGCAGATCTCGGAATGAATCCGGCCCGCTCCAATATATTTGGAGGTTATCAGGTTTCATTAAAAGGTTTCTGGGAACCCCGTTTTGGTTTCGATTCAACCCATGACTGGTAACCTGGAGCTACTCAACTTATGATTTGTTGTAGAAGCTATGAAGCTAACTATTTTTAAAATATACTCTGCTACCCTTCTCGAAGATCAGACCTCCTTAATCTCAATATATTATACATTTTATATCCATATAGTAGTTTTCACAGCTGTTAAGATGAATAAAATGAACTCAACCCCAAGCAAAATATAAATGAGATGAGCTTTGACTACAAATAATGTAGATTGAATCAGTAATCAGTGCAAGGCCAAGCATGAAACAAAGGCATAATGAAAAGTGATACAAAATGAAAAATCTGATGCAACAAACAAAGTAACTCAGCACATCAAACAAAATGGATTGGGGTTATTCCTGTCACAGACATAGTTTTCCCAGGTGTGGCTAGGCCAAAGTGCCACCACTCAGGGAAACCCACCCTGAAGCCCCACCCACTTGCAGCAATTGTAGATTTAAATCTAATGATTGATCATAAGTTGGTGGTGGCAAGAAAAATTGAGTCTGAGTAGGTGTGGATGCCTCATGCTCAATTTCCCCCAAAACCATTGTTTGGTTTTCAAATCTTGACCTCCAAGGAGGTCAGGTAATAGCTTACAGAACCACTATTGGTGGTATCTTTAAGCTGTCCAAATATTGTATTCAAGGAGGCCACCTCATTAAGATTCACCCAAGGGCTTTAAGTAACATCATTTTCAATAAACTACCTTAGTAGTTTGATATTTCTTTCAAATAAATATATAGCCTCATGATACACTATTTCCAATATCTTTCCGTCTGATTTGTAATAACAAGATTATTAGACTTTTCATTTTGCCACTATGATCTTCTGGAATTATTCCTCTTCCTGATAAAATATTTCCTGTTAAAAGATTATCACTTCAGATTAAATATACACTGTCTTTTCCTTATTGTTAATGTCATCTTTATTTGGGTGTATATTTCCCATTTGATTAACTATGATAAACTCTCACTCCGCTTCAGTATGACAGTTCTGGGATGTAAAATATTTCATATAAGTTTCTGAAAAGGCATCACCAGATATGCATATTGTAAGCAAACATATGCTATCTCATAGATGAAATTTCATAAACATAAAAAATGAAGTCACACAAGTTAAATCTTATGCATATCCTAAATAAAATTAAGCGTACTTTAAAAAATGATCCTGACAAGTCTATTTGAGGAACAAGGGCATTTGACTCATTTTTAAAATTATTTATCCAAGTATAATATTTTTGGAAACCATCTAAAACGGGAATTGTAATTGCAATAAAATAAAGACTAGTGAAGTTAAGGCTTCGTCTTTTAGTGACCTTATGCTGCCTTTTATTTAAAATGTTCTTTAAAAGTGATAAAAGTTTTGAGGTGCTTGGAGAGCAATATGGGTCATCATTTTAGAGATTAGGCTATTTTTAATACAATAGTTTTCAAACCTGCTGAGATAAAAGAGAAATAGCTCAGTTCAGAAAAAATTGATTTGTTGCAACCGGGTTTCCAGACTCGCCTGCTAATGTATCTTACGATACACAGGGGGCGCTCAATGAGTTGCCCCTTGACATATCTAACGTTATGGGTTAATCTGATGGCAATATCAAATGGCGGGTACTTTATCCTAATTAGGAGCACTATCAATTTGACTTGCTGATCCCCGCACGAGTTATTCCTCGGCTTCAAACCTTACATGAAACTTCCCACTATGCCACCCCCTTGTGGCCTTGTGGCTTTCCCTGTATAGTATATTAATCACAATATTCTACAAAAAAGATACCTTATTCTTATTACTCTGTCATTTCTATTGGACTGTTGTCTTCCCCAATTCCAAATACTGAATCCTCATAGGTTCAGTTGCAACAGATTTAGTCACTAAACAAATTTAAACTGGTTCCAGTTGAAGGTCAATTTACTCAATAAAAACTCCATTTATATAGGTCTAGATTACAAAAATAGTAAATTACACAATAAAATTAAATCAAATACTGAGTCCCAGAAATGAGATAGCAAAAAAAGCAGCCCATATTTGAAACAAAAATAAACCAGTCACATTCTGAAGCAGTCTACGTCAACTGTGATAGCAATCACATAACAGAAACAATAAAATCAGAGAACAAAATTGGTTCAGTCATAGAAGATATATTTTCAAACACAAAATAACTCACTTTTTTGACAATCTTAATTATTTTGTGACTCAAAATGGAAATAGTGTCTTTCAGGAGTGAACCCACCAAAATCTATTTAGGAAACTATAGCATTACTTTCAATTTATGTGCTTTTGAATCTGGCTATTTATGTCCAATAGAATGTCTCAAATAAGAGCATACACTTGAATAAAATCAATAATTTAAAAATACTTTGCTTTTCTGTTTTTAATATAATTTTTGTTACTTTTTTAAATGTTTTATATTAGTGAAAAAAACTTTGATACTGTGAATGATCAATATCAGGAGCAAATCCAAGCTTAGGCTACTGATCAAGGAAGTACACTGCTATTCTCCATGTACACTCAACTCAACTCAAGTTGTGATGAGGGTGAGTTGTATGTTTCACCAGGCATAGAACTGGAAAGCTTTTTTAATAGTCAATATGAGAAACCCCAAGACCAGGCCTAACCCAAGCCTGTGTCACACATGAAAGACCGGACAACTGCAACTTCTTTCAACCTGATCCAACTATTGTTTGGCAATTTGGGCCAATAAGAGCAAGCCCTTCCTAATCCAGTTACCAGCATGGCAATTTTCCCTCCCAAGCAACAATTGAAAACCAATGAAATTTTCAAGGAGATATTGTGCCTCAACCAAAGTGGCATGATCTTTGCAGAAATTTCCACCAGCCTACAATTCACTGAGGCAGTAGTAAGATGAGATTTTTGGACTCTCATGAAGAGATGTGACACAAATATTAGCAAGAAGCAAAAAAACAGCCAGATTCCCAGCTCAAGGATTCCTATTCCATCATGATTCGCCTCTTTCAGCGTGACCCATTGTCAGGAATATTTCTGACAACAACCAGTCTAAAGACAACATTTCAATCATTACTGAGTCTATAGGCCATGATGAAAAATTGCAGCAGTTCCCCTGATTAGGGAAACTGCTGCAAAACACAAAATCTTAGAAAAAGATTCACCAAATTCAAACCATTTGAAATTTTGCTTTTATAGGCTGTCTGCAGACTGCACAGCCAACCGCCGGCCAGCCAGCGGCGGTCAGCGCACCCCCCACTGCGGGACTGTCCATCCCCGCCAAATAGGGAACTTGTCAAATCAGGAAACCAAAAAAGGCAATTTTCCCAACACCAAATTTAGGCAAAAGTGCTTCCCAAATTTGGAATCTACCAAATTTGGATGAGGTTGACAGGCTGTCCTGCAAAGCAATCAATAAAGTAACTGCAGAAGTTGAATTTGGATGCATCAAAGTATCCAAAGAAGCGCCAAACCAATAAAAGTAAGAGAATAACAATTCATTGCTTGCCAAGCCCCTCTAATCCCACTCCCAAAAGGGAATTCCAGATAGCACAAAGTGTTTGGGGTTCCCTGTTCAATGTTTTTCATTATTCATGCCCCACCAAGGCCGATTATATATAATAAAGCTCAATCACTTGATGATAGTTTGTGCTATCATTGAGCAAATTACCCCTCAATTGTTATCACATAAATCAACCAGACTTTAAACAACAGAAAGTCCAAGACACTAAGCTTTGTCTGCCCTTCCCCAGAACTAGAGGATGAACCACCTTATCTTCTTGGCTGTCCTTACAGCCTGCCTCAGGATTGGGGGCCACCAACACTATCAACTACACAGGCCATTCAATAACCCAACTGGCAAGTACTTTTACAAGGAGCCTGCACAGCTCAACTCCTCCAATCAGTACTCCTGGCTCACACTAGTTTTGCCCCACTCCACTCATTCTGTAGCTATATACACCCTAGTATACTACATACTCATGTATTTTGCCGGTAGTTTTGGTTATTTTAATGTTCACGCAAAGTGTGAGAGAGGGGGCTAAACTAACTAAGTTTGGCTCCCATCCTGGCAAAACAAACCACCAGGATACCGCCTAATGGAGAACTGGGACAGCTGCTCAAAGGGGGGACCACAGGGAGGACACCAAGGACAGCTGAGGCAAGTATGCATTCAGGGCCATCAGTGCCAGCCCAGCGAGTAACCAAGGCATACAGGTGGGGGCAGGAGGGGGCATCATAGGCATGTGGAAGAACACCAAGCTACTCTCCTCTGGGTTGGGGAAGGGGGACATTGGCGTCTCCTCACCCACAAGAGCAAAAGAGGCATAGTCAGCATCCCCCAAATCTAGGTCATCACATGTCAAGCTTTTCACTACAGCCTCCCCAGAATAAAGAAGGCTTCCAGGAAGACTCAAGAGACTAGATGGGTCTTCACTCATGAGCTGTGTAGAAGAGGAGATCTTTGACCATAGGAGGAGCAAAAAAGGGGCCACAGAAAATACAACAAATTTAATTGCAGGGAGTATCATGATTGTGTTCTCCTTAAAATTTGGGAGAGAATGGTGTAATTTTCAAGATAAATAACAACCAAATTGGAGTTGGTGGGGTGGCCACAAACAGAAGGACAGAAGGAGCAACAGAATGGGTCTGGGGTGCTTGGGCACAAACGCGGGTGTCTTGACAGGATGTGAGATCAAGAGAACAGGTTCAAAATGAAGAAATCAACAGAAAACTCAAATTAACAGTAAGCTATATATGAATTTTTAAATGAATTTTAGACTCAAACATCTCTTTTAAAAACAAAAGCAAAAACAAGAAGAAGCTATACGCCCAAGCTTCTGTTAGGAGTGTCAGGGAAGAAGACAGGTTTGAACCAGGCTGCTGCAAGGTAAGCTTTTTGAGCACTACTAACACTTTTAACTTTTGAACTAGGGGAGCTCCAAGAAAGGGATTCCACAGATAATAAAAATTAAAATTTTAATTGCAAACAACCAAATTTAATTCTAATGGGAAAATAGACAAGCAGGGGACTGAAAGTCCCCTTGCTGCATAAAAAGGGATGGATTCCAAGGAAATTGGTCATGTGACAGTTGGCTCAGGATTCAATTGGCTAGCAGAAAAACTTTGTTGGATAGACCCAGAGGGACTGGAGAGCTTCACCCTAATTTCTGAAGTCTGATTTGATTGACTAGAAGGGTACTAGGCATTTGGAGTTTAACTGAGCTGTCAGGCGTCAATGTGTCAACTCTTGATTGGATAGCTCTGATATTTTTCAAAAGTGGATGATACCAGTCTAATAAGTAGTCTAAATTGACCAATGTTTCTTCCCAGGAGGGGGCAACCAAGGGCAAGAAATTTGCAGGGTAGGCTAGCACAAACCTCTCATCAACTGTGTGTGCTAAATCCTCTAAGGAATGAAGAGGTTTGGCTGACACTTTTGGGCTTTTCTTGGTGCAGCAGGGAAAGATTGTGTGGTCTAATGCCAGAGGTGGCAGTGAATTTACATTATCCTTTCCTTTTTCCTGAGGGTGGATTCCCCCTTGGGGTAGCGTGGCCACCAAGAAGTTCTTGTGGGCCTTGGGGATCTTGAGCGCCAGGAGTGACTTGGGGGCCAAGCGCCGTAGGGTTGTTCCTGTGAAATTCTTGTACCAGATCCCAACAGTTCCCGAAGTCTGAAGAGCTCACCCAACTGTTGTCATACAGGGGGTATCCTTTCCAAGACACGCAATATTGGAGGGACTTGCAGATCCTACGCAAGGCTACTATGGCTTCTACCTCATACTCAGGAGAGCTATCCACCAAGGTGGGGTCTGGGGTACTGGGGAGATCCCCCTCAAAAGGGGACAGGCGACAGGCATTGAAGGTACTGTGAATCTGATAGGAGGAGGGAAGGTCCAACACAAACACACCATTGCCCTTATCCTCCAGGACCTTGAAGGGACCCAGTCTCTTTGGAGCAAACTTTCTTGAGGGGACCTTCATTTGGATATTGGTAGCATTCAACATCACAAGTGAACCCACTGGATACTGGGGAGCTGGCTGTCTATTCTTGTCTGCTGCTTTCTTGTACACCTCAATGGACTTGGTTAGGGTGCTTTGGACTTTGAGATGAATGGCTTTGAGGTGGGCTGCCATGTCTGCAGCAGCTGGTACACTTGCCTGGAGCAAGGGACCTATTACAAATGCTGGGTGTCGTGAATACTGCCATTCACTGTGTTTCAATTTTGCCTTTGGTGGGCTATTTTGAGGACAAATTTCTTGCTTTTGCTTTTGCCTCTCAAAATGAGTTGATGACTGAATCTGGAAATACAATTGTTTGGTTTCTTGATCCTGTGCAACTCACTTGCTCCACTAGTGCTGGTGGCAAGTGATCCTACCGTCCATGTACTGTTTTGTAGTAAAGCTACACAGTATATATTCCCAATCTTTATACCCAATAAAATTTAAGTTCTATTCACATTTTTGTCTTTGTGTCTTCTGTGCTTCTGCGCCTCTCTCTAGCCACAACTAGCAGAGATTATCTTTCCAGGGCTGCAAGGTAAACACATTTGCCTTCCCTGTCATCTAACCAAGACTTAGTACAAATCCAATACTAAGGTTAGGATTTCCCTTTGTGTATCTGTGCCACGTCTCAAAACATGACAAAAATGGTGCTCACTACAGGGGCTATAAGCCCCTTGGTTATCACCTTTGCTTCCACGTTTTCAGGTCCTTTGCCTCCACCTATACAAGAGTTGACTTCACCTGAAATAACCAGTCCTCCTATTGAGGGAGATATTGCCAAACAGCCTGTTACTCCCACTATACTGAACCTTGGGAATGGTCCCTGCCTAGTTGCTTACCCCATGGGTACCCCTGACTTGGAACAAGTCATGTCAGTAGCTCTTGGGATAGCCTGTGAAGGAGCCATCCCTTGCCTTCAGTTGCAGTTCAGTCAGGCTGAATACTACTAATTAATTGTGGCTCCTCAATTTCCACAACATCTCCTCTCAGTAGCTGGCTCCGCTGAGCACTTACTATCATCCTTTGTGCAGCTTGCCTTGGCCCACCATCAAATGGTGTTGGGGCTCCACATCCAAGAAATCTTGTCTCTGCAAGCTGCGGTTACTCATCACTGGGACCAGTTTGCTGCCTACCAACAGTGGATACATTCCCTGTTTTCCTTGGTATCTGACAATTAGCACAACTCTGTTACCTCCCAGACCCATTTGCATAATTCTATCAAACAAATGCGCCATTCCATCCCTGAATACATGAGAGAGCGTCTACACAAGTTTCATCAGCTAGAACAACCCTGGCAAACTCAAGTAGATTCCACCTTAAACGCTTATCTCACCAACTTCAAACAACTCATGCAACAGCTCAATGCATTCAGTATGTATTCCTTCAAGCAACTACAGCAGGTAGCAGACTTTGCTGTTAACGGCCTTAATGAACTCAGTGTGGAGTTTGATCAGGAAAGAGATACCACCGCTGCTGCTATAGCCAAACTCCAGAGTCAAGTGAATGAACTATCTACGCCCAAGCCAAATGTTCCGCCCTCTCCCCCTTCTGATGACTTGGTGGATCAGGAGCAGAAAATATGGGATGCCATTTGATAACTATGCTTGGCTACATGCAGTCAAGGATGTCCTGCTGAGGCGCCTCAACTTGACCCCTAGGTTCTTGAACTGACTACCCAAGTTGTAGAGCTACAGCAAGAACTTGCTGTCCTATGTGAAATGATGGCAACTGCTGCTAGTCCAGTTGGGGTTGTCAATGAAGATAGTTGCTGCCCTGGTTTATCTGGAGCACCTCAAATCCAATGTGCTAGGGAATTAATTGCCCTAGCTAACAAGGTGGATCAATTGAAGCAGGACCACACTGAGCTGGATAGAGACATACAAGAAATTAACGGAGTAATCAAATCTGTGAATGATAGATTCACCCCTTGCCTCTCAGTGGGGCCATCCCTTACTTCACGGCTGGCTGAACTCTCCACAATAGTGACCACCCAAGGTCAACGCTTAGATACTACTGCACAGCAGGCCACTCAAGCTGTCAATACCAGGGCCCGCGCTGTTGAGACTCTTAACACCCTTGAAGAAAGTGTTCATCAGCTATGGGCTAGACAGCCTCCCTTGGAATCTGAGACAGAGCTTTCCCTGCATATAAACGTGCTTGATAGCAACAATGGTGGCCCAACTCCCAAAACTCACTTCAAGCCTATCTTTAAGCAAGTTTTTGACCCCAGAACCTCGACCATTGCAGCTTTCCTAACTATCAATGAAACTGCCATGCAAAGAGCCTCAGATGAAGTCAAGAAGGAGCACATTCTGACCTGCCTACACCCAACCTGCCAAGAGGTAGTTGTGCCAGAACTACCCTCCATTGAGCGTGGGAAGATATAAAGCAGCTTCTGATCAATGAGTTTGGTGGTGACCTTAGCCTGGAAGTAAAGAAGGATGCCTTCATGCATATTGCTTTTAAGCCTAAAGAGACACTAGCCAAGTTTGCAGAAAGATTCTACATGGAAGGACAGCAACTGATCACGAGCAGACAGCTGACAGCCCATGAAGCCTACATGGCTTGCGCTCAAGCCCTCAAGGTTAACCAACTTCTGTGCCTTCACTTCAAAGCCCATAAGGCTATGCTCTCTTCCATGAAGAGCATAAAGACATTGTTGCAAGATATGCACCTTAACCACTCTGGCGCTGTTGTTAGGAAAATTTGAGCTGCTTCTAACTCTGGTTCATCTTCCTGTGGTCCTTGCATTTTTACCATAAACTCACAGAATCCTCCTTGACGCCAAGGTTGCCACAACTGTGATCAGATAGGTCATCATTCTTGAGTCTGCACCAATCCGCAGGTTGAAGGAGCTGATCCAAAGGAACAGGCGGGAAAAGAGCAGTCAACCTAGAGGCAGAGACGCTCTTGGTTGACAACTCTTCCCAGTCTCTTCCAATCCCTCCCTCTATGGCTGAATTAGAGCCTGATGATAACAAGGCTCCTCCTATCCTCCTCCTGTTTCACAATATCTCTGATGACTCTGACCTGGATGACTCTGATATTGACAACGCTGATGCATATGAGTACTCTGTTCTGGCCGTTCCCAAGACCATTACAGTCCCTTATAAGTTATGCTCAGGAAAGACTACCACTACTGCTAAGCCTTTGCATGAATCCAAAGAAATTGTCTTGCGCCCTTACCTCACTCAGGCTAAGAGGTCCCCTGTGCTGGTGGAGTTGTCAGAAGAAGCTGCTGAGGTTGCTGACACTGTCTTCAAGAATGTATCTGTTTTGCTCCCTCTCCAGACGGTGTATAAGGAGTTCTAAGGGTTAAGATGCATGATTGAGAAGTGGGATAAGAAACTAGCAGAGGCTCAATATATCTTGGTTGTCCTTTCACCCTTTGGTTGCACTACCACTCAAGTAGAGATATCCATTCAAAAAGTGAAGATCAAGGCTGTTCTAGACACTGGCTCACCCGTCAATGTTGTATCCTCCAAGCTTGTGAAGAAACTCAAACTTTCCCCTGACCTTAATTATCAACAGTTGTATGGCACAGCTGGACTGTCTATGACCTGCGCCATAGGGGCTTACTCCGCTCTACCCATGCAGTTTGGCAAGCTTCTCCTAGCTGCTCCAGCAGTTGTCTTGGAAAATGAGAGTTACAATCTCCTAGTTGGCACCCAGTTCCTTAGGGAATATAATGAGATAATCAACTTGAAAGATGGCTACCTCTCTGTTCTAGGCTATGAAGTCCCCTTAATCTTTGAAAAGCCAGTTAAAGTTCCTGGTAAGCGCCTCAAGACTTGTGCCTTGGAATATCCCACTGGGGTTTTCAACCTCAAGTATTGCACCCACTCTTCAAACATGAAGTGTCCACCCATGGCTTGTCTTGCGTCTGAAGAGATCCCTCTCCTAGCCACGTCTGCTGTTGCCATCTCACCTGGCTCCCAAGCCATCCTGGACTCCCAGATATCCTATGAGCTACCTGAACGCACCTTCTTGGAGTTGTATTTTCCCCCCTCATTAGGTTGCAACAAACCTTACCTCTGTCCTGGGATCCTAGATGTCTCTCATAAAGACCCTGTTCAGTTGTTAGTAGCCAACTTGACTGCAATCCCCATGACCTTATCTAGGGGGCAGGTTGTTGGATATGGCAAGTTGTTGAGCGCTCCTGACGTCCTATCTCTTCATCCCTTTGGTACGTTTCAAGATTTTAACCTACCAGAGGATGAGCTGCAAGTCCTGTCTTTGTTCACCGCGCAAGACTTCCCACAACTGTCTCCAGTTCAACAGAAAGAGGTACTAGATTTACTAGACAAATTTTCTGATATCTTTGCTAAGGACAGTACCAATTATGGGTTAGCCAAAGGTGTTATTCATCAGATTGACACTGGTAACTCCCCCCTTCTGTGTTAAACCCTATTGCCGCAGTCATGTACAAAACGCCCAGGTGTCTAAAGAGCTCAAACAACTGTTGGACGCTGGGCTGCTGGCTCCTTCCCAAAGTCCTTGGGCATCCCTGCTACTCATCTTAAAGAAGAAGAATGGGGGTCATCATATTGTGATGGACTATCACCAATTGAACTCTTTGACCAAGAAGGACTCATACCCCTTGCCGCGTATTGATGATGCTCTCTGACGTCTTGGAGGCTCTAAGTTTTTCTCTGCCATGGATCTGGCGTCTGGATACTGGCAAGTTGACCTGTCCCCCAAGAATTGTCAGAAAGCCGCGCTCATTACTTCTGAAGGGCTTTTTGAGCCTACTTGCATGCCACAGGGACTTTGCAATGCCCTAGCCACCTTCCAAAGGGCCATGTACTCCATCCTTTGTGACTTGAAGTTGTTGTGCATTCTAGTATACTTGGATGATATAAAGGTTTTCAGCGCTACCTTCACCAAACACCTGGCTCATCTCAAAGAGGTGTTCATAAAGATTCAAGAAGCTGGCCTCAAACTGAAGCCTTCTAAGTGCGCCTTCTTCAAAGAACGTCTTGAATTCTTGGGCCACAAAGTAGCTCAGACAGGGATTTGCCCAATGACTAAGAAGGTTGAAGCCATCAACAAAATGCTTCTGCCCACCAACTTGAAAGAAGTACAAGTCTTCCTGGGGATGATGGGCTACTACAGACAGTTTATCCGTGACTTCGCTAATATTGGTGAACCTTTAGTCCAGCTATTATGTAATGTTCCGTTTGAAGGGACCGCCAGTCAGCAGCAAGCCTTTGAGACCCTTAAACAAAAACTCAAAGAGGCGCCAATCCTAGTGTATCCTGACTATGATAAGGAGTTCATCCTGTACACCAATGCTAGCAATCTAGCTATTGGAGACATTCTGGCCTAACTGGACAACAAGGGTGTAGACCATCCTGTGGCTTAAACTTCCTGCGTGCTAAAAAAACATGAGAAGAACTAATGTGTCACAGAGAAGGAGTGCCTTGCTGTGTTGCATGCTGTCAAGCAGTTTTATCATTACATATACAGCACCCAATTCACAGTTGTCACTGACCACGCTTCTCTTAAATGGTTACAGCAGCTTAAGGAACCTGAAGGGTGCCTAGCTAGATGGGCCCTACGTCTTCAGGGATACAACTTCACGGTGCTCCATTGCCCTGGGATTCAACATCAGAACACTGATGGGCTCTCCAGAATGCCCATTCTTGCTTTGCATCCTGCAGAGGCCAACTGGTTATACAAACTAATATGGTATCCTTCTTCTTGGGAAAGTGAGACAGAAGAGGTACAACTGGCCTTGTCCAAGCTATCTGAAAAAACCCTCATACACGGCAATCAGCTCTTCAAAAAGGTACGAGACCAGTATCTACCTTATGTATGACCCAGTCTTTTCATCTTGTTGGTATCACAAGCTCATAAGGAAACTGGACATGGAGGCATTGCCAAGACCTTTGACTGGCTTTGGAAGAATTGCTTCTGGGAGAACCTTTGCCTACTGATCCCAGATGTTATTGCTAGCTGCCACAACTTCCAGCTACAGAGGCCTCAAGCTGCTGCCCACAAGTTCAAATTAGTTTCCCTGCAACATGCCTTTCACACTGTTAGCATTGGCGCGGTAGGTCCTCTTCCCTGCTCATGTTCTGGGTGTTGCTTTATTCTGATTGCTGTTGATCACTTCAGCAAGTGGGTAGAGGCTTGCCCTACAAAGGACATCACAGCTAAGATAACAAATGCCTTCCTGTTGTAAAATGTTTTCTACCACCATTGCTGTCCTCAAGTGCTGCTCTCAGATAATGGGACTAACTTCAATGCCAAGCTAGTAACCTCTGTTGTCAAAGCTTTGGGCACACCTAATCCTTCTCTGCCCCCTACAATCCGTCTACCAATGGGCAGTTGAGCGTGCAAATTCAACACAGGTCTCTATCATGAGGAAAATCACCTACTCTGACGCTGCCAACTGGGACCTATACTTATCTGCTGCTCTCTTTGTGTACCGCCTTAGAAAACATTGTGTCACTGGGTATTCCCCCTTTGCTATGCTGTATGGGCAGGAGGCTACTACCCCTTTGCTCTTGCCCTCCCTGCTTACCTCTGATAAGGCCATGAATCCTGAAAACCACATTAAGGACCTATTCAACCGCGTAATTGATATACAGGACACAGCCTACACTTCTGCATACAAGACTAAGATGCTTGAGCTCTCTCCTGATAATGCTAGATGCTCTCCCTGCCTGAATTTGATGTTGGTGACCATGTACTTTACTATCAACACAGATTAGGTGGTCACACACATAAGTTGAACTCTCTGTGGATCAGCCCTTTGGAAATGACCTTTAAACAAGGGTCTGAATACACTGTAAAGCTCCTCTCTAGAAGTCGTCCCTTTACTCAAGTGCATGCCAAGTTCCTCCGCAAGTAACACCCCCCTAAGGCTAATCTAGGGGAGGGCAATGTTGTGAATACCGCTATTCACTGTGTTTTGATTTTGCCTTTGGTGGGCTATTTTGAGGACAAATTGCTTGATTTTGCTTTTGCCTCTCAAAATGAGTTGATGCCAAAATCTGGAATTACAATTGTTTGGTTTCTTGATCCTGCGCAACTCACTTGCCCCACTAGTGCTGGTGGCGAGTGATCCTACCGTCCATGTACTGTTTTGTAGTAAAGCTACACAGTATATATTCCCAATCTTTATACCCAATAAAATTTAAGTTCTATTCACATTTTTGTCTTTGTGTCTTCTGTGCTTCTGCGCCTCTCTCTAGCCACAACTAGCAGAGATTATCTTTCCAGGGCTGCAAGGTAAACACATTTGCCTTCCCTGTCATCTAACCAAGACTTAGTACAAATCCAATCCTAAGGTTAGGATTTCCTGTTGTGTATCTGTGCCGCGCCTCAGAACACGACACTGGGGGAAACCCCAGAGTAGCCTGGAATGGGGAAACCCCTGTGGAGGCATGCACAGTGTTTTTGTAAGCAAACTGGGCTGGTGGGAGATTGTCAGAACAGGAGTTCATGGAGGCATTTGCGTAGCAACACAGATGTTGCTCCATGGTTTGGTTGACTCTTTCTGTTTGCCCATCTGACTGAGGGTAGAAGGAGGTGGACCAACATGGCTTAATGTTTAGAATCCCCAGAAAGGACTCCCAGAACATGGATGTGAACTGGGGACCTCGGTTGCTGATGATCTCCTGTGGCAAGCCAAAGTTGGTGAAGATGTGTTTCACAAACAGGTTTGCCATCCCTACTGAGTCCAGGGTGGCTAGACATGGGATGAAGTGTCAGGGACCTACTTCACAGGGATCAGGTCTCTGTACTCCATCCAGTATTCCATATTGATTTGGGCAAGGTGGCCATTTTCATCAACCCAGCAGTAGTGCTTGCATTCTTCATAGCAGAAATCACAATCAAGAGGATAAAGTCAGTGTTGTAGGAGATCCAAAAGAGAGTCATACATAGTAGCAAAGCTAATTCTCCCAAGCCACCACCAATATTAGTAGTAAGCATTCTAGGCACTAGCTAGGTTTCCTATTTCAAACCATTGTAGCATACAGTAAATATGGTAATTGGGAACAGGATAAAGGTTTTATTAAACAAATAAGAATTAACAAAGGGAATTATCCACTTAAATAACCATAAGGTCCGACATCAGGAGATCTCAAACACCTCTGTTACGTATCAGGGGCAAATGGTTGAGCTCAGAGTTGATCACAAGCATGAAACCTTGCGGTTGGATTTTGGTGATAAGCAATATAGAGTTTCATAATACCCTGGAGGTGAAACAATCATTGGAGGAATTGAATAATCAGGGAATTTGTTGAGATGTCTTTTAGGAAATCCAAATCATAATTGAAAACAATTTAAAAATCCCTTAAGGATAATCAATGATGTCAGGAATTGGTTCCTGACATGAAGACTGAATATTTGGTGAAGCGGTCAACTACCACCATGATGGAGTCAAAGCCTCCCAACAAGAGGAGAGCCACCACAAAGTCAACTGAGATGGATGACCATGGACCTTGGGACTGCTGCAGGGGGTGGAGAAGACCATTATTCCCTGAACAATCCGGTTTAGAGCAGGCACAAGTAACAAACTTCTTAATCCAGGGGCTTACTGCCTTAGTTATCCCAACCCAGCTATAAGTACACCTGATGAGCTCAAGCAGCTTCTTTGTGCCAGGATGCCCAAACAGGGGGGGATCATGATGTTCTGTCATGACAAGCAGCCGCAATTCCTTTGGAACCCATGCTCTGCATCTAATGGTCCCTATACCCTTAAGGATAGGATAATTTACCAAAATAACAGAGTTGGGAGACAGCTTTGCGCAGATGGCTTGGCTGTCCAGAGAGGAGTGCTGGGCTACCAGAACATTGTGCAGGAGCATACTGGGGAGAGCTAGTGGCGGGTCAAACTCAGATGAGGGGGCAGGAGCAATGACCAGAAGCTGTGGAGAAACAACTGGGGCTGTGACTGGGGTTTGGGAAAGGGGGGATCTGGGATCCAGGAGGATCAAGGACTCCAGGATAACAGTGACCTGAGGGTCCTCATTGCCTCTCACTGGGTACATTGCAGGATTACGGCTCAGGAGGTCAGGAAGAATGTTGAGTTCATCCTTCACAAACTCTTACTTGAATTTGTAACCTGAGAGCGTCTGCATGACACATGTCTGACAAGGGAGTGGCTTCTGGGGCGTACAGAAGTAACAGAGGGCCTTATGGTCCGTACAAACCACAAACTCATGTTGAGCGCCCTGCAAGTGATGTCTCCAATGGGTGATGGCGTCCACCACAGCCTGTAGCTCCTTGTCAAACACTGCCCAGGAGCACTTGTTGGGGGCAAACTTCCTGGAGAAGTAAGCTACTGGGAGCTCCTGACCATTGTGTTCTTGAAGGAGGACCGCCCTGGTAGCCACATTAGAGGCATCACAAGTCACAATGAACTGTTTGCTTTTTTTGTGTTGTGTAGCACTGGGGTGGAGACACAAACCCGCTTGAGGCCTCAAAGGCCTCCTGGCATGCTGGGGTCCACACAAAGGAGGCGTTCTTGCCATCCAGGGGGTGCAGGGGGGCAGCAAGCTCAGAGATGGCAGGAGAGAACTTCTTGAGGAAGATTACTGTACCAAGAAAGCAGCGTAACTCCTTTTGATTCCAGGGGGTATCCCACTCCCAGAGAGCCTTGGCCTTGTTGGGGGAGACCGCATGGTTGTCCTTCAGAACCAAGTTGCCCAGGAAGGTAACCTCAGACTTGAAGAACTCACACTTGCTAGGCTTGATGAATAGCCAGGCCTTATGAATAGCTGCCACTACAGCCACCAGGTCCTTGGCTTGCTGCTCAGGAGTGGGGGAGTGGATTGGAATGTCATCAATGTATGCCACGGCACAGGTGAAGCAGAGATCTCCCAAGGCGTCCTCAATGACTTGCTGAAAGATTGCAGGAGCATTATTCAAGCCAAACAGCATAAACTTGAATTGGAAGCAGCCACACTGAGTTTTAATGGCTGTAAGCCACTTGCCTCTCTCCACCACACGGACCTGGTTAAAAGCATTAACAAGGTCTAATTTTGAAAAGACACAAGACTTAGCAATGGACTGAGCAATTGAGGCTTCCAAGGGGGTAGCAGTCCAGGACAGTGATGTTATTAAGGAGGGTATAGTCAACGCATGGCCAAAGAGACCCATCTGATTTCTTAGCAAAAACCACTGGGGAACTAACCAAAGAAGGCTTCTTGACAATCCACCCTTTAGCCAGCATGTCATCCAGCCACACGCCCAACATCTTGTCCTCCAGTTTGCTAAGGGGATATATTGGGGCGTCAATTTTCACGAGGTCAACCGTTGTCTTAAAGGTCAAATTGTGGTGAGAGTGTGGAGGGAGGGCGCAGGAAAGGGTAGCGTCAAAGGCGTCCTTGAAGGGAGCAAGGATGGCTGGAAGTGCAAAGGGCTCAGGAGGAGAGACTGGGGCTGCTGCAAGTGACAAGCATGACTCAGACGGTTCTCATCCCAAGGGGAGAAGGGGGAAGGAACCTGGGCACCTGTCTAACAAGAAGTGAAGCTTGTTGGTGAGGCAGTTAATCTGCACCAGGTGGCGCTGCCACCACCCCACACTCTCAATTACAGGATACAGGAGGTCCTCCACAACAGAGAATTTACTCACAAACATGTGTGAGCCTGTACAGTAACTAAGTGGGTTAGTGAGGGGATAGCTGAGAACTGGTACCTTTCTAGCAGAAATAAGGCTCTGAGGAGGGAGCAAGGATAACCCCAAGGACTGAGCTAGAGTCAGGTCCATAAAGTTACCCGCAACACCTGTGTCCACCAAAACCGTGGCCTTTGCCTGACCAGATTTGGTAAAAAAGGTTGCAGTGAAAAGGAAATAAGAAAGATCTTCTTTATTCTGCAGGGTCAGAATGGATGTGGCGGAGTTGCAGGAAGAAACCTCAGGGATGGCGGCTGAGGCCGCAAAGACAGGAAGGAATCCTGTAGAGGTGGGCCAGTTGGGAGTCTGGCGGGGGCAGCACATCACATTGATGGCAGTCATCTTGGGGGGCTTGGCCGCGGGAGGCTTGGCCTGGGTGGGCTTAGAGACCAGGAGGTGGGCCAGAACACCAGACTTGGGCTGGTAGGCAGGCTTGGTTCCAAGCTTGCGGACCAACGCAAATGCCTTCTTGAGGGAGGTAGGAGCCAGATTCCACACACTCTTGTCAGCAGAAGCAGCATTCAAGGAGTTGCGGAACATGGCCACTGCCATCTCAGTAGGGAGATCCAGGGAGGCAGCTTTTAATGCAAAGCACTCAACATGGGAGGCCAGATCAGGGGCAAGGCCTTTGGAACAAAGGGTCTCAAATATGACCAAGGTCTTGGACCCCAGAGCTGCCACCACTGAGGAGACCAGTGTAAGGAGGGAGGAGGTATCCCCAAGCTTCTGGCTTTGGCAAAGGAGAGTGCGCACCCAGAGGCAAGCAACTCCATCAAGGGCATCCAAGAGGGCCACTGATCTCTGAGCGTCAGAGATGGGAGTGTCTGCGGACGCTGAGTACGCGGAGAGGAGAAGCTGCAGCTCCCCAAGAGCATCCAGGACCTTCTCACAGACTGCCACAGAGGGGGGAGTGCAGGGCAACACCAGGGTAATATTCACTGCTGATGCGGCTGAGAGAGCTGTGGAGGGAGAGGCAGACTTCTTGGTGAGGCACAACTTGAAGAAAGACAGAAGTGACCACACGGTCCACACCGTGAGGAATCCAGCTAAGAGTGATCCCAAGATGGCGCAGATGAGGGCAAGAAGCAGGCTCCACACCCAGTAGCAAAAGGCTTCTAAGGCAGAAGAAATTGGCTTGTCTATTATGTGAGAGAGGGAGGCTAAACTAACTAAGTTTGGCTCCCATCCTGGCAAAACAAACCACCAGGATGCCGCCCAATGAAGAACTGGGACGGCTGCTCAAAGGGGGGACCACAGGGAGGAAACCAAGGACAGCTGAGGCAAGTATGCATTCAGGGCCATCAGCGCCAGCCCAGCAAGTAACCAAGGCATACAGGTGGGGGGGGGAGAGGGGGCATCATAGGCGTGTGGAAGAACGTCAAGCTACTCTCCTCTGGGTTAGGGAAGGGGGACATTGGCGCCTCCTCACCCACAAGAGCAAAAGAGGCATAGTCTGCATCCCCCAAATCTAGGTCATTGCATGTCAAGCTTTTCACTACAGCCTCCCCAGAATAAAGAAGGCTGCCAGGAAGACTCAAGAGACTAGATGGGTCTTCAATAATGAGCTGTGTAGAAGAGGAGATCTTTGACCACAGGAGGAGCAAAAAAGGGGCCACAGAAAGTACAACAAATTTAATTGCAGGGAGTATCATGATTGTGTTCTCCTTAAAATTTGGGAGAGAATGGTGTAATTTTCAAGATAAATAACAACCAAATTGGAGTTGGTGGGGTAGCCACAAACAGAAGGACAGAAGGAGCAACAGAATGGGTCTGGGGTGCTTGGGCGCAAACGCAAGTGTCTTGGCAGGGTGTGAGATCAAGAAAACGGCTTTGAAATGAAGAAATCAACAGAAAACTCAAATTAACAGTAAGGTATATATGAATTTTTAAATGAATTTTAGACTCAAACATCTCTTTCAAAAACAAAAGCAAAAACAAGAAGAAGCTATACGCCAAGCTTCTACTAGGAGTGTCAGGGAAGAGGACAGGTTTGAACCAGGCTGCTGCAAGGTAAGCTTTTTGAGCACTACTAACACTTTTAACTTTTGAACTAGGGGAGCTCCAAGAAAGGGATTCCACAGATAATTAAAATTAAAATTTTAATTGCAAACAACCAAATTTAATTCTAATGATAAAATAGACAAGCAGGGGACTGAAAGTCCCCTTGCTGCATAAAAAGGGATGTATTGCAAGGAAATTGATCATGTGACAGTTGGCTCAGGATTCAATTGGCTAGCAGAAAAACTTTGTTGGATAGACCCAGAGGGACTGGAGAGCTTCACCCTAATTTCTGCAGTCTGATTTGATTGACTAGAAGGGTACTAGGCATTTGGAGTTCAACTGAGCTGTCAGGCATCCATGTGTCAACTCTTGATTTAATAGCTCTGATAGTTTTCAAAAGTGGATGATACCAGTCTATTAACAGTCTAAATTGACCAATGTTTCTTCCCAGGAGGAGGCAACCAAGGGCAAGAAATCCGCAGGGTAGGCTAGCACAAACCTCTCATTAACTGTGTGTGCTAAATCCTCTAAGGAATGAAGAGGTTTGGCTGACACTTTTGGGCTTTTCTTGGTGCAGCAGGGAAAGATTGTGTGGTCTAATGCCAGAGGTGGTAGTGAATTTATATAAAGGTCTTTCAATGGATGATGATAGTCTATCTCATTGTGATTTCGCTCATTGGGTTCCAAGTGGCAAACTTGAGACCTTAATTAGCTAAAGTACTACCCCAGTTGTTGGGTCTCTACACTCATACCTCCAAATAATTTAGGTCAGACACCTACTTGGGCTTTATAATATCTTTTTTGCCTTCTTCTCTGTACAGCTCTGGATTAATGGACTTGCTGTTGGTATCCTAATTCTGATCAATTGTTCAGGTGAAAAGTGTAATGGTGACAGTGATTTCTCCCATAATCTACTAATTAGTGCCACAATCATCCACTTCCTATACATTATATCACACAATCTTCTTTTTATATACCATTATAAATTGCCATGAAATGTTCATGATTATGAGATTTTGGGAGAAAAAAACACTCCTGAGGATAAAAAGAAGGAAAAGCAGGGCACAGTAATTGGTGAATTCCTAGTAGCTTCCCCAAAGGGGCAGTGTTCTATCAAACTTCATCCAGTTACATCAATAAGTATGTGTGCAGAATTTTTCTCAGACCTGCTTAATATCTGAAGCCTGGACAATTAAAAATACCACATATTCCTGAGCTACCAAATGAAATGCAGTGAAGAGGCATCAGAAACCTTTTGAGCAGGTAGGTACAATGTGTCAATGTTTCCTGTCAGTCTTTCCAATGTACACTTATGGAATGTAATGTTCTACAATATTGAAGACAAGATCCAAGTGCCCAATCATAAGACATTCAATAAGGTACTTCTTGCTGCTTATAATCACACTAGGCTATTCATACAATAGAATGTTGCTGACATGCTTAATAAGCTGGCTCTCAATGCCCATAGCATTAGTTAATCATCCAAGAATACACAGCTCCCCCTTTTAAATATCCAGTATATCAGCCAATTAGAGTGATTCCCAAGCAGGAGTATGATGTTATGTATCATCAATTTATTTAAGCCAACCAAGGCATTCACACATCCCTATTACCTCCCACCACCCCAGTCCTCATTCAACCCTCCTAGCCCAGAAAAGGCCAATAAATTGCACTAAAACAGAACTGTCCTGTCACCCAGCCTCACATTCCCAACAACTAGTTTGCCTCCTCTGCTCCCATTTTTGCCGTATAAACCTTATTCTACCAAATAGTTATTTAATTATACAATATAAATTGTTTTAATTTTTAGGATTTTTTAATGTGATCTTATATTAAAGACATTTTATAGGGATGATTGATTTTAATAAAGACCCAAGTTTAATGCAGCTGATTTAATAATTATTTCTCTATAAATTTAATATTTGTGTAGTGATAAAATCAAGTGAATTTATAATATATATGTAAAATAAAATAATATAATAAATGTGTAATCTACTGAAAAACATATAGCTGTTCTGAAATACATATGTTATATTCAACTTCATAAATATACAGGCAGTAAAATCAGAGACATCAATTAAGATCATAAAAAGGTGAAATGAATATATTTGTATTTTATAAAAAAAGCAAACAGACTCATTAATAACTTACTGTATAAAAAGACATAACAATGGATGTTGAGCAACTTGAGTTATTGCTGGTATTTTCAAAGCTACAGATAGATATTAGCCTTGCCAATGTACTCTACCTAATCCTATACAAGAGCACTACAGACTACAATAGAACAGAACTTTGAAGATAATTACGTTTATTGAAACTGGAGTACAATCTAGCCAGCAGCTGCAATCTATCCAGGTGTAACTAAGAGCTTGTTGTTTTCCTTTCAGGCGTCTTTATCAATATATACTGCAACAACCCTTGTTCTTGTCCTTTCAGACAGTTCTCAGTGGCTACCTTTGCAATAGGTCCATCTTTGCTGGCTGCACCTATCCTGATTGGCTGTCCTTGGCACGTGCATTGCTACTGGCCTTAGCAGGCGTACATGGCACTTCAGCTACAGCCTACGCTCTTCTTGAGCTAGCCTACTGTCATTTATCAATTGGCTGTATCTTACACGTCTATTATTGCGCTGGGAAACTACACAATATTTAGTTGACACTTATAAATGGTCCTTAATCTGTCTTCCAACATTGGAAGGTAGAATTCCGGTATTCCATTTGTAGGGATTAATCAGTGGTCCTTTTCTGGCTGGCAAGCCTTCTGCTTATTAATGCAATGGGTCAAATTTGAGATTATACACCGTATAATAGCAGACTCAATCCAATATTGACTCGTGGATTATCTGCCGTGTAATGCTGACCTGAACCAATTAGGAACCTGATTATACGCTGTGTAATGCTGATCCAAACTCGGTATTTCTTAGCCATGTGCGCATCACTTGTTTGATATACTCATATATGTCCATCAAGTTGGATGGGACTGAGTTGATACAACGTCCAGTAGGATGGAATGAGCAATATACAATTGATGATTACATGATTACACGCCGTGTAATCAGTGATAATCACTATATTGGCTAACATTTATACGGTGTATAATGCTAATATCAATTATAATAAACTAGTAATTATATGTCATATAATTACTACACATCAGAATGATAATCAGTGATAATACGGCGTGTAATTGTTGCATCTATCACAATAAACTAACAATTATACGGCATATAATTGCCACATCCATTAATATATTGGTGATTATACGGCGTATAATTACTACACTTAATAGAGTATCAATCTAGTGATAATATGGCGTGTAAATGATAATGATCTGTGTGCAATAATTAGCCTGATCATTTGTGATCAATCAGCCTAATCTCACAATGGATTAAAATTGAATTTATCTAATAAATAAAGATGATGTTAAGTTATGAAATAATATTTTGCTCCACTTTAGATCCAACACCCCTGATAAATGACTCATATACCAAGTAAAGCTGGCCATATTCTAAATCCATGTAATACCAGGACACAGCAACCGCCAGAATTAAATCATTTTGCAAGTTGTTTACTATATGTCAATGTCAGAAATTTTGGTTCTGCTCTCAGACCTGGCGGTCTGATTAAGATTTGCTTTATTAAGTAATTGTGTTATCTTGGTCATTATGTTGATAGAAATTCTTGTATAACAACAAGCATTACTGTAACATCTGAGGTTTCCTTGGCAGGGCAACAGCTGGCAATGTCCAAGGGAGGAAACTAGCAAGCAGCTTTCTAAGCTGATGGCTTGCTAAGGTCTTCAAGTACTGACTAAGGTCTTCAAACTTGGATATATTCTTCTACTGTGAAAATGTTCTACAGTAGGATCTTTAATTTGTCTCCCTTCCATTAGTCCAATGGAAGGGCTTTTATAGAGCTTACACTCTCTTGCCAGGATAAGATCATCTGGCGCTTCTAACTCTTGTTTGGTTGTCTTTTAATCCCCAGACTGCCAGCATCAACCCCCTGTAAGGGATTCTATCCCTTACTCAAAATCTACATCAAGCCGAGGAACCACGGACACAACCAATAAGACAAAAAGAGCATTATTAAATGCAGAAAATGAAATTTCAAAAATACGTTCAAAACCAATTAATAAATGCACAAATGAAAACAAGAGCAAAAACAGATTCCAGAGCAAGAGCAAGAGCAAGTTCAAAAGCTCAAAGAAGATAATCAATATAAATTCTATTTCAAATTCAAAAATTTAGACAATCAAGGATGTAAACAACAACAGCACCAAAAGTGCATTTAAATTTAGCTCCAAAACCATCAAACTACCCAGTCAAAGCCAAAACAAATGCTCTAACCTGCACCCAGAATTTTCAGGAGAACCATTAAGCCAATAAATCAAGCCAGATCAACCAAGCTTGAGAAGTAATATTCATCTAGCTTCCAATAGTCAACAAACCACAGTTTAGAAGAAGAATGCACTGCAATAAGCCAAAATACTTCTTGCATTGCAGGCTGCAGCCTGCTGCATGCCTGCAAGGCAATAATTTCTACCCTAAACCTGCAGGATTGCCTGGTAAACTCTATGATGCCTTCCCCAATTGACTTCAGTATTTAAACTGAATAATTTCCCTTGAGCAAATTGCTCCAACAATTTCTTTATTTCTATCAACCCAATAAATCTATATTCTCAATTCTAAACACTTGATTAGTAGATTTTAAAGGTTCCTCCCCAACAACATGAAGTTCATCTTCATTGTATGGACTTTGTTTGTGTTAATTAATTATGGGCAAGCAAATGTTAACTTTGAAAACCCTGAACCAACTCCTACAACCAAATCAAGGCTCAATTTGGTATTGTTTTGGTCCGCGTCAAAGACATGCCCCTTATGTTAAAACAGCTTGATTCCCCCCAATCATCCACTCCAAGGCCCCCTGGTTGGTCTTGGGGTACACCAGTGTCTATTATTTTTCTCAATCACTTCACTTCCTTTTTGGGAAGATTCCGTCTATTTGGTCACCTTCTACACATGCTAATGATAGGAATTCCAATAGATTTCACTCTGATCAAATTCAACTTGGGAGCTCTTCTCCATTCAATTGGGGAAAATCTTCCCAATGAGTGGATCCCTGACACCCCCAGAGTCAGGCATCCATGCAATGGCATGGGATTCAATGTAGTAGTACCTTGCATAGGGTACTTGTTGTGATATAATCATGCATGATCTATTAGTGTGCCAGTGTTGGTGGCGCTAATTAATGACACTATTTTTAGCGCATAGTTAGTCATTCCCAAGCAGCCTTTCTAGCAGGAATTCACAGTGGCACCAGTGGGTTACCAGTGCAAATTTACCACAACCCTTTTAGATCCTCAGAGAGACTCATGATTAATAACCCAGCAGTTTTCTAGAGTATTCTGTAATAACTTTAGCCAATTGAGAACCAGTCATAATTGGAGGTCTACAATATTCCTGATTGTTCTTACAATGAGTGATCTAAATCTACTTTTACAAAGGCTTCTCAGATCAATTAAGCCTGATAGGTTTATATTGGCAGCTTCTCCAATTAATGGCTTGTCATGCTGCCAAGATATAAAAGGTAGAATAAAGTCAGTATAAATTCCTGACAGTCAATAATCAGAATTAAAAATACTTTAATGTTGACAGCATTGGAAAGTCAGAATTAAGTTTTTAATCATGTAGACTACTAAACGTTGACACTTTTTTAATAAGCAAAACCTGTTTGCTGAACATTTTACTTAATAAAAATTAAGCTTCAAGATACTTTTTAGGAAATATGATCATTTAGAATCCAAAAATAAAATAAAAAATAATGCAAAGCTATCTAAAAATATAAGAAACCCCCACTTCAAATATAATTCACTATGAAATTAGCTATCTTTACTATAAAATATTTTTTTGCTTATAAAGATAAAAATTCAATATACAAAAAGGTACTAATTAAAAGTTTACATATCATAGGGAAATATAATAATCAGAAACAGTAATATAAAGTTTTTTCTATATTGAAAACTATAAAAAACATATAGTTTACTAGTAAAATACCAATATAGGCCATGTAATACAGTCTAAGGCATCAAACTATCAATGAAAAATCAATGATTTTATAAAAACAGTATTGTAAATTATTAATGAGTTATTTAGAATAAATATTTATTAAAAATATTATACTGAACATATAATAACTATATACAAAATTAGGCAATACTCAATAAATTTAATTAAAAGCTAGACTGTGATCACCTGGTTGCCATTAAAAATTGTGGTAATCTTCTTGATGTATTCCCCAATCTCTGAAAGCTTATATTTGGCCTTGACAATGTCCTTGATCTTCTCTTGATACTGTTTATCTTTAGTGGTTCTCTTCTTCTTAGATGGGCAGTTTTGAATATCTCTGATGGATGCAACAGTCTTCCCCTGTTGGACTTTGAGGTGCTCGTAGAAGGTGTTGTAGCTGGGCTTGATTCCAAAGGAGGACTTGATATGCTTATGCCAGCCCTCCAAAGATGAAGTAGTTTTCATCTCATCCTTAAGAACTGCCTGGTAGAAGTTCTGGTTAGTTTTAGCTCTGGGCTTAGTGACCTTACGTCCAATCCACTGTGGTTCATAATATTCAATGAAAGGGTAGAAGGCAACATCATGATTCTTGGCATACAGATCCTGTCATAGGAGGTCAAAGGCTTGTCCATTATGCTCTGGCTTTATAAAGGCTAGTGCTATAAACTGCTGAATTAAGAACTTGCACTTTCCTGATGTATCTAGATGGTGGAGCTTGCTGAGCTCAGTTAGACCCTTTAGTTGCCTGTTGAAAGCCTGTCAGTAATGGAAAAAACACCCCTGGACCTCTCCATAAAAGGTATTTACAAAAGCGTTATACTGGGCAGTTTCATAGTCCATGATTATAGTTGAGGGACCAAGTACTTTATCATGAGCTTCTTGTTTTGTAGCAAGGGTGGCTTTATCCTTTTCATCATCATCTGGATTGGCTCTAGTGTTATGACCAGGGGGACTCTTTTTATTTATGGGTAAAGCTTTGATGCCCTCTTGAAGGATTTTAAAGGCCCTTATGTAGATCTCTTCTGTTGCCCAGGAAGCAGAAAGTAGGCAAATGGGAGCACCTTGCCTTCAATAAGGGAATGTACAGCCCATAGTTGATAAAAAAGACAGGGGCATACTGCAAAGGTACCATCACATAACCAGGTCTCTGAATCTCTTGACTGATCCAGGTTCTGTTGTGTAGCATAGCATATAATTCTTGCCTCTGCTGTAGGCCCATCATAATTTAAAAGTAATAGCTCATCATCATTGAACATATTAAGCTCATCTGTCAAGACTAACTCTCCTTTGATCATGGTAGATTTATTATGGGGGAATAGATCACTGCGTTTGTCACATATGTACTTTACTAACTGGTTGTGGTCAGGGATGAGCTTCAGGTTCTCATTACTTAGATGTGTGGTGGCCTTAACTGCCAGATCAGAAGCCTTGACATCTTTGGAGACTGGAACCATTTGGTATAAGTATCACTTTAGAAGCTTTTCAATAAGATTGATTGGATCATTGCATATGTGCTTTCCTTTTTCAATAGTGACTTTATCCCATCCTTCTGTATTGATCCTGGAAGCACAGCTTCTATCTTCACACAAATAGTGCTTGCTTCTTCCTTCTCTCTTCTACTTTTTGCAATTGAAAACATAGCCATCATAGACTAAACTTGCACCTCCTTTGACAGACATTAGAGGGAAAAACCAAGGGAACTTCTTTGGGAGCTTAAACTCTCCTTTGACATTACATATATTGTGAACCTTTAGGGGATTTCATGGGCCAATTGGTGCTTGATGATAGTCAGACAGGTAATCATCAGGATCTTCTTTATTGAAACTTGATGAGGAGGATGGAGGTGCAGATTCCTTGGGCAGTGGAGGGGAATTATCTGGAGTTAGATTCTTGCGCTTCTTGGACTGGGATGAGCTTGATTCCTTGGGGATTGATTCCATTGAGCTTGATTCATCTGGGCTAGGCTGGGGTTCTGGACTCTTGGGTATCCTTTTTCTTCCTTGCTTGTTTAGTGGAACCTCATCTCCTTCTGATTGGTACCAGCTTGGAGAAGAGGAGGAGTTAGGGGAGGGCTCTTTGCTTTCAGGGTCTGTGGTCTTCTCCTTTGTCTTCTGTTTCTTTGAGGGCTCTTTGGCTGATTTTTTGTTGGGGTAGGGACTTTGGGCCTTTCCATAGGCTCTGGGCACTTTCTTGATTGACTTGGGGTTCTTTTGTAGCTTCTTGGAAGATTTGTCCTACAATAATTAGAGTAGAGTTCATAAAGTAAGAATAATCATGTGAAACATAATTAAAATTAAATAACAATAACTTGTTTAAACTTTATTAAGTAAATAGTTTATAGAAGTATGGAAAGTAATTTTAGAGCTAGTTTATTAGTAAAGAATAGAAAAAAACATGTTTAAATTAAATATTTTTGACTATTGTGACTACCAGAATGTCAAATTTTTATTTAGTTTGTCAGCATAAAAAAAGCTTTAATTTTGACTGTTGGCATACTGACAGTCAGCATTAAACTAGAAAAACACCATGTAAATCACTTATAAAGATTGGCTCATATTTTCCAGAGTTGGTTTTTTAAGGCCAAAATGGATTATTTTAAAATTTTTATTTTTTAAAGAGTTGCATATGTAGCTTATGAAAACTAAATAATAGGGAATGTAAAAGGAAATCTAAAGTACAGCCCTGGGTATTTTGTCCTGAATTATCATACCATTGTATGTGTGCTTTTTGTTAAGCGGCAGTGTTTTACTAATAAACCAGTAAAGGTGTCAATATGGAGGCAGCCAGCCTTCTTTTATAGTAACTCTCCTATCAAATATTGCTTAAATTATGTCACTTTGTTTGCTTATCCAAACCCCTTTATTGAAATTTAGGTGATACATTGATTTGACACAAAGTTGTCATTACAAATACATATATAAATTCTAGTTTTAACATATGCATTTTGGCTTAAGTGGACTTCCAGAAATAATCTATAGTTTATCCAGTGAGTTTAAAATAACAGTAAATATTTTAATAGCACAAAGAACACTATGAAAGTTGGCATATGTCTTTGTTCAATGCTTATTTAAATATATATTTAATAAAAACAGTATTATAAAATATAAAAAGTATTTATTTTTAGAATATTGTGTATTTTATTAAGAAATTATGGATTCTTATTTGAGGTTGGCATCCAGATATTACTTACTGGAGTCAACCTCAATGTAAAAGGACAAAGAAAATTGCCTTTTCATAGTAAATTATATTAGTTTTTTGGCTTAAAAATAAGCCTTTGTTTAAATGGTGTTGAGATTATGCCTGTTCCATTTTAATTTTGCAATTCTGACTTAATAATTTACTATGAAAATTAGCTTAAATTTGGAAATGCCCAATTTCAGCAGATAAATACTAAAATAATGTTGACTTACTGAATGTTGACAAATTATCAACATTTATTAAGTTGACTTGCGGAATGAGTTAATTCTGGCAGTTGCCTAGAACACAACACATTACAGTAGTTTTAAAAGCTACAATGATAACTGAAAATACCTCAGATTTAAAAAAATGATTTCAGATTCAAGCAAAATCCAAGTCACTTGAGATTCAGGATTAAAATAATTTACATATTTTTGGTTAAAAAATGAACTGTCAAATAATAAACAAAATTTTACTAGCCCATATTTGAAATTATATCAAATATCAAGCAGCGTAGTTTAAACCACAAACAAAAGGAACTGACACAGCAAGTGAGATAGATAGATGCTGTTCCAGAGTATATTATAATCCAATCAGGATTCATATGAGGCACCAACAGAAGGACTAAAATGAAACAAAATTTGAGCAATCTAGAAGCGAGATTCCACAAGCCCAAAAAAAATGAACTCCCACAAGATGTGTAGTATGAGCAGCCTAAAATAGAAAAATAACAGTTTAACAGCCAGTCAACAGCTATCCAATTTAGGGACAGAGACATTTTATTCATTTTATTCATTTTCATGGATCCTGATTTTTGTAGAATGGTTTTGAGAACCTTCTAAATATGGAATTCTGATTACAATAAAAATAAATCATAAAATTTCAAGCTTCTACTTTTAGTGATTTTATCCTAGGCTTTTTACAATGGTTTTCAACAACAGCAACATTTTCAATGGTGCCAGCAGCCAAGCCAGGTTCAATCAAGGTAAGAATCAAAACGTGGAGGCACTCATTTACACCCAAGCCTTTGATGTGGGTAATGAGGAAGCTGGCCTGTACTTGACCCCTGACCCCTATGGCTTTGACTTATTCAATAGTCACTCTGTGCCCAGCTCTGCCCCCGCTCCCTTACTCACCCCTGCACAAGCTGCCAACTAACCAACCAATCAGAATGGTAACCCTGATTTGGTGAAAATTTTCACCACCAGCCAACCTGCCCCCCTTGGCCAATCAGGCTTCAGCTCCTGCAGCCCAGCGCCCCAAACACAGAATCATTACAGCCCAAATTCTCTAAGAAGAGTTGGTACTCAACCTGTGAGGTCTGTCCTGGGACCAGATTGCCACCCAATTGCAATTTACCTGAGCCACCATCATGCGGGAATTCAACAACCTGATGAACAAAAGGGACCTGATTGGGACAGCCAAGAAGCCAAAGAAGCCCCCCAAGTCCCAAATCACTGAGGCGCACCCTATTATGCTTGACCTCCTCCAACAGAACCCATAGCTTCCCTTAATCCAGGTCCAGAAGCAACTTGCGCACCATGGCATTTGGGTGTCTGAGCGCATGGTGCAGCTC
This sequence comes from Entomophthora muscae, assembly GCA_014839935.2. NCBI lineage: Eukaryota > Fungi > Entomophthoromycota > Entomophthoromycetes > Entomophthorales > Entomophthoraceae > Entomophthora > Entomophthora muscae. Next base: position 219,138 of record QTSX02002874.1, read on the forward strand.
TGGATGCACAGAAAGGTGGTTTCAGTCAGGATGTTGAAAATTTTTGCTGGCAATCAATGGGATGGCAGTGAGGATTCCCCATATGATCCTGCCATGGAGCCACCTTAGTCAGATGCCTAACAAGTCTATCCAATGACATTATGTTTATCTCATATTACAAGCTATCAATAGCTTTTGATGATTTTGGCAAGCAAGGAAAAGCCGCCACCAAAAATAGAAGGAAGAAGGTCAAGAGGGGGACATTCATTGGTGCATTTCTGGCTGTTTCAGAAAAGGGATTTGTCTACTATTGGACAAACCCTGATTTCACTAATGGCTATGAGTACTGCCACATCCTTGGAAAATTACTTGACTCCTGGAATAGCTCAAATTCCACACACCAGGTTTTCTTGAGCCAACAGATGGAGGGTAGCTCCACTGTCCATAAGGCAATCCATGGATACGGGCATCAGGCCTCAGTTTACCCTGCCAGCCATGCAGACATCCATCTGGCTGGTGTTGTGTTCTTCAATATTAGAGACACAGTTCAGGAGCGCTGCCCACAGGCTTTTGATGACCTTTATCTCAGAGTCCTGGACCATGATTCTCTTTTTGGTTGACAGATAGTGGCTGACTTGTTTTCCCAAATTGTCTTCCATGTGAGCATGGGTAACCAATCACATAAGGATAAGCACCTATCACCTTGTGCCACATCTTTCTATCAGCCCATCCAGCCAATGACTAATGAGGAATACGACAAGCGTTATATGGCAGCCATCACGCAAAATCCTCCTGCCTCCACCCCCGCCACCACTACCCCCATCTTCCAGCCCCACCCACCCAATCCCAGACCCCTCAGGCCAGCACTGCCTCTTTGTCTTCCTTCCTGCGTTATTCTGCCTACTAAGCATCAATCTTCCCCATCCCCCAATAAACTCCCTGTTGCCAAACATTTTTCTATTTATATTATCTTTATTATTAATTTCAATTGTTCATTTTCTCTTTGTTTATAGTTGGTTTTATTCTTTATGCTCAGTTTATTTCTATAAAATTGTATATTTACTATGCCATGTATCTAGATCCAGAACACAGTTATTTTTAGCATCTAAACACAGCCCCTTATGAAAATATTAATAACAATTTGGAGATCAACTAAAGTTAAATTAGAAAATTATAAGATTGTTGTGTTTAGATAAAGTTGTTACTGATCCAAATTTAAAACCTTAAAGATAAACTTTAAGCCAATCAGGAGCCAAGTGATAAAGTGATTGTTGTGATATAAAGGTTCATTCAATTATTCTTTGATGTGTGCGCACTAATTAATAAAATTGACTGATTGTTTTGCCATTGTGCACCATTCCCACATTGGCAAGTTGTTGGTGGACTAGTGCTAACCCAGCAGCTGATTGAGCACTAGTCTGTCAACAACTTGCCACAGCAACAATAGCGCACAGTGGCAAAAAACCCAGCCAACCAGATTAATTAGTGCACATACATCAAAGAATTATTGAATGTCCCTTCATGTCACAACCATCACTTTATCACTCAGCTCCTGATTGACTCAAAGTTTATCATTATGGTTTTGAATTAAGATCAGTATCAACTTTATCTAAACAAAACAAACTTATAATTTTCTAATTTAACTTTAGTTGATCTCAAAATTTTTGTTAATATTTTCATAAGGGGCTGTGTTTAGGTGCTAAAAATAATATGGCAATTAAGGAAACAATGTCAACACAAAGCAAACAACACATATTGAGATAAGCGTAAAACATATACACAATGGATAAAAATATGGGATATTGTAGAGATGGGAAAACAAACAGTGATAAACAAAGAGGCAATAATATCAGAATAACATAGAGTTTATTGGGGGAAAACCTATAAAAAATATGAAGGTTAGAAAAAAATCATATGAGAGAGCTCAAAAACTACTCAAAGACCTCATGTCACGGCCCATATCAGAGTCTGGCTGGACTCCCACAGGAGAGGCAGGCCAGATCTGGAAGGCCATGTACACAATAGATGCATTTCTGATCAGGTAGTTGACTGCATTAGCTAGGGGATGCCAACTCCCAGTATGGGGCACAACCTGGTTGGCCAGCCCAAATACTGTGATGTAGATAAACCCCAACTTACTTAAGTCCTGGGCAGGAGGCTGCCAGGGATCCATTCCTGAGGAAGGAATGAACCCAAGTAATATAAAAGAGCAGACAGGTGAAAGCCCACAAGAGAAGATCCAACATGAATCCTATCAATTAAAGTGTTTACTAAATATCCCCATAATTTGTATGGACCCAAGAATGGAGCAAAATGGGTTAACCCATAGTATACAGCCACATAGGTTAATACATACCAAGGAGCTCCTGGTCAAATAACTGGAGGAGGCAAAGCAGGCAGAGGCATTGTTTTGTCAAAGGTGGGAGGTAATTGATGCTTAGTATAGAGATACTCCCAAGCCAAAGTCTTGATAGCATCTTTGACTCATTTATTTGAATCAAATTCACGACCTTCAGCAGCCAGGTTCCATAACACTAAACAGAGTAGAAGCAGAAAAAGATTCTGCTTCCAGATAATTAGGAGGCTAATTGTGAATCTACTAATTTACAAGGTAAAGAATATAGAAGCAAGATTTATTGATCCAATAATTGAAGTTGTTAGAGCACTGAGTAAATTCCTAGTGCTTCTGACTAAATACTGTAAAGTTTGGAGTGGGGAAGTGGAATAATGTGTGGTGTATTGAAAGGTTTATTGGTTACCATGGTTTGTTTGGCTTCTTGGTCATTTTGGTTTGACTTCTGCCAGCAAGCTTGAAGGATGCAGCTAGCAGCAGCCAAACATGAAAGTTGATTTAGAAGAAATACATTAAAGTCTATGGTTTGGTGGTTATTACAAGCTGTTGGGAAGATTTGTTTATTTTATGCACAATTATAAGATGGTTTTAAAGTTGCCTGCATTATGTGGATAATCATCTTTGTGTTTGAAGTATCATTGGCTGTTTTTTTTGTTCAAAGAGCCTCTTATTGGTGCTCCCAGAGCTTACATTGCTTATTTTTGAACATCTTGGCTGTATATGAGTTGATAGCTTTAAGGAGCCCATTTTTGCGTTTTCATTTGATGGTAAGATTTTTTTCTTAATTTTAACTAATATCTGATTGATTTTAGAGGTTTTTGAAAGGTCCACAGGTCCCAGGTTTGATTCCACAACTGGTGCCTGTTCTGGCATCAAGCTGGAATTAAGAGCCAATGTTCTAAAACCATTAAAATTAATATTATGTACTATATTGTTTGAAAATAACCCAAGTGTCAATTTTAAGATTTGTGTAGGCCAGGGTAAGGAAATAGTCCTGATTTCATGAAGATGGTCTAGAAGTCAACACTCCTGTTCCTCTTCCTTAGTATCCGCCAATGTGCCTAAGTTAGAAGGATTTTAAATCCTTACAGAGGCACAGTTGGCAGGGGGAGTAGGAGGGATCTCCAGCATGGAGGGCAAAATGATCACTCTTGGTGGCCAGGAGGTAGCAGATGTGTGAGGTTGTAAAGTGTATTGGAATCCCAAAATAATGCCAACATAATAGTTATATTAGTGAAAAGTTAGATAGTTCTTGCAAGAAAAAAATGGATCCTGAGCATAAAGTTGTTTATTTTTAAGATATCAACAGTGAGGAGGGCTTTTCCTCCTCACTACTTATACTTAATGGTAATTTTGTGGCCTTTTGTGCCAACAGAGATCTGATGGCATTAATTTCAGTTAAACTTACAATTTTGATCAGAAAAAGCGTACTTGGGCTTGGAGATGGATGGTCATTGGTTGGTATAATAGGAACCTTGCTTGGGCTACAGCAAGCAAAGGTGCCACTGCCATTTATAGATCCAGCAAGCAATCAAGCACCCAATTGCACAATCAAACAATCACAATCCTGATGTATTGTTTCCCAATAATTAAGAGGGCTGAAATTGTTAATGGGACCAAAGCCATGGATTTGAGGCTTGTGTGCCTCTCAAACCCTGGGCTATTTATTAATTGAAAGGGGGTTTCTTGATCTGGGAGACAGTTGGTGGAGGTTTACAGACTGAGGGTAGTTTGGCCTCTAAGAAAGCCAGCTGTTTGTCCAGGGCATTCTGGGCCCTGACACCTCAACTTGGTAATTACCAAAATCAAAGAAATCAACCACAAGGTCAAAGCCAGAGTGAAGTCCTCTGTCCTTGAAGGGGAAAAAATAGACAAGGTGTCTACAAAGATCCTAATGACCAAAATTCCTGACACGCCAGAGAAGACAATTGAGTGGCTTCTAAACGTCCAGAAGACAGTTGTAGAAGGCCTCCAGCTCAAGGCGTACAATATTTACACACCGTTCATCTGGGTCAACGACCCTGAGATGTATGCCCACCTCAAACCCGCAAAGCGCGCAAGAAAAGAGGATACAGAATTGCTCACCTAACTGCTTGCGCCAAGAATAACTAAACCAGCTATTGCAACTCAACCAATGAGGATTCAGTATTTGATTTGGGGAAGACAACTGTCCAATAGAAATGACAGAAATACTAAGAATAAGATTTTGTTTATTATAGAATACTGTGATTAATATACTATATGGGGAAAGCCACACGGCCACAAGGGGGTGGCATATTCTATGTAAGGTTTGGAGCCAAGAAATAGCTTGTGCAGGATCAGCAGGTCTGATTAGTAACGCTCCTAATTAGGAGAAAGTGCCCGTGATTTAATATTGCCATCAGATTGGTTCATGTTGTTAGACATGTCAAGGGGCAACTCATCAAGCTCCCCCTGCATATTGTAAGATATGTTGGTAGGCAATCCTGAAAGCTTGGTTGCAACACAGCAGAGGCTGCAGGCAAGGAAATAACAGAAGAAGGTAACCTAATAAAAAATTAATAAACATTTCAAAATACTTACCTTTTTAGAAAATATTGATGTTAAAATACACCAAGTCCTTGTCCCCTGCGTCCTGGAAACATTCTACATTAACTATGCCAGTCATGTGGCCAAGCAGCTGGCCCTTACCCCCCCTGTTTTACGGGAGCTTGAGGATAGGATCCACAATATCTTCCTAATATCCAGGGGGTCATTGGCTAGGCTTTTGCATGTCAAAGGGGCATCTGAGTGGGCAGTTACTGCCTACAAGGATGCCCAACTGGTTTTCCTGGACCCAGTATCTCTCAGTGGAGCTTACTGTGTAAACTCCATTGATCTTGTTTTGGACATCCCGGAGATGCTCCCATTCAAGAACATACCAGAGATGGTCCGGGCTCATGCGGCTGCTTGCTTCTGCTTCCCAGTGGAGCACACCCTATCTTACCTTCAAAAACTTTGGGTGTGCGGTGAGTAAATTGGCTGTTGTGGATGCAACAGCTGTCAAGAAGACAAAAATCCTCTTGGCGTACTTTGGGCTGGCCTGGAGTGCCAACAAGATGGGGCTCCCTGCAGCCATGGAGCTGTACTTTGCGAAAACCAAGCACAAGAAGAAGATTAGTACCATGTATAATAAACTCTATGATTTTACTGAAGCCTTTGCTGGGCAAAGACTTCATCTGATAGCTTACCTGTGGTTCCTGTTCTACTTTGGGATGGGCGCCAGTGTGTAGGACCTGGACGGGGTCCCTCTTGGGATCAACAAGGCCAGACTCTCCCTGGATGAGAAGAAGGTCCCTCCAGGATATGAATTAGTGGACCATGTAATCCAGGACACCTTAGTCCTGGCTGGGATCTACAGGTCAGTATCCCTGCCTGAAAAGCTGCTGCTTCACTCCCATCTAACCCTACTACCTTTTACAAATTGCCATGAATATTTCAATCAGGGTGTATCCACTATCTACAGTTTGGCAGTGGAGATTGTGTACCACCTCCATTGCCAGGTGAGTACATACCAAAGAACTCAATACATATGGTCCTAATATATTATCTATTCCAATAAATTTATTTAACCTTTAGCTTATTTTATTATAATCATTTTCAAATCACTTTTTTTAGTGAACTATTATGTAGAAAAAAAATCTTATAGAAGGTCTTTATACATGTATATTAAAATCTGTTAATAAAAATTGCAAATACCTTGAGAGCTTTACTTTAATGTTTTAATTTAATTTTTATGTATTTGAAAGAAGTGATGTTTCTGTATAATTATCATTTTGTGATATTAAATATTTGAAATAGCCATCATAGAATATAATAGATATAGTCAATTTACAATAAAAAATTAAGCATCTGCGTCAGTGATGCCATTCTATGTGATTGCGGCTTAGAAGCTTCTAAATATGATACGATAGTTAACAGATCTAAAATAGTAAATTAAAGAATATAAAAAATCTGGACACACTAAGCCTTTAAATGATTGGCTGTTGAGCAAGGCACACGGGGATGAACAAATCAGTGTGGCCATAGAATTTGGTCACAGTCTCAGCTAGAAGGGTGTGGATCCCAGCCTACAGAAAATCAAAGAAGTCCTCAGTCCCAGTTGGGCTCCCTCACTTGACAACTTGCTTGAGCCAACCAAAGACCTCCTTGATGGAATTTAGGAAGGGCAAATAGGCAGGAAGAAATAATAGTCAAATAGGCTCTGTGGCCAATTGCTGTGACCCAATTTCTATGCCTTTTCCAATCATTAGGAATTCCTCAAGAATATAAGCCAATTTGTGGAGCCCAACATTTTCCAAAATAATGATGTTGATGAACCCCAAGCTATTAAGCCTGAGGTTCTTCCAAATCAATCAGATAAATGAAATAAAGGTTCTGCTATTGTGAGAATACTTGATCATTTTATAAAGTTCAATGCCAAGGATACCAATAAGGGCTACTATTGTGTAGGCCATATCACAAACAGACATATGCTAGGATACACCATTATTGGCACCTTTGGGAACATAGCTGTAGGCATTGCACATGGAAAACATAAAGGGCAATTCATTGATATAATATATTTTTACTATGAACTTGTCCTTTAGTGTGATGTATGTCTTAGTGTATTTATGACGGGTCTCAATTTTCATTGGGCTATTCCAATTTTATGGGGATACCCAGAGTTTTTTCAGAAAAACCTCAATCCTCTGACCACACAATAGTAGAATGAAATTGAGGTCTCAGTTCTAAAAAAGATTTGACCTTGGCATGTATACTTGCCAGTTCAAGTTGGCAGTTTTGGATGATCCACTGTATTATTGCCCAGATGTGCTACTTATTCAGGATGATTGAATCATGCTGCAATTTCTATACAAGGAGAAAGGTACCCATTTTCAGGAATGTGATATACAGCCAATGTGCTGATTTCTCCAAAATATCAACAATACCTGTGGCCTTCTTGTAGTCCCAAGTTTTTTGATAAGCCTGATAAGGGTCTTGTGGGTTGAGTTTGGGATCACCTTGTGTTTGGGGTTTTTTGGCGGTAGACATTGGCTCTGCAGTCTCTTCCAAGACACAGGGCATAGGCACCTGGCTATAAAAACGGTGATCTCTTAGAGCACCTTCTGTCTCTTCACAATTCAATATTACTGTGGATCCTCATCATTGTCTTGCCCTTCACTATCACTCATATAAGGCTCATATGTGGCATTCACAATGAGCTTTACACTCTCTATAAGACAGGAAGAAATAGCATCTTGGTGATACACAGGATCATATACCAAGTTTAATCTCTCAGTAGTGGTGTCATTTACTTTTCTAGTGGTGGTGACTTTGGTGGCCTTCCTAGACAGCTTTGAAACTATGAGGTAATACTATCTGTTCTGCCAGTCTGGGTGTCCTGGGTTTGTTGCTGCATCTGTATGGCTTGGTGTTTGCTATCTGACTCAGAGCTACTCCCACTTTTCACTTCCTGTACTACAGTCACTCTGTTTTTTGACCCACAAGGGTGTTCATGCCTGTGTTGTACTCCTTTAGATCCTTGATTCTGTTGTTGTGATGTGTTCATTTTAATATAAAATAAAAATAAAATTGAATAATTTTAACTATATAACTTATTTAATTTAATCTTTATTTGTTAATATATAGTAGCTTAAAGCTTTTAGTTACTATCATCTATTCCAAATTAGGTTTTAAAATTTCTATATTGATTATTTTTGTAAAGTTACTCTCTCCTTTAGCCTTGGATAGGACAATCTTCCCTTGAAACACAAAAAAGTACTCAGAATCCAGCTAAACCTCTTAATTCCCTTGAGGATTTAACTCACACAATTGACAAGAGTTTTTATTAGAATACCCCTCTCAGGTAGTAGCTACTGATGACCAGATTTTATTCCTACTTGGGAATAATTCCTGATTAATTTGGACTACATGTTGGCTTGGTTCTGCCTCCATTTAAAACAGATGAAGTATAACCAATCAGGGTGTGCTTCTGTCAAGTTGTCAAAATCCATTCAAACTGGAATTAAAGGCACCCTGAAGCATTCTATATTCATCAGCCAATTCAAAGTCAAATCAGAAATTACTTGGAAACATTCCAACCAACTTGAATCCCCTTTGCAAAACTTCTCCCCTGGCCAACCAGATCCATTTCCTGGGTCAGGTGATCTTCTAAATTCAAATTTTATCCCTTAAAGCAATACAGGGGACTTTGAGTCCTCTGCTTGCTCATTATTATCAATAAAGTTTAGCTTATAAACTTAAAAATTCTAGTGTTTCTTTTGGGTCCCTTTTATTGGCCCTTTGATTCTCTGAAGTTGTTAGTAAAGGTGTTAAAATTTCCTTACCCCTGTTTTTTTCCTGGGTCCTAGTGTTGCTTTCAAAGCTTCTAGAGTTGATATTAGTATTAAAATTAAGGCTTACCCCTTTCACTTTCAAAATACAAGTTTGATCTTAACAATTAGTATTGAAAACTATATAAAATCTTACTTTAAGCGCAAAGTTGCTACTCTTTTGCTTTTCCTTGAACACATAGCTTATATGCTTAACAAGAAGACTGCCCCTGGGATTTTACTTATTAAAAGCAACACTCCCAGATCTCCTCTTCTTTCCTCTGGTGCCAGAAAATTCCCTCTTTTCTGCCAGGGCTCATTTTGTTCCTGTTCTGCCCTGCCAAGCCCAAATTTCCTTGGTGCTATTGAAAATGCTGGTCTCTCTAAGAAAGTTTGTGGTCTTCACCCAAGCTCCAGTTCTTGTGATGATCTGGACCACCTCCCTGGATCTCCTGGGGCAAATGTTCTATTCAGCCCATTATGTGAGAAATAACCCCTCCCATCTCCTGCAATTATTTGGGGACCTTCCTGGGAAAGCTCACAATCTGCTTGTCACCAATGAGAACCTCCTTAAGAGTCTCACAAGTGATGATTTGGAATTGTTTCCCCTCAAATATGTTCTTTCAATTCCCCAGAAAGTTGACCCCCCCAAAGTCCCTCCTCCTCATGGAACCAAAGTACATAGTCCCTGAAGAAGTGTTGTGTTGTATCTGTGCTGTTTTAGCAGAGTTATAAGGGGAAAATATTTAGAAACTAGATAATATTCTTCTTTGAGAGATACTGATTATATAGTTAATGTGAGTCATGGATAACAGAAACATGAATGTGTTGATCACACGGTTGGATGGTGAAGGGGGGAGACTTGATCCTGGTAATGAGTCAAGCGCCAAAACAAGGTATCCATTGTAAGGGATCATCAGTTGTTCATGTTGCTGGACTTGGGGATTTGAGCAACTTACTAGTCTGGCTTCAAGTGACTGGATAATTGGATTGCAGGTCATGAACCTGCTTACTTGGAACCTTGCTGGTGGGTTGAGTCTGCTTTTTTGACAGTTGGGTCTCCTGGAGTATGCTCCCAGGCAGACTTCCTGGTTGCTTGGCGGCCTGATCTTGATGGGTTTAGATTTTTACTTTCCCTGGTTGTCCTCAGTGTCCTTGCTCTGGACGCTGTAAAGTTACGCCTCCCTTTTAGGCCTCCACTTTGATTTTTGTCAAATGCTTGGGGACCTCCACAAAATTGTGTTTGAACAATTATCCAAAAGTTACTGAAAAAGCCCAAGAAAACCCCTGGAATTGATACATGTGGAATTATTCTAAATATGCCCCACCTAACCCATCCAGGAGACACCCCTGGTTAAATATCATGTACAAGAGCAGTGGTGATTGTGCCCAAAGCAGGTTCCTCAATTTTTTAGTTGAGTCAGTTTTCCTTTCTGATTCTTTCAATTAAAAATTTGTCAAGATTTTCCCGTCTTGAGAAATGCACTCATATCTGCTCATTTTATTGGACAATTAGTTTAGTGATATTCAATCTCCCACCCTAATTCCCTCCCCTTCTTAAATGAATGCAAGAGTTGGAAAAGACCTTTTTCTTCATCATTGTATACTCTAATAAAGTTCAAATCTGTTAGTTTAATTTAGCCATTTGGTTTTTCCTGTTGCTTTTAGTGTTCAGCTAATTACTCCCCCCTTTGGTCTCCCAGTAATTGTTAGTGACAAACGTTTTGGTTGTTGCTGAAACCTCAATTCCATTGCAGCTGAGAGCTAGGTTTTATTTCTTACTAACCTGCTCCCCAATTCTCAAATAATGATGAAGCCCATTTTCAGGCTGTTGGGCTTTCTGCCACTGGTTGGTTGTTCTGTTTGTTCTTGGTGCACTGCATTTTGCTAATACTTTTCTGCATTCTGTTCACATCATCCACAGCTCTTCCACAACCCTTTTGTAGCCAGCCTCACTTTCTTTCCTCCCACCTAATTGCCCCACCCTCTGGTTGCTCCTCATAATCTCACATGGTTCTGTTCTTACTCTTAATCCTGCCTGCTGCCTAGCATCTTCAGTCTGTTTGGTGCTTTATTTTACATACTTTTTTGGTATTGGGGTTGTCTTTGCCCTAGTGCAAGCTCAGGTTGCTTCCTATGCTTTTGGTTGAATTCAAGGAAAATTTTCTTCCAACCAATCAGCTTTTGCCACCCTCTGCCTTCTCTTTCACTGAATCAAACATCTTGAATCTGACTGGCTATTTTTAATGAAGCTTTTCAAAGTTGAGTCCTGAATTGCTCCTACGCTGTAGCTGAAATTTTTTATTAATATGAATCATTGGTGTACCTTGTGGGCGCTTGTGAGCGGCATCATCTGGTTGCCTGGCTCTTGGCTGCCAGGGTATTTTAAAAAAATCTCTCTGTGCAGCTTCTTTAATCATAACCTCTGTAAAAACATGCTTTTGCCAACAAAATTTTGTTCCAATGTTTAATTTGGCTTGTATTTGATAAAGCTCTGTGTTTGTACATTCTAACCAATCCATTGCCTACTTGCCAATCATTATTTCTGGATGGTTGCAGTTGGTGTTGATCTTTCTGAATCTTTGCTTATCTGGTTACGTCTTTTAAGTTCATATACTATGTCAAACCCATTTTTCTTTTGTATGCAAAGTTGTGCCTTTTTAATCCTCATTTCTTATTATCTTGAACTAATAGATTTCACACAATTTTTGACACCTGTTGATTTGTGGCTTAGATTTCTCACTTTAGCTTGGTTTCAGGAGCACTTTTCTGTGCTTCTATTTCCTACTCTCACTTGTTATACCCTCTATAACCTTGTTATGCTATCATCTTACACACATTTTGTATGTGATTTGCCACCTATTGGTTACTGGTTTGTGTTGAATACATCTTGGCTTGTGGTTTACTTGCCAATGGCCTCTTCTTTTCTTTCCCCTTTCTATCAAGTACCCTTTTCTCATCCATACTACACTCTTGTGATTCTTGCTTCATTGTTCATCTTGAATTGAATTTTATGGGCCTGTGTAAGAGACCCTCTTTATAGAGAAAAATAAAGTTGGGGAATCAAAAAAGGGTCCATTACTCTCTACAACAGGAGATAGCTCTTCAAGCTGTAGGGTAGTGTCACGGTAGGTTCCATCATGCCAGGTATTATCTGCCCAAGAAAGAAGGTTTGAAAAGCCAGAAAACCTTTATCAAAATTGACCAAGTTAACAGATTTAAATCAAAAAGTCAATTGAAAATGGGTTATGGCTGCTCCAGTCTGTCAGCTGAAACCAGTTCCCCTTTTCAAATTGGCATTGATAAATTGGCGTAATTTGAGGGTCACCCAATATGAGCCTGTCAATCAGCATGGTTGTCAGAAACTAGTCACACAAGGGTTCTTTACGACCTGGACCCAATACTTACTTGACAATGTGGAAGGAATAGGAGGTCAAGACTCAGGTGGTATTGCTTAGTCAATTTTTCTGATATACATTGAATAATTTTCACTGTTTCAACTCTAAGAGTTGAGTCCTCCTAAAATTTTACTCAATAAAAATCATTTATCCCAAGTTTTAATTTACTTTTTAAAAATGCATCCTGTGGTTGGGTTGTTACAATATATTCTGTACAATCTGATTCTCAACAGAATCTTTTCTGGAAGATGGGGTCCTGCAGTTGGAACTTTGTTGTTGGTGCCGCCCAATGTTAATTTTGCACCATCCAATTTTGCAGCTCCTCTCCCCATTCTTGAAACTGAAAATTGTGTGGCCTCCCAATGTCCAGAATTTTACTCTGAAGATTTGTTGATGTTGTCTCAGGCCATTTATCTTGGGATACTTTAGTTGGATTAATTGTTCTGCTTAATTCTAGTATTACAATTGGAAATTTTACAAAAAGATATTTGAAGCCACGTTGGTGGTTAATCATTAATTCTATGTGGATTTGGGTGGTAATTCCCCATCACTTAGAAACAGCTTCATACTATCCTGCAATTTCTGTCACAGGTAGGGGTTGGACAAGGACTAGGGAAGCACAAGGTAGCTGGGGCCTGAGACAGGATACAAGGCAGGAACAAGGAGAACCAGATGGTGACTACAGACCATATATAGGGGATTCCAATCATCTGAACTAGGAGATACTACTAAAAAATCAAGTGAATAATAGGGAAAGATTGCTTTATTGTAGAAATAAATGTTAATCAAAAAATTAACTCTGGATTAGGATGGGAGTTCTTATACTTGGGGGGGTATAATTGGGAGTACAGACTTAATGAGTCTGAAACCCAGGTGTAATGCCTCACATGCAGTGGCAGGAATCATGATGCAGGCTATTTCTAGATGCATTATAGTACTGAGTTCCTTTCAGGTTTTACGTACATCTGCATTGCTGTGGCTAATAAGAACAATTAATTGTCAATTAATTGAGTTGAAGTAACCTAGATCATCCAAATTTAGAAGTTAGAATAGGTCTTCAACTATTGAATAACTTTTATCAGGGAAGTGATTCCTGACAGACTGTCACATGTTAGCCTCTAGTTTGAATAAATACTATCTTAGTCTGGGTTTTGATCCCTTGATCCTGTCCCCCCTTCCCAATGTTGTCCCTATTATTTTGTCGGTCATCTGTAAATACAGATTTTATGAGATTCAGTCTCATACCAGCCATCAGATTGAATTTGAAAATTTTGGTCTGGGTTCTGTCCTTTCTGTGTCCTGTTATGTCTCTGCTTTCCCTTCTCCAGCTGTTCAGTGTTCTTATCCTTATTTGGCAGTCATCTTGAAATAATAGATTGTATGAGATTTAGTCTCATGTCAGCCATCAGTTTAGATAGCTTAATTCTTGGCTTTGGTTGTGTGTTTCTTTGTGTCCCTGCCCCTAAACCCTAGTCCCATCCTTCTGTCCTATCAAAGGCAGACTTAAATCTTATCTGTCCCCCTGCTCCTATCACTATCCTGACCGCAATCAATTGCTAAGTTTACTCACAATTTAGTGTGAACGCCACCAGCAACTCCTGATTGCTGCTCAGGAAGGATGTCCAATCTGGTCCCTCCAAAAATATGTGCCACATATATGCTTTCCTTATAACTAGCTTCTAAATTGGAATTTTGAAGGTCCCCTAAGTTGGCTGGTGACTCTTTAATGCTCCAGTCCCTGGTTAGTCCCCTACTCCTTTAAATAGGAAAGAATAATGTAAAGTTACGCCTCTCCCTTAGGACTCTACTCCAATTCCTGCCAAATGCTTGGGAATCTCTACCAAATTATGTTTTAATATTTATCCAAAAGTTTACTGAAAAAGCCCAAGAAAAGCCCTCAATTTAATATTTTGGAATTATTATGAATATGCCCCCACCTAACCCACCCAAGAGACACCCCTGGTTAAATATCATGTGCAAGAGCGGCCAGGAGCAGTGGTAATTGCATCCAAAGCAAATTTCCTGATTTTAGTTGGTCCAGTTTTTCTTTTGATTATGTCCATTCAAAATTTCTCAAGATTTTCCTGCCTCAAGAAATGCATTCATATCCATTCATATCATTGGTCCATTGGTTTTGTGAAATTTGATCTACCACCCCAATCCCATCTCATCCCTTAAATGAATGCAAGAGTTGTAAGAGACCTTGCTTCATCATTCTCTACTCTAATAAAGTTCAAAATTTGTTAGTTTAATTTAGCCATTTTGGTTTTTCCTGTTACTTTTAGTATTCAGTTAACTCCTTTCCCCCTCTGGCCTTCCAGGAATTTTTGGTGACAACCTTTTGGTTGTTGCTGAAATCATGAATTTATTTTTGGTTGATAGCAAGGTTTTATTCCTCTTTAACCTGCCCTCCAATTCTCACAGACACCCCTTTGAGTGGCCAAACCAGTTCTACACTGGATGGTGTCCTGGTGGGGTTTCCCTCCTGTATGGGAGCAAAACTTAGTCAGTTTAGCCCCCTCTCTTACAATTTTGGTTGTGAATGTGAACTTTTAGCCATATTTATCAATAAATTTGATTTTTTTTGAAAATTTTAATCCAAAAACAGACACTCAGAAGATTTATTTTTGTTTTCTGCTCTAGATTGTATATCTTAATTAGGATAAACTGGTAAAGTTATTATATATTCACTGATTTATTTTGATATCTGATGTTTTTGTTGTCTATTTCAGCTGCTATGGGGGTTTGTTGTTGGATCAAGCCTTTTCTTTTAGTGACTCAGTTCATTTTGTTCTTAAAAAACCATGGTAAACATGACAGCTTTGTTTTTTGATGTAAATAATTAATTCTTGTGATTGTAATTGTCAGAACTTTTGGTTCTGCTATCAGACCTGGCAGTCTGGTTAAGATTTGCTTTTTGGAGTAATTGAGAGATCTTTGTCATTATGTGTATAGTATGTTTGTATGGCAACAAGAGTTAACTGTGACGTCTGGGTAATCCTTGGATGGGCAACAGCAGGCAATATCCAAGGGAGGCAACTAGCAAGCGGCTTTCTAAGCTGGCATCTTGCTAAGGTCTTCATGTCCTGACTACAGTCTTTGAACTTGCATTCTTTATCTATGAAAATGTTCTACAGTAAGATCTTCTTAAATTTGCCTGCCTTCCATTAGTCCAATGGAAGGCCTTTTATAGAGCTTGTGCCGGTTGCAATTGAACCAATAGAGTCCAGTATTTGGTTGGGGAAGACAACAGTCCAATAGAAAAGACAGAAATAAATAGAATAAGATATTGTTTATTTTAGAATATTGTGATTAATATACTATATGGGGGAAGCTTTAATGCCACAAGGGGGTGGCATAGTGACATTTTCCATGTAAGGTTTGAAGCCAAGGAATAACTTGTGCAGAGATCAGCAGGTCAAATTGGTAGCGCTCTTAATTAAGAGAAAGTACCTACCAATCAATATTGCCATCAGATTGGTTCATGATGTTAGACATGTCAAGGGGCAAATCATCAAGTACCCCCTGTGTATTGTAGGATATGTTAGAAGCCAAGGAGGGAGACTCAGTTGCAAACCCCCCTTGCCTCCTGATTGTTGTTAGACACCAGGATCAGAGGTTGCTGGAGATCTGGGAAGGTCTGCACAAACAAATTTTGTGTGGGGATGGAACAGCAGGGGTGCAAGCAATCATGGTGGAGTTTCTTGGTGTTTCCTTGGGCATCTTCAAGTTGATAGGTGTGGTTGTCATAAACTAAGGCTATCTTGAAGGGCCCCAGGTGATTGGGTTCTAGTTTAGCAAAATTGGCGTTGAGGGCATAGACAGGATCACCTATGGTGTATCTGGCCTCAAGGTGTTTTGTACCCCCCTCAATTTTCTTGTGTTCAATGTCTCAGGCTTTGGTACAAAACACTGTCTCAGGGAGGGGTAGGCAACAAGGGGGTTTCCTGGGAACCATGCATCATAATTTCCCTTGTTCCACCACCATCAAGCTATTGGGTGTTCTAAAGGCCAAGGTGCTTGGGCTGAACCCGGTGCCTCTGTTGATCCTTGCTTGCAATATAAGCAGCACAGTGGGCAGGTGTTCAGGCCACACAGTGTTGTGGTGCTTCTATGAGAGCTTGGCAATGAGCTGGACCGGGGAACCAAATAGATGCTCCACACACCCATTGGCTTGAGGATGGTAGGGTGTTGTGGCTATTCTTTGGAGGGTGTTTTTGGCGCAGTATGCCTTCATAACATTCCCCACAAGTTTGGGCCCACTATCTGTGATGAGACGTTTGGGTTGCCCAAAGCAGGCCACAATCTCTTTACCAATAAAGTGGGTGATTGTGATGGCAGTGTGGTTAGTGGTTGCCCACACTAATGGCCAACAGGTAGAGTAATTGATGGCCATAATGATGTACTTTTGCCTAGTCTATCCTCAGGGAGGGGCCCAACAATGTTGAGGGCCCACTGTTCAAAGGATTCCATGGCTTTGATGGGCAGTCCAGACTTGGGGGATGCGGGTTTTGACGTATTTTTCTTGCACAGCACACAGGTTTTGAGGAGGTCCAAGATGTCTGGCATATGAGGCCACCAAACCTTACACTTTATTATTTCAAAGAGGTTACGCCCTCTGATGTGACCCAAGGTGCAGTGGTAATGCAGTATGGTATCTCCTTGCTAGGTGGTGAGAATGTACGGCGTCTTCTCACCTGTCTCTTCCTGGTGATAAATGTTGCCAGCATCACTGATGAACTGAATTTTGTTATCCTTTAATTTGGAGATGGCCACAGAGTTGCGGCCTTTGTTGCAGGTTACTTCAGGACGCAGGTAGAGCATTGGCCAGTCTGGGTTCAAGCTGTTGTCTCCCGTGATGAATGCCACATATAACCTGGAGAGGGCATCAGCAATGACAAGTTCCTTTCCAGGTAACAATACCATTTCTTGATGCAGTGCACAATTGCCGCTAACTCTTTATCTAGTATGGAGTAGTGTTGCTCTGAGTTGGTCAGCTTTCTGGATTTGTAGGCCACAGGGAGGAAGGCATCTCTGTCAGTTTCCACCCATGGCATGCCCCCTATGGCTCTGTCAGAGGCATCAGTATCAAGACTTTACTGGCGGTTCTGATCAGGAAATTGCAATACAGGTACAGTTGTAAGTCTTTGCTTCAACCTCTCAAAGGCTTGATCTCTGGCAGGGGTCCATTGAAAGCGCAGTTTGATGTTTAGGAGCTTAGTGAGAGATGCAATAAGTTCTTTGCAATTGGGAATAAACTTGCGCACGTAGGCAACCATGCCTAAGAATGTACACACCTGGACCACATTGGTGGGAGGTGGCATGCTTGTGATTGCCTTGATCTTGGCAGGGTTGGGCTTTATTCCCTGGGCAGAGGTGGTTTGCCCAAGGAATAGGAGCTCTGACCTAAGGAATTTGCATTTTGAAGGCTTGGCATTCATCTGGTTCTTTCAAAGGGTGTCAAGGACAGCACAGAGGTGTTGGAGGTGTGTGGTTTGATCTTGACTAAAGACAATGATGTTGTCAAGGTACACAACAACACTCTTCCCAATAAGTTCCTCAAATGCTTTGTTTATCAACACAGCAAAGGTGAAGGGAGTGTTGATCATTCAAAATTTCATGATCTGACACTCAAACAACCCATAGCATGTAATGAAGGTTGTTTTTGCCTCATCCCCTGGTGCAATATGGACCTGGTTGTATCCTACGGTGAGATCAATCTTACTAAAGACCTTTGTACCCGCAAGTGTGTCAAACAGGTTGTCCATCAGCAGCTGGGGGTACTTTTTCTTGAAGGTCACTTTGTTTAGGGCACAGTAATCAGTCACTAACCAAAGGGACCCATCTTTATTGGCTACAAAGAAGACTGCAGCCCCAGGGGTGATAGGGAGGGGCAGATGAAACCCTTGTCAAGTGCGTCCACACAGTGTTGACAGAGAGTTTTGTCTTCCTTGGGCGTCAGACAATAAAGGGGACACGTTTTGGGTATCAACCCTTGTAGTTGCAAAGCATGTTGTATCTCCCAGGGAGGGGGTAGTTGATCCAGTGTCTCACTGAAAACATCCTTATACTCCTCAAGGAGGAGCGGCCAAGGGGGGAGCCACAAGTGGTTTGACACAGATAACTTTGACTGAACACTGATTAAAGTCCAGTTTTCCCCCCTTGAAATTGTATGTGCCCGTCTCTGTAATTCTGAAAAACACAGTATCATGCAGTAAATTGCTCATTTTGATAGGATAGATCTGGAAACCCACCCCATTACTGTTAAGGGTGATGACAGACATATCCCAGTTGATATAGGGACAGTTACGTTGCATTCAGTCAAGACCAGTAATGACATCATGGCTGAGCCCTGCCATAATTGGTCCAGAGAGCTTAACCTGGATGTTCCCCATTCTCACAGAGAAGGGTACTGTCTCATGAGTAATTGTCACTCTGTGATAGTCAGCTACTTGTACTGCCTTGAAGTGGCTGGGCACTTGGTCTAGTTGTTGAGAATCTGCAAATTCCTGGTTGATCATATTATGATTAGCCCCATTATCTACCAAAATTTTGTGGGTGCTCCCACAGAAACAGAAGGGATAGGCCAAGCAGGTTACTTTATTTGAAGAATGGCTTGCTTGGAGAACAGGGGTATTGCTATGAACCTGGAATACATTAAGAGTTTCAACAGCATGCACAATCTAATCACAGGGGTTCTTTGCGGGGAGGGATTGAGAGCAAGGGTCAAGTGAAGTTGTGAAATCTCTCATAGCTACAACCCCCAGGCTTTTTCCAGGTCCTCAATTTATGCTAATTGGAGTTCCCCCTTGCAGGGGCGCTTAACCCCATTCTCTTTCTGGTGGGGCTGGCAGCGGCTCACCTGATTGTGGGTACTGCCAGGTGTGGGGCGAGACTGGGATGGCGCATTATTGGACCTACAGAAACCCATTAAAGCTTGGTTATTGGCCTTCAAAATGGCCTTGTAACAGTTGTTGTCAGGATTCTCATTTTAATTTTAAGCTACTAGTAATTTTCAGAATTATCAACATCAGGTTTTCTACTTCAACCATTAGTCAAATGCACATCAAATTCTATTATCCAAACAATCCCTATCCTTTCCCTTGCCTTGCAGTTCATTATTATCTATTTTAATGGTTAAAATTTGAGTTCAAAGTTACCTTTCAACCATGGACAATTCTCAAACTTGGGACCTAACAATAAAGTTAGTTTTAACAGTTCCAACCCTGTTCACCTTTTGCTTTTTGTTCTGGCTTACTCCAGCAGTTTGGAATCTAATTTTCTGCCTTCCCGCTTGCTTCTTGCTTTATTTCCAGCTGCTAAACTGTAGCTGTCACCTCCATTGTCCTCCTTTAAACTTGACCTAACTTTAAAAGGTTAAGACAAGAACATAATCTTCCAAATGATTTTACCACTATCAAAAACATCTACCTTCAGTTAGTTGTTCTTTCCCTCACCTTTGCCTCAAAAACCCAAGTTTAAATAAAAGCTTGTGTTTCTCTCCAGTCTCAACTTAAGTTGAGAGTGTTTGACTTGTACCCCAAAAAGGCACTTGTTAGGTTTTGTGGCTTGTGTTTCTCTTTCAAATTTTAATCTTAGTTTAATCTTAATCTGTGATTCCTTTTGGCTTTATCCTTCACCAGTTAGGCAGCTTTTATAGTAGTACCCACAATTTGATTGTTGATAGCTTCAATCCCCCTGCTAGTGCAGACCATTTCCCAGACTTAGAATTTGACTTTTTAACCAAATTCAGTCATTAAGACTGGTCTCTATTTTATTTTCTTAGGGTTGATAAATTTTCTTAGTCCTTATTTTACTTTTTATAAGCTCTTAGGAGACTTAGTTCAGTTACTATTGCAAACCCTGCCTACTTATTTATATTTGACCAATATAAACATTCTTGGGTTAAAGGCTTTAGTGTATAATAATTTGCCCCAAGCCTTCAGACCTTACATTTGTTAATGGAGGTATATCACCCCATGGGAACCCACTTGCAGATATGAGGTTTGAGCCCATTGACTATTAGTGTAAGGAGCATGGCATTCCTGTTGGTGATGGCTTCTGGGATGGTGGCAAGGGCTTGTTGCCAGGCTGCAAGATATTCATGGACAGACCTGGTCTGTTTAATGGCCAGGAGGGGAGTTCCCACCACAATAGCTGAAAAGGTTTCACTGTAGCAGGACTTTGCCGCATCCCTGAACAACGCCCAAGTGACATCTATCTCCTGGCTGACCCAGTTGGTGAACCACACTGTAGCAGGGCCTGTAAGGCGCCCCAAAGCGGTGGCAATCCACATGAGCTCAGACACCTGACAGATACAAAGACAGGTCTTGGTAGAGTGGAGCCAACTGACAATGTTGGCTCCTTTGACCCCACCTGCAAAAGTCTCAAGTTGGAGGTTTAACATATGTTACAAAATGTCCAATTGGGGCAGGGTGACACTTGTGTTGCGTTGCCCAAGGCAGAGCTGATTATACACGCTTGTAAGCACCAGATGGTCTTGGTAGATAACATACCTCTTGGGGATGTCCCCCTTGGGGATTGGAAGGAAAGTTTCTTGATGGGGAGTAGCCATACATCCTTTATTCTGTCCTTTCTTAGGGGAATTATTCTTTTGGTTAGGAGTGAACCTACCACTGCTACCACTGTTGCAACTGAACCAATGAGGATTCATTATTTGGAATTGGGGAAGACAACAGTCCATTAGAAAGGACAAGAATGAATAGAATAAGGTATTGTTTATTGTAGAATATTGTGATTAATATACTATATGGGGAAAGCCACAAGGGGGTGGCATAGTGGCATGTTCTATGTAAGGTTCAAAGCTGAGGAATAATTTGTGTGGGGATCAGCAGGTCAAATTGGTAGCACTCCTAATTAGGAGAAAGTACCCACAGTTTGATATTGCCTTTGGATTGATCCATGCCGTTAGACATATCAAGGGGCAACTCCTTGAGCGCCCCCTGTGTGTTGTAAGATACATTAGCAGGCAAGGAGGGAGACTCAGTTGCAACAAAGGCATTCTTTTATATTTATGGACAAAAGATTAGGCCATAAAAAGAGAGCTTAAAGACAAAAATCTGCACATTAGACTTAAATATTTGATGAAAGTTGAGAAGTTATATACTTCACCTTTAATATTTGAAAGTTTTGCAGAATATTCTGAGATAACTTATTATTTAAGATCATGTGATTATACTGAAGAAACAAAAAGGTTGGGAGATGCCAGCAGTGTACTAGGGCAAGTCCATGAATTAGAGCAGCTTAATAGAGGATGTATTTCAAATAGAATTATTAGTCTTTCAAAAACAATAACTTTTTCTAAAACAAACTAAGATTAGTTATGATAATCCAAAGGTAAGGTAATAGTATTTATAGCTTTGGAGATACTATTACTCTCCCATGCAATTCATCATAGATATTGTCGTAACTGTGCTGTTTTAGCAGAGTTACACAGGGAAAAATATTTAGAAGATAGATAATAATCTTTATTGTGAGATAGTGATTATATAGTTCATGTGAGTCAAGGATAACATGGACATGATTGGTGATCACATGGCTGGATGGAAGAGGGGGGTGGCTTGATCCTGGTAATGAGTCAAGCGCCAAAACAAGGTATCCACCATAAAGGATCATCATCTGTTCATGTTGGATTTGGTAATTCAAGTTGACTTTCTAGTCTGGCTTCGAGTGACCAGATAATCGGATGCGGGACATGAACCCGCTTGGTTGGAACCTTGCTGGCAGATCGAGCCTGCGGTTTCAACAATATTTTTAGTTTGATAGTAGCACTTAAGATGTTTTTAATGATATTATAAGTTACGATTTAAATTAAAGATTGATGAATTAGTTTTTAAAAGAATCATCTAAGCCAAAAATCAATTAAAGTTTTGGGATTGATTGTATTTTTAAAATTCTGAATATATTAAATATGAATAATGTAATTAAGTTATAAAATATTAATCTGGCGTTTGGCATAGCAAGAAAAATAATGACCCATAAGTTAGTAATATGAGAATCAGAATTGTTTGGATTTTAGGGTTCAACCCCACTCAAAGGTTTATGGCTAATCGACAGTGATTATGCCAAAGTATTTTCTTTTTGAAAAATATGAATTCAAATGTAAATTTATTTATCTAGACCTGATTAACTTGCGATGTACTTATTTTGGGAGGAAGCAGGTATAAAGCAGATTTCTTGTTTCCGCTTTGTGCGATCAAATCACACGCATAGATTGGGTGTATCTGAATTTGGGGCTCATTCTTTTTAATGGAGCGCATATAAATGCAAACCTGAACCTCACCTTTTTAAAGAATGCAATTGAATTATGGAGCCTATACATGAGATAGATACTTATGACATCATATCTGAAAGCAAGTCATACGTCAAAAGCTTAACTGCTGATATAATCCTTTTAAAGTGTTTGATAGCTCATTAAACTTTAAAATTTTATCCAGCAGTCCCCCTACTTGGATCTGGTGGCCTTTCAGTTGCTGGTTCAATTTAAAGTAATACATATTTCCATCACTATTACAGAAGACTTATATTTTATTTATTTTTGTAGTCTTCACTACCGCACCGTCATGAGTTCAAGTAATTCTAATAGACTCACTTCAGACAAGCGCAAACGGCTAAGCCAAGCCTGTAACTCTTGCCATCAAAAGAAAACTAAATGTGATGGTCAAAAACCTACGTGTGGGTCTTGCTCTAGGAACAGTTCTAATTGCGTGTATCCTTCAAAGGCTATTAAAAGAGGACCAAGGCAAGGGTTTACCGAGCGCCTAGAAAGCCGCCTAGAAGCCATCGAGAAAAAGGTGGAAAGTCTTTTTGATCTTTTTTCCAACAGAAAGGATTTAACGAATCAGAACTCTCCTCCTGCGCCCAGTGACCCTTCTCTGCATCTTTCCTCTGATACTTTTAATATTTTCGAAGGCCGATTATCAAAGCCTGTCAAAGGTCTGGGAGATCTTCCTTTTCTTACTCCAGAACTTTCTTTGAGTCTTTTGAAGTTATACTTTGAGAACATTCACCCCATATTACCAATAATACATCCCTCCTCTTTCTTCCAACGTTATAAGCGAAATGACATTCCTCAGCACCTTCTCTACTCCATTTACTCAGTCGCTTCAAAATTCTCGGATTGCCCCGAGCTTCAAAGGACTCCCCGCTGGAAGCAAGGGGATGTATTTGAAGCCCAAGCTTCCGCTCAGATTGTTGGAGTAAGCGATTTTTCCCTAGACTACCTGGCCTCCCTCATTCTTTTGGCAAAGTCACTTTACCAGCGAGGGCAAATCTCTCGAGGATGGCTATATGGGGGCATATCAGTCCGAGCCGCCCACGTCCTTGCCTTGCATACGGCTGACGAAAAGAATGCTCATGTAAAGTCTCCAGCACCCGAAAAGTGGATCCTAGCAGAAAGGCAGCGTCGGACTTGGTGGGGATGTTATACTATTGATTCCTATGCTTCTGCCGCCACAGGACGGCCCCCAACAATTAATGAATTCCCCAGCCAAGTGTCTTTACCCAAAGTCACTGATGGCTGGGAAGACGATCCTACCCATGAAATCCCCCCTGGAATCAGCCCAACCAGAGGGCAGACTTGGTTTACGCAATATATAAAGCTTATTGCTATTCTTAGCAGCGTAGCCAAGTTTGTATACCCCCCCTTGTCTAGCCAGCCTTCGCCTGCTTTGCTAAGTCGAAGTGTTGTTTCTCATCATAGCCAACTAACCTCTTGGCTACTTCAGTTGCCTGACAATCTTAAAATGGAAAACGCTCGTCTTGACTCTTCTGCCGTCGGAGAAATCTCAAATCGTCATGTCTGGTGCTTACATGCGCTTTATCATGCCACTATTATTGTCCTCTATTCATCCAAGCCAGCAAGAAAAAGCGAACTTGGTGACATTTCTCAAGTCTGCCTGAACTCGGCTGATAACATCACTCACATTTTCTCGAGCTGCTTCGAAGCTTTCCCTCAGTTGTTCTCTCCCTTTTATGTAAACTACTGTGCCTTTCTTGCCAACAGAGTTTATTTGGATTCTCCACTGCATCTGTCATGGGATGCGCTTATTACTTCCAACACCAAGTTTGCAACAAATTACCAACTGATCCAGAACAATCGCACCTATTGGTCAATGGCTGAGCACTATTGTCGCATTTTAAAAGACATTTATTATTCTAAGAGCACCCAGCCACCAGCCGAGACTATTCCTACCACTGCAGGCGAAACATCAGCATCCCAGACCTTCCAATTTAACGGGACTACTGATATGTCACTTTTCAACAACGTGAACTCTTTAACCCAATACCCAATGATGTTCCAGCAGCAGTTCATCAACTCTTTGCAGATCCCCAGACCACTGGAGGATTCTAGCAATAGCTGGGCATCTCAATCCTTTCCTGTGTTTCCCGTTTCAGACAAAACAGCCCCAAATTTTAACTTTGATCATTCTTTTCCATCGAATCAGCTAGCATATACCCTCATGGCCCAGAACTTTGGGCTTCGCAGGATCGTACAGCCTAACTCTGATGCTACAGCTAGCAATCCAAACTGCAATTATGAATTCATGTGAAGCAGCTTATCAACCTACCAGCCAGCATTAATTCTTAAAGGCAACTCACCCCGAGCTACTGTTTATTCTCCATTCCATGGGTATACTTTGCTTCTTAGTACATAATATTTTAGGTGTAGCCAATACTGCATACCTCTATAGATGGTGCCTTTAACATTTTCCTTGTCTTCTAAATGATAAGATCCATGCCACCAATAAGTAAGCTGATAAATGGTTGTAAAGCTTTAGGTTGAATCTTTTTCCTGATATTCAGAAATTAAGCCAAGCCAATTTAGATGCTGTTGAGAGCTTACCCTTTCAAATTCAAGACAAGTAAAACATTCATCTTGGTGAATGACGAGGGATATACCTGTTATATTTGGCTAATTTCATTAGCCATAGATTTGTAAATATTAAACAAAATTATAGAGCTTCAAAAATTTACAGCCAATCAAATAATATCAGGGCATAGATTTAATATAATGATTTAAAACAATGTGATCTAATAACAGCAAAGGGCCAATACTTATCAAATTTATCATGTTTAAACTTTTTAAGACAATAGAAATTACTTCACACTGATAAAGATATAGAACAATAGTGAATATTTAAAAAGTTTGCATCTAACTTTTTTATTAAGCATAAACAATGGGTGATAATAGTTTGTACTGGGCTTTCTGTGTTGATTTAACAAACACACTCTCTAACCAGTGCATAACATTTTATCAAGTGAGAGCACATAATATTGCCTTACACCTCTTTTATTGCCTTTTAATCATAAGTTAGATGGAACCTCAACTACATCTGCTAAATAACTAGAGCATCATACAAACCACCATGCACTAGATCACTAAAACTTTTTAATCTTTCTAAAATCAACCTAAAGCTTGTAGGTCCATATCAGTAAGAGATAAATCTATAAATATAGATAACCTAAATAAACATAATGTCAAAGGAATACCAACAAAGCAACTTTTATTGTATACCAGGAGCTACCCATAACTCTCATACATGGCCAATTGGTGGGCCAACTTGAGGCCAATGAAATGGTAGGGCCAGATAGAGAACTGGTCCCACCTTCATAAGGTAGAAGTTTTCATGCCCAAGAGGAGTCCAGTTACCAGGTGAGTGTAAAAAAGCTGACTGGGCTGGTCAAGGTCCAGTAGAATAATCTCAAGTAACCTGGAGTGGAAAGAAAGGAGGAGCTTACAAAGATAGAAGAATTCCCTGCCTGCAAGCTCCAATGTGTTGGGTAGGCAGAGAAGCGGGCATAAACCAGTCAAGGTTGGGCTCACTGTCAATATAGGCTGGCTAGAAGATGAAGTGTTGAGCATTATGGAGTATCCAAGAATAAAGGTCTTCATATCTATCCAATGATACATTGGAGAACAACAGTTCAGTATGCAGGAAGTGACTATTATTACTATCACTGAGAGTAGTAACATGAACTGGGCTGGAAAAAGTTTCCTCTAGGGCTGGTTGTTAGGCGCAGGACTTGATCTGGATAAATGCTAATAAGAGATATGGTATAATTTAACTGAACCAAGGGTTTGTTGAAATCTTTTATTAGAAAATGATGATGCTAATACGACATGCGGGAAGGGATTATCATACCCTGCAACTGAGCTTTCAGATTCTTCAAGTTTGCCTGGGATGATATTTTCTTAGCCTTCTGGATTTGGAAAGTGATTGTTGTGCCTTCAGCACTATATAATCCCAAACCCTCTAGGAAGAGTTTGGCTGGGGCACTTTATCTGGCTGGGATTCTTGGGATGGACAAGAACAGGCTCCTTTCTCTAATTCTAGATAGCACTGGGTGCCATCTTTCTTAATGAGATCAACTTGGTTATTTTAGTGCATTCAAAAGCTTTTGGCCCAGCCTCAGGAACTATTCCTAAGACTGGGACTGCAATCTGCTATATTTTTAGCCCTTGCTCCACAGGTTTCTCAACAGCAATCACTTCTGCTGAGGAGGGCCCTGAGGGTCAACACCAATCAGGTTGTCTTTGGGGCTTTTTGCTATTGCCAGTGGGGGTTTTAAGCCCCTAGCAGATCCTGGTACCTGTATTGATCCATTTATGGGCCCTGGGGTTGACCCAGTTCCATGGCACTAAGCAATTGTGGGGGACTACAAGGGCAGGACAACCCCCCTCTACAATTTCTTATGCCCCAGGTATCAGGCACCCACCCACCCACTTAAAATTAAACTCCCAAGATGGTGGATGATAGCGGATAGCAGATAGGTTAAGGCCAGTGACCAAGGAATCTACAGGAAGGGACACTTTTCAAGATGAAAAAAGCCCCTATTAATTGATATCAACCCAAAAGAGGTTTAAAGTGGCCCAAGAAGAAGTACACCCTCAGATAGCTTAAAATAAAGGCTGAAGCCAAGTGTAAGGTCTTGCCCAATAGGGTGCAAGATTATATACTATACCATGTAAAGTGCTTGGGTTGAGATTTAACAAGTAAAGGAAAGTAGGTACTGTTTGTAAAAGGAACTTTATGAGACCTGCTAAAAACCTATAGTTTGAAACAAAAGATGCTATTGAATTAACTAAACATAAACAAACTATATAAAATAATGTGTTGAACAAAGATTTATTAGTAACTAAAGGAATGTCTATGTTGGGATATTCCCTGTGGGAGTATCTTAACATGAAAGTAGAGAGGGTATCCCTTATATAAAAGAATGGTGACAACAAGCCAATTGCTTGTTGTCAGGCTATCTCTATTCTAATTATCCTAGCTATAGAACACTAGCAAATTTAGAAGAAATGTAGTTCTGATAAGGAATGTATTTACTATGAATTTAAAAGTTAATTTCAAAAGCTATGACTAAAAATATAATTTTGAATTTAAAAAGGTTTAAGATTGACAAGTAAATTTCAAAGATTGAAGAGAAAAAAACTGCAGATAGTGATTTGGGGAAAAACCACTTAGAGTTTCAGCTTAGAAGCTTACTCTTCTAAGGCCTTTATTTATAGGGAAGCTGGGAGGAGATCACCAAGGAAATATGGAGAATAGGAGATGGCTGAGTTTGAATATCAGGTGTTAACAGCTGGGGAAACAGGGCCTGGGTTTAAATACAACCCAAAGATCTGCAACTGCAGTGGCAGAAGAGCGGCAATTGCGTAAGCAGCATAATAAAAATATACCTATTTAATATAAGTTTATAAAGGAAATATAATAAGGAATCTACAACTACGCGCAAAGAGCAAAACTAAAACCAAAAGTGAAACTGAAAGCAAAAGAAATCAAGGTAAGAGTCTTTGATTGAATAAAAGCTAATAATTATCTAAATCAAACTTAAGCTTGACTTTAAATGTATAGTTTTAAAGAGCCGGCCCTTTGGAGCAGGGCATAGCATTACCCCCTTCAGATCCAAGCTCAGGGTGGGCTTGATTGTAGGACTCAAGAAGGTCAGAACAGTTTTTAAGGTTGGACAATGGTTCCCATGAACTCTGCTCTATAGGATATCCCTTCCAAAGAACCAGGTACTGTAGCTTTCTGTAGTGGTAACAATGGTTGACTATAGACTCCACCTCATACTCAGGAGTTTCTTCAACCATGTGAGGAGAAGGTATCTTATTGCTCTGGTGAGAAGGCGGGGGAGAAGCCTTGAGCTTGAGAAGAGAAGTACAGAAAACATCATGAATGCAATAACCAGTAGAAAGTTGAATATGATAAGCTACTTTACCAATTCTATTGGTTATGCAAAAAGGTCCTATGAATTGAGGGCCAAGCTTACGGGTTGGTCATCAGATAGGAAGATTCTTGGTATTGAGATATACCAGGTCATTGACTTGAATGCTTTTCCCTTCCTAACAATGAAGGTCATAGTGGACCTTTTAAACCTCAATAGCTTTAGAGAGGTTATCCTTTAAGGAGTCTTGGATGAATTGTAGCTGGGCCAGGAACTCTTCAGCTGATGGGAAACAGACATAGGAACTAACATAAGGAATAAAAACTGGGGTATAGCCTAAGTTTTCCATAAAAGTGATCATCTTAATAGAGGAGTGAGGTGTGGCATTATAGGAATATTGGGCCAAGGGAAAGTGAGAAGCCCAATCATCTTGTTGTTCATTAGAGAAGCAGCAGAGGAAGTATTCAAATGTCTGGTTGGTATGCTTAGTTTGGCCATCTGATTGGGAGTGATAGGAAGTGCTGAGGGAAAGTTAAACACCTAGTTGTGTCATGAATTCCTTCCAGAAAAGGGAATGGAGCTGGGGTCTGTGGTCTGAAATAATATCTCTTGGGGTACTATGGTGGACAAAGACATTTTTAATAAACAGGAAATCAATCTGCTTTGCAGTAATGTCAGAATTGCAAGGAAAAAAGGGCCTTTTTTGAGAATCTGTCTAAAACAACCAGTATGGCATCAAAACTCTCAGACTGAGGAAGCTGGACAATGTAATACATGAAGACGGACTGCCAAAGACTTCAGGGATAGAGAGGGTGCATAGAAGACCCACAGGTTTCCGAGTGGAGTGATTACTTATTTAGCACACAAGGCAACTGCTGACGTATTAATTAAAAAAAGTGGACATCTTTGGCCATTAGAAGTGATCACAAAGTTTGGCAAGGGTCTTCTTGTAGCCAGAGTAGCCAGCTGCAAGTGAATTGTGAAAGGTGATGGTAAGTACCTGTTGGAGATCCAGAGAGGAGACTACCAATAGATTATTGAAGTATAAGATCCCATCTAGAAGGGAGAAGGAAGGGGTTGAAACTTTTTAATTGTTTGTAAGGGCAGAGATGACCTGGGACAAGAATTTTTCAGAAAGCTAGCATTCATGTATTTGTTTCAGTATGTCAGGAGTTGTAGTACTGATAATGTTGAGTTTGAGAAAATTGTCAAGGGGAAGAACAATCTTGGTGTTGAGGAGTTCATAGTCCTTTTCAACATTGGACAATAACAGGTGGCAACTAAGTGCTTCAGGGAGGGTATTAAGTATACTCTTCTTGTATACAAGTTTGAAGCAAAATTTTGATAGTTCCAATACCCTTTTAGTGTGTCTCTGGGAGATACGGTGTGACTCAGTGAAGTAAAGTAAGTTCTTGTGGTCTGTGTAAACAAGGAAGGGTTCATCAAGTCCCTTGTGATAGCAATGCCAATGCTTGAGTGTTTTGATGATGACAAGGAGCTTCTTCTTGTGTACTGGGTAGTTTTTTTTTCAGCGGAAAGATACTTCTGGGAGAAGTATGCAACAGGGTATTGCATCCCATCCCTCCAAGCTGAAGGAGAACACCCCCAACAGCATAGTTCCTGGCGTTGGTCTCAACCAAGAAAGGTTTGGAAGGGTCAGGCATCAGGAGGACAGGAGTTGAGAGAAAGGTGGCCTTGGTAGCATCAAAAGCAAGTTGAGCTTTAGGTGATCAAGCAAAGGGAAAAGAAGGATTTGTCAGAGTCATGAGAGACAGAAGCAATGAGGAAAACTTTTCAACAAAATTACGGCAAAAGTTTGCCAATCCAAGGAAACCATAGAGTTGTGAGAAAGTCTTGGGAACAGCCCGGTCTTGAATGGCCTCAAATTTAGAGGGAGATACTGCAAGCCTACTCTTGATAACCACATAGTCAAGGAAATCTGCCTCTGAGCAGAAAAATGAGCACTTCAAAGATTTTGCAAACAAGTTGTAATCTCAAAGCCTCTGGAGAACCTGTTTGACGTGAGAGACATGCTTGGTGAGAGAGGAGGAGTATATGAGAATATCATCCAGGTAAACAACAACAAAATCATTGAGGAATGGAAGGAGAGACTTGTTCATGAGATACTGGAAGGTAGAGGGAGCGTTGCATAAGCCAAAAGGCATTATGTTGTTGCAACCAAGTTTTCCTCCTTGCCTGCTAATGTATCTTACAATACACAGGGAGCGCTCAATGATTTGCCCCAGGATGTATCTAATGACATGGATAAAACTGATGACAATGTTGAATTTCAGGCACTATCTCCTAATTAGGAGCAATGTCAATTTGACTTGCTGATTCCTGCGCAAGTTATTTCACAGTTCAAACCTTATGTTGAACCTGCCACCGTGTCACATCTTGTGGCCCTGTGGCTTTTCTATATGGTATATAAATTGCAGTATTCCTTAATAAATCACATCTTATTCTATTAATTTTTGTCCTTTCTATTGAACGTTGTCTTTCCTAATCAAATACTGAACTCTCATTGGTTCAGTTGCAACAGTGGTAGCAGCAGTAGGTTTACAACCTACCTAAGATAAAAATTCCCCCCAAGAAAGGACAGAGTACAGGCCATACAGTTACTCCCCGCCAAGAAACTTTCCTTTAAATCCTCAAGGGGGATATTCCTGAGAGATATGTTATCTACCAGGACCAGCTAGTGCTTACCAGTGTGTACAATTGCCTCTACCTGGGGCAGCGCAACATAAGCATCACCCTGGCTCAATCAAACCTTTTACAACGCATATTAGACCTTCAGCTTGAGTTCTTTGCGGGTGGTGTAGAAGGGTCTGGATTTGTAAGCTGGCTCCATTCTACTGAACCCCGTCTTTGCATCTGTCAAGTGCCCAAGCCCATGTGAGTTGCCACTGCGTCTGGACGCCTTACAGGTCCTGCCGCTGTGTGGTTCACTAACTGGGCAGGCCAGAAACAAGAAGTCACTTGGGTGTTGTTCAAGGATGCTTCAAAATCACGCTATAGTGAAACCTTTTCACCCATTGTGGTGGGAACTTCCCCTCTGGCCATTAAACAGACCAGGTCTGTCCCTGAATATCTTGCTGCCTGGCAACAAGCTCTCACCGCCGCCCCAGAAGCTGTGATAGATGGGAATGCCATGCTCCTTACCTTGATAGTTAATGGGCTCAAACTCCATATCTGCAAGTGGGTCCCTGTAGGTTGCTGCACTTCTATTGACAACTGCTACAAGGCAAATGTGGAGGCCAATAATCAGGCTTCAATGGGCTTCCAAAGATATAATGACACACCTGCTCAAACTTGTCCTGAACCTGGCAGTGCCCACAATCAAGTGGGTTGCCATCAACCATGTCAACAGGAGAATGGAACAAAGCGTCCCCACAAGGGGGAGCTCCAATTGGGGCAAATCAAAGACTCAGGAAAAGCCTGGGGGTTGTAGATACAAGAAGTTCTCCAACCCCACCTGACCACTTTCTCCTTGCCAAAACCCGCTGTGACTATAACATGTGTGATGTCAAAACCTTAGTTGTCTTCCAGGTTCATAGTGACAACCCCGTACTTCAAGCAAGTCATTCTTCCAATTAAATCACCCACTTGCCTAACCCTTCCATTTCTGTGGAAATACCCACAAACTTTTGGTAGATACTGGGGCTGATCACACTATGGTTGACCAGATGTTTGCAGACGCTCAACAGCTAGACCAAGTGTCAAGCAGGTTCAAGGCAGTACAGGTGGCTGATTCCCAAAGAGCAGTAATTACCCATGAGACAGTACCCTTCTCCGTGAGAATGGAGAACATACAGGTTAAGCTCTCTGGACTAATTATGATGGGTCTCAGCCATGATTTCACTACTGGTCTTGACTGGCTGCAATGCAACTGTCTCTGTATCAACTGGGATATGTCTGTCATCACCCTTAACCGGAATGGGGTTGGTTTCCAGATCTATCCTATCAAAATGAGCAAGTTACTGCATGATACTGTGTTTTTCAGAATCACAGAGACGGGTACATATGATTTCAAGGGGGGGAAACCAGACTTTAATCAGTGTTCAGTTGAAGTTATCTGTGCCAAACCACTTTTGGCTCCCCCCTTTGCCACTCCTCCTTGAGGAGTACAAGGATGTTTTCAGTGAAACACTAGACTAATTGCCTCCTCCAAGAGAAATACAGAATGCTGTTCAATTGCAAAGGTCACTACCTAAAGCATGCCCCCTCTATTGCTTGACGCCCAAGGAAGATTAGACTATCTGTCAACACCTCATGGACGCTCTTGAGAAGGGTTTCATCTGTCCCTCCCTCTCACCCTACGGAGCTGCAGTCTTCTTTTTAGCCAATAAAGATGGCTCCCTTTGATTGATAACCAACTACTGTGCTCTAAACAAGGTGACTGTCAAAAACAAATACCCCTTACCGCTAATTGACAACCTATTTGACAAACTTGTAGGTGCAAAGGTCTTTAGTAAGATTAATCTCACTGTGGGGTACAACCAGGTCTATATTGCACCAGGGGACAAGACAAAAACTGCCTTTTGCACATGCTACAGGTTGTTTGAGTGTCATGTCATGAACTTCGGAATGACCAACACTCCCTCCAACTTTGCCATGTTGATGAACAAAGCATTTGAAGATTTAATTGGAAAATGTGTTGGTATGTACCTTGACAACATCATTGTCTTAAGTCAAGATCAAACCACACATCTCCAACATATGCGTGCTGTCCTCAACACCCTTTGTAAAAACAAGTTAAAGGCCAAGCCCTCCAAATGTGAATTTCTATGGTCAGAGCTTCTTTTCCTTGGGCACAACTTTTCTGCCCAAGGGATAAAACCTGATCCTGCTAAAATTAAGGCAATCACAAACATGCCACCCCCACTGACGTGGGTCAGGTGCGTACATTCTTGGGCTGGTTGCCTATGTGTGAAAGTTCATTCCTAATTGTGGAAAATTAATTGTACCTCTCACTGAGCTCCTAAACACTAAACAGCGCTTCCAATGGACTCCTTCCAGAGATCAAGCCTTCCAGACATTGAAGCAGAGACTTACAACTGCCCCTGTACTGCAATTTCCAAATCAAACCGCCAGTACAAGCTCAAGACTGACACCTCTGACAGAGCCATAAGGGGTTTACTGAGGGTGAAAACAAAGGACAGTGTCTTCCTTCCTGTGGCCTATAAATCCATAAATCTTACTGGCTCCAAATAGTGCTACCCCATACATGACAAGGAGTTAGCAGCAATTTTAAACTGCATCAAGAAATGGGGTTGTTATCTGGAAGGAGCCACCTTTCCATCCCGCGTCTTGACAGACTACAAGTTGCTTCAGTACTTCAATACCCAGTTGCACTTAACATAACATCAAGTAGGCTGGGTTGAGCGTCTGTCACCCTATCAGCTGCGCATTGAGTGCAATACTGGGAAGGAACTTGTCATAGCCAACACTCTCTCCAGATTGTATATAGCATCCATCATGGGAGATGCCGGTTTAGACCCAGACTGGCTTATGCTTTACCTGCGTCCTGAGGCCGCCCGTTAAATAGGTCTAAATCCATAACTATTTCCAAGCTGAAGGACAACAAAATCCAGTTCACCACTGATGCTGGCAACGTCTGACGTCAGGCAGAGACAGGTGAAAAGACGCCTTACATTCTCATAACATAGCAAGGGGATACCATACTGCACTACCACCGCACCTTGGGTCATATCAGAGGACATAACCTCTTTGAAATCATGAAACACAAGTTTTGGTGGCCCTGTATGCATCAGGATATCCTAGACTTCCTCAAAAAATGTGTGCTGTGTGAAAAGAACACATCCAAACCTGCACCACCCAAGTTGGACCTTACCTGTCAAAGCCATGGAACCATTTAAACAGTGGGCTCTCAACATTTTGGGGCCTCTCCCCAAAGACAGGCTTGGAAAAAACATATCATTACATCCATAGACTACTTCACCCGCTGGCCAGTAGCCTGGGCAACCACCAACCATACCACCACCACTATTACCTGCTTCATGGCAAGGAAATTGTGGCCCGCTTTGGACGTCCCAAGTGCCTTGTCATGGATGGTAGACCCAAACTTGTAGGGAATGTCATGAAGGTGCATTGCGCCAAGCCCACCCTCCAACAAGTAGTCACAGTTTCCTACCATCCCCAGGCCAATGGGTGGTGGATTGCCTGAATGGTTTGTTGGTTCAACTGATTGCCAAGCTCTCACAAGAACATCCCAATATTGCGTGGACTGAACACCTGCCCACCACCCTAATCATCTTACAGGCAAGAGTTAACAGGGGTATGGGTTCAGCACCAGCACCTTGGCCTTTGGGACCCCTGATGGCTTGACGGGGGTATAACAAAGGAAGTTACAATCCACAGTTTGCAGAAAACCTCCCTTGGCAATTACCCCCTCCCTGAGTCAATGGCATGCCAAAGCTCAAGACAGAACATAAACAAATTGAGGGGGGGAGACAAAACACCTCAAGGCAAGATACACCATAGGTGCTACCGTCTATGCCTTCAACCCTGATTCCACCAAACTAGAACCCAATCACCTGGGGCCCTTCAAGATAGCCACAGTTTATGACAACCACACCTATCAACTTGAAGATGCCCAAGGAAACACCAAGAAACTCCACCACAATTGCTTGCACCCCTGCTGCGCCATCCCTGCACAAAGGTTGTTTGTGCAGACCTTCCCAGGACTCCCACAGGCTCCAATCCTGGTGTCTGACAACAAGCAGGGGGAAAGGAGGGGTGTTGAAATCAAGTTTCTCTCCTTGCCTGCCAACATATCTTACAATATACAGAGGGCGCTCAATGAGTTTCCCCAGGAGGTAAATAATGACATGGATCAATCTGATGGCAATGTTGAATTTCAGGCACTATCTCCTAACTAGGAGCAATGCCAATTTGACTTGCTGATCTCTGCACAATTTATTCCACAATCCAAGCCTTATGTTGAACCTGCCACTGTGTCACATCTTTTGGCCCTGTGGCTTCTCTATATGGTATATTAATTGCAGTATTCCTCAATAAACCACATCTTATTCTATTCATTTTTGTCCTTTCTATTGAACTTTTGTCTTCCCCAATCAAATAATGAACTATCATTGGTTTAGTTGCAACAATGTTATACTCATATAACCCAAAAAGTTTACATAAAGCTGTCTTACATTTGTGTCCTGGTGACACACAGACCTAGTTGAAAGCAATACAGAGATCTATCTTAGTATTGATGTTGCTTCCAGATAGAAAGTCAGTGAGGGCCTCAGCAGAAAAGATGGGATATCTGTCCTTGATGGTAATCTCATCTAGGACTTGATAATCTATACAAGGGCGCTTTGTGCATCAGATTTATCAACAAATGTTGTAACTGTGCTATTTTAGCAAAGTTACAAGGGGAATTTTTTTAGAAACTAGATAATATCCTTTATTGAGAGGTATGCATTATATAGTCACTGTGAATTGTGGATAAGAGGAACATGATAACGTTGATCACACAGTGGGATGATGAAAGGGGTGGCTTGATCCTTGTAATGAATCAAGCGCCAAAATGAGTTACCCACCAGCAGGGATCAGCTTCTGATCATGTTGATGTATTTGGAAATTCAAGTTGACTTCCTAACCTGGCTTTATGTGGCTGGATATTTGGATTGTGGGTCAAAAACCTTCTTACTCAAAACCTTGCTGGCAAGTCAAGCTTGCTGTTTTGACACACACACCCTGACTGAAGATCAGCCTCCTCTGGGGGCAGGTTGTCAGGGAGATTATTGGGAGCCTGAGCGCCATACTGTATCAACTGTTGTTTGGTGGCGGATAGGACAGTCTTGCACTGTTTCTGTCTTGCCTTGCAGGGTCTCAGGCAATCATGGTGGAGAACCTTGTCTTGTTTACGTTTTCTGAGTCCTTGCACAATATAAGTGTTGTTTTTGTTTACCTTTAAGATGATGGCAGGGCCTACTTTCTCTGGTTGTAATTTTTCTTTGTTGGTATTCATGACCCAGGCTTTGTTGCCAACCTCATGCCTGTCTTAGATGACAAGAAAGGTCTTGTGTAGACGCTTTTCTTCTCT
Source organism: Entomophthora muscae (assembly GCA_014839935.2). Lineage (NCBI taxonomy): Eukaryota > Fungi > Entomophthoromycota > Entomophthoromycetes > Entomophthorales > Entomophthoraceae > Entomophthora > Entomophthora muscae. The sequence goes on from QTSX02002874.1 coordinate 255,471, forward strand.
TTCTGATTGATTGCTATTGGCCTGTATGACCTGGGGATCTGAGCAGGGGAACCTTGCCTGGCATTTCCAGCTTAGGTCCTGATAATACTTGGATGAAATTGGGCTATGTGCCATAAACTAACTCAAAGAGGCTTTTTCTGGTGGATCTGTTTACACAGGTCCGGCATACAAGCAATGCAGTTGGTAGCTGCTTGCACCAGTCCTCAGGTCTCCTGGAAGTGAGCTTGGCCAAGGCTTGCACAAGGCTGCCATTCAGTTGCTTCACGTATCCATTGACCTGAGGATGGTAAGGTATTTTCACCGTGTTTGGACCCCATTCTTGGTGAGGTATACATTGGTATCTTCAGAGGTCAATTTTTTGCCTCCGTTGGATATCAGGAGTTCTGGCTTTCCAAACTTGCTGAATTTTTTCCCTATAAATTGCCGTATGTCATTGCCTGTATGTGCCTTTACTACTTGTGCCACTGGCCATCACATGGCAAAGTCTATTGCAGTAATGATGTATTTCTTTTAGTTTTGTTTCCTCGGCATGGGGCCTGTGGGGTTCCTGGTCACCAGTCCCCAAAGTGTGTCCTGGGTTGTAGCCAGGGACTGGCTTGGAGGAGTTGTCATTCTCCAACAGTGGTGAATGGTTGGTGAGGAGTTTATACTTGGCCTGCATAAGAGCAAACTCCTCCAGTACCTTACCAATCACTAGGCAAGCGTCTTCACCCTACACTTATACTTCAGCAGGCGCCAGCCCTTCTGTAGGCCGATACCAATCCTGTAATAGTCTAGCAAACTCTCCTCCAATAAACTCTCTTCCTCTATTTGTCATTTCCAAATGCCTTGTCACCTTCTCCCACTCCTCCTGGGCAGACTTACTAGAGGCAAACTTCCTGCACCCTAGGCAATAAGATTCCTTGTCCCCTGAGCTAGGATAGAAAATGTGGGGTAATTGACTCATGGGACTTAAATTCTTTCTTAACATGTGAAATTTGGATAGTGGTTGTAATAGGCACTTCATTCACAGTCAGAAGGAAGATCCCCTTAGAAACCTTCTGATATATGGCCTTGAGATAGGGAATAACGAGGGTTTTTTTGCCAATACTTGGAGTCCTTTAACAATCTCTTGGACTCATACTACTTGGTCTTTGGCTTCTTCTCCTTGGTCTTGGGCTCCTGTGCTTTGATCTTAGGCTCCTGTGTTCCAATCTTGGGCTCTTGCGGCCTGTTCCAGCTCTGGCTTCCTATCCTTGGTCTTTGGCTTCTTCTATAGCTTTTGTGGCCTTTGTAATCCACTTGATCTAGTCCCTGAAGAGTCTCAGATAGCTCTCCCTTTTATAGCCCCTTGTTTCAGATCAAAAACCTCTCTTAGAGCTCTGGTTCTTTAAAGCTTAAACTATCCTGTTTTTCTTCTTCTATAATATATTAAACCTTTAAAATTACCTCAGTCAATGAAAGCCCTGAATTTTCTGCTTCTTCTCCTCATTTATTAGGCTTTAACTCTTAAGTTAAAGCCCTTAAAAAACTGATCAAATAGACTCTGGCTTGCAGCCAATCATACACCTTGATTCAACAGTTTTGCCAAAAAGGTTTCCCCAGATGACCCATCTTTGATCCTGGTTTGAACCCAAGGCTGTCTTGCTCCAGGTAAACAACTGCTCCATGTTTCAAACGGTTTTGCTGTAATTCCCAGCACGTTTCCCCAGCAAATCTTGAGCGCTTCCACATATGTTTTACTTAGGCAAATTTTGACCCTTTGATTTTTCAACATTTCTCTGTGTTTCTCCTAACATTTTGCAACTTTGAACCTGCTTGCTGCTTGTCCTTTTGCCTTTCATAGTTGTTCTCAGCAAAATTTGCTCTTTTGCCCTTACAGTTTCTCTGTTCTTCTTCCAGATTCTTTCCAGCTCCCTTCTTTTTTAATTCTTCTTTTTAAATAAATTTATAGTTCTAACAAGCTATATGCTATTTTTCCTTCTCTTTTTTTTAATGATTTTCAATCCTTTTTTAATCATAATCAGGCAGTATTTAATTATTCTTTAACTGCTTCTTTTTATCTATATTTCCTCTTAAAAGTCACTAAAATCAGCTCTTCCAGTCTCTGCATCCAGTCTGTCTAGTTCATCCTCTCAACTATTAAGTTCTTCAGCACCAACTTCTGGTCTTTTGGCCATCCTGATTTTTGATCAGCTAGTCCTGCATCCAAAATCTTCCTGTTCTTCAACTTCTCCTCAAACAGTTTATCAACAAATCCTTACTAGGAACCTTTCTTGTTCCTTCTACACACTGAACCATATTGGTTCCTATCATTCAATATGAATCAACAGTCCATAAACTAGCCTGCACTGTGACCAAACAGCTCTTCTTGCTAGTTTTCTCTGTTAATTCCGTGAACATCTTTGGTTCTTTATCTCAGTCCCCATTACCAGAACTTGTAGACCCAGGCATGAGTCTACATTGAACTGGCGTTTGACTGGGCCCTTGCAAGTGGCAATCCACTTAGGCCATTCAACCATAGAGCAATGTCTATGCATTGTCTTTACTCAACCAGGTGATTAAGTCTGGGCTTTCAGTTGCAGAGTAATCAGCTCTACTTCCCAGAGGCCTGATCACACCAAGTTTTGCAGCTTGCTTCCCCAAGCAAACCACCTTGGTGACACCTCTGAGAAAATCTATGCCCTCCAATGCTCACTTTGGGTTCTCCCAAAGCTCTCATAGGGGCATAAACAAGGATACCCTACCAGTCTTTTAGGTAGGGTGCTTGCTCACAGACCTCCTGCAAGCATATTAGGGTACATAGAGCTCTTAAAGCTCTTCCCCTCCCTGGAAGCCTGCGTTACCCGCCAGGGGTCCAAAATCTACTCCCCCCAGGCAGACAAAGTTCCCTGCTTGCTATTTCAGTCTTCACCCTTCTGCAGCCACAGTTCCCTGCAAGTTGAAGCACTATAGCCCAACACAGCGAATTTCTTCTGCTGGACAGAGGCAACATCTGCCCCTGGTAGTCCTATGTTACCTATCAGGCAGGCCTTACTTACCCTAGTAGACTATGTTACCTACTAGGCTCACCTTAATTACCCTAGTAGACCATGTTACCTACTAGGCTCACCCTATTTAACCCTAGTAGTCATATATTACCTACTAGTTTACAGCGTCACCAGCTAACCACACATTGTCACTCTTCAGCATATTGTCTTAATTTGAAGCCAAATCAACCTTTGCCTGTAAAACACCACACATGTGGATAACCACAGGGCCTACAATATCTAAGGCCCACAATTTGAAGGGCAGTTGTGTGTGGATTGGTTGTACTGATTTAGTATCACAGTAAGTTCCATAATGCCAGGAATTATTTGGCCAAGTAGGAAAGCTCAAAAAGCCAGGACACCTTTACCAAAATTGACTTATTTAAAAGACTTGAATGAAATGGTTGATCAAAAATAGGTTACAGCTGCTCCAGTCCGCCAGTTGAATCCAATCCCCCCTGTAAGTTGACGTTGATAAATTAACATAATTTAAGGGTCACCAAATATGAACTTATTTATCAGCATGGTCATCAGAAGTTGGTCACCAAAGGGTTCTTTGCAGACTGTACTAGATACTCACTTGAAAATGTGGAAGGAATATGAGCCCAAGATCCAGGCAGTATTGCTTAGTCAATTTTTGATATATATTGAATAATTTTCACTGTTTCAACTTTTAAGAGTTGAGTCCTCCCAAAATTTTACTCAATAAAATAAAAAATTCCTAAGGTCTAAATTTAATTTCAAATGCATCCTGTAGTTGTTTTGTTGCACTACATCCCCTAAAATCTGATTCTCAGCAGAATCATTACTGGGAGATGGCCCCAGCTGTTGGCACCTTGTTATTGACACTGCCCAATGTTAATTACATGCCTACCAATCTTGGAGTTGTTCCACCTGTCTTTGAAGCTGAAAATCTGGTTGTATCTCAATGTCTGGAATTTTATTCTGAAGACACTCTGATGCTTTCCCAGGTTATCTATCTTGGGCTACTTTGGTTGGGATCAATTATTTTACTTAATCCTGGTATCTCATTTGGAAATTTTACAAAACAGTATCTGAAGCTGTGTTGGTGGTTAATCATTCTCTCCATGTGGATTTGGGTGGTTATTCCCCACCACTTGGAGATAGCTTCTTACTATTCTTCAATTTCCATCACATTTAGTGGGGTATCACTTTTTGAATTTTTTTTACATACTTTGCATTGGTCCAAGACTTCCTGGGCAACCCAGTACAGGGTTGGCCACCACGCTTTGTGTTTAAGGAATTCATAGAGGTTGTGACTTTTTTGTGTTCAAGGTCTCTGTGGTAATTTAGGATTGTGTTAACTTGCTAATGTGTGGGAATATAAGGGATGGTGGTTCTGTTGGTCATTTTTTAATGTAAGGTCCCATATATGTCTGCAAATAAGTGCTTGCTCTTAACTGTTTATTTTTTATGTCTGTAGTGCCAGGGGGGAAGCATTTGTCCTTTGTTTGGAGTACCATGAGGGGCCAGTATGGGTATAGCCCATTCTTGCCCCGTGTGGCTCTGATGTACAGGTGCAAGAGTGCGTCTGCTATGGAGAGTTCTGGACCAGGCTTATATTGTATGAGCACATTGAGCCTCTCCAGGAGTTCCATCCAGCGGGCTTGACAACAGGATAGGTTTTCTTGGGCTTTGAAGTATATAAAAACTTGTGGTCAGTCATTGCTGTGAACTCCTCCTGTTGTTCTAGGTAACAACGTCATTTGACCAGGCAGTGCACAATTGCTGTGGTGCTCAAGGGCTCTAGGGATGGGTTGAGTGTAGCTGAGAAACTGGAAACACAACAGGGCTAATATCTTCTTACTCAACAGAACCTCTATTTGTGGGCTCTCAAGTAGTCTAAGATTTTTAAGTTGTTTGTTATGTTTGTATGATAAATAATTCTGTTTATTGGGGACCTCCTGGGGTCTTTTTATACTTAGAGGGAGAGGAGGAAAAGAAAAGGTGAGTCATGCTGACTAGGGTCTAGACTATTAGGCAATGAGCTTATTCTTGGCAAGCTGAAAACTTTGCGGAATATTCAGAGGGAAATGGGTTAGATTGGGCAAGAAATGAACATTTAGGCATGTGGCCTGGGGTCAGGTGGTTGAAGCAATAGTAGGGCTGTCTTTGGGGAATTGAGTGTGGAATAGGGTTTCAGGCTACTCTCTTTAGGGCTCACACCATGGCAGAAAGAGGGGCGGAAGATTGATATACCAATTTACATAGTGGAATAATTGATGGGTCAATCATGGACATATACAAAACTTTTTTGATGGGTTACAAATTGATCATCTGCGGCTAGCTTCAGATGCTCTAATTGGTCACTAATTGCCATAATAAAACACACTCTGATGGGTCACTCTCCAACGCATCTGCGGCTAGCTGCAGGTGCGTTGATTGGTCTCCAATCAGAAATGCCCTTATGTGATTTGGAGGGTTACTCTCTGATGTAAATTACAAAAAAGGGCAGCAGTTCCCCTTGTAATTTTTCAAATAAGGAATCAGTCTAGATAAGGCAATATTAAGAAGTGGCACCCTGCACCACATACCCCCAGATCAGGATGGGGCTCCATCCAAAAAAGGAAATTCAAGGCCCTCATAATGACAAGTGGATGTTCACCTGAAACCAATTTAAAACAGCCAATCAATTGCCAAGTGGCCTAATGATAATTGGGGAATAGACTTAGAGGGGTGAGTCATGATGAATCACCCAATGATCATCAAGCCAAATCAATTGGGTAAAATCAGGTATAAATAGAGGCGTCCTGAATGATTTCCTTTAGTTAAAAATGTCATTATCTTCTGCTGCCTGCCGCATCTGCAAATTGTCTGCCTCTCTACAAGCTGTGCTAACTGCTCTTTTTCAAGCAAAGCTTGAGGCTCTTGAACAGGGGGTGGGCTCCTCCATAGAAAGAGAAGAGCATTTATTAGAGGACCTCCCAGAGGAGGACCACAAGATTGTGTGAGCCCCGCTAACTTCCATGGCCTTTGCTATTGTGCCCAGTTGGGTGCACGCTGCCAAGGGGCACTGGTACCTCCAACTAGACAAGGAGGATGACAGGTTTAAAGCTCCCCAGCCCAAAACGCCCAAGCCTTTAGGGCCTGAGGCCCAAGAAGGATCAAGTTTGCAACCCAATCCTAAAGATTGCAGCCCCCCAAGTTGCCCTGCTTCCCTGGCTACCCAGCGTCAGCGTCTTTGTGACCTGGCCCACAGAGCAGAGGTAGCCTTGCCAACCAACAACAAACAGGCCTTACAGGAGTTGATGGCCCAGGCTGCTTGTGGCGCAGCTGCTGTCCAGGCGGCTTCCAAAGCTCTTGTTGACAAGCAACAACACACAGCACAGGAGGCGGCGGATTGTTTGGCTGCAGACAACCCTGCCAAGGACACCTTGGTTCCTCGTGTAGCTATAGAAGAGATATTTGCTGACATGGGGCTGGATAAAATGACTACCACTCATCATGTGCCTGATTGCTCCAAACAAGTCCTTGGCCCCTACAGCCAGATGGCCATTAACACAGTCCAGCTCAATGAACAGTCTGAAAACAACTATCAGGAGGTTAGAGCCACCCTCCAGGTTGAGCTCATGGCGCAAATCCTTGAACTAGTTTGGAACAAAGATTCAGTGTGGTTCAGAACCTCCTCAGTGAACGCATACGCAAGTGTGCCTCCTGTGGGGCTCCTTCCTTTCTTGTCCAACCTCATTGGCATCACACAGCTTGGGCTGGGACGTCAATTAGCCAGGCCCGTTACCGCCTGGGTAGGTCACTTGGTGGAGAAGGCCATGGCCATAGACACCTGTCATGCTCTGTCCTTTACCCTGTCCAAATTCACCAGACCAATCATAACTTGTCCTTGCAAGATGGCAGACGTCACTTTCACTTGGAATGCCCTGATCTTGACGGTGGAGACTTGGGGGGGGGTTGAGCAAGACGTCCACCCTGTCCTCTTGTACCATGGGTTTGATGGGGCGTCCCAGAGCCGCTGTTACTGCCTGTTTGCCAACTTGGTCAGAGAGTTGGACCCCAACTTGTATCACCAGCGGGTACAAGCTCTTATCTCTCTGGGCTTGTCCTTTAACCTTTCCACTTGCGCTAACCTATCCCGCAAGAAGGTGGCCATTGCCATCAACAACATGCAAGCCCAGTTTTCTACAGGTTGTCCTGCCAAGGGATTTGAGTCATACAAATATATGATTCAAGGTGCGCTTATCTTGGCCGCCATCTACACCAGCCACCATCCTCCCAAAAAATTCTGTATGTACAACTGGATGCTGCAGGCTCCCATCAGCAACTGTGTGGCTGTCTATGATGACAATCATATGTTCCCTTTCTTTGTGGCCGCCAAGGTCACCAATCACTACATGGGGTTCATGACCCCTCATCAGCTTCAGGAATAAATCCTTTTGCTTCTTTCATATTATTTTTTATATTTATTTATTCATCATTTTTTTTCTGGGATTAATCCCTTTTTTATTTATGCAGGCTATACCAACATTTGGTCTCTTCAGCCTGATCCTATGAAGGGGTAGTAGGTTACCTTGCTTCATCAATTTTCTATATTTCTACTTAATGTGTCCTCTGCTGCCCTATAAGGAAGAGATAATAGAGAGGATGTCAGAGGTTGCATAAAGCTGCATGGCCTTACTGAGGGTTGCCCATGTAGGCAGAAGTTGGCAAGGGGCAAGGAGATTTGTTGTCAACTGCAGGTGCTGCTTTCATGAACTTGGCATGTACTCTCTGATAAGTTTGACCAGAGGCAATATGTCAAACTGTATATGCATCAAAGCTACTTTTCTTGATTATCACAAATGGACCTGAAAATATTGGGATGAGCTTGTGGGGACGTCCAGACGCCCAAGCCCTGGAGACAAGTACATGTTGGCCAATCTCAAATGAAGCTAGCTTGGGGTGATGCTTTATGTTGCAAGCAAACACAACACGCTAATTGGTTCTCATAGTGTTATATGCTTTGTGATGCAGAGTTATTAACCCTTTGGTGAGGTCTCTGAGGTTATCAGGGGATTTATCTGGATCCAATTAAAAAGTTGCTAGGAGCCCAGGTAGAGAGGGTTGTTGTCCATAAACCATCTGGAAGGGGGAGCAACTGGTAGCTGTATGATTAGTTACCCAGTACGCCATAAGTGCCAAGGGGACTAAAGTATCCCAAGATAATCCTGAATCTAGCATGAGCTTTTTGAGGATAGTCTTGAGGGTGCCGTTAACTTGCTCAACAGAGCTGTTTGTTTCTGGATGATAAGGAGTAGACTTTGCGTCCTTGATTCCAATGACCTTGTTTAATTCAGCCAGAAGCTTACTGGTGAAGTTGGTTCCATTATCTGTCAAGATGGTGTGTGGGTAGCCATGATTGGAAATGATATGTGATAGAAAAAATTGGGCAATGTACTTGGCTGTAGGGGCAGGGTAGCCTTGGCTTTGACCCATTTGCTGAAATAGTCAATGGCTACAATAAGATATCTATTCCCATGGCTGGTCTTATTTGGGCCTATTAGTCCTACAACATCAATACTATATGTATGAAATGTGTGGGTAGGAGGATGTAGTCTATAGCTAGTGGCCTTGAGTAGGGGACAATACTTGGAGCAAGTCATACAGCTTTGACAAAATTCTAATACATCAGTGTACATACCTTCCCAATAACAATGCAATGCAAGTGTTGCCATCATGTGTTTTTTGCCTGCATGCCCAGTGGCTAGGTTATTGAATTATTTTAGTAAGGCTAGCCGCCAAGAGGGGCAAATGTATGGCAGTTAATGTCCCTTGACTTCCTTATATAGACAGTTGTCTCTAATTGTGGTGTTATGAGCAAGTTTGACTAGGGTTTTCTGGGCCTCAGGGGCAGCTATCCCATTTGGAGGGAAAAGGAATGAGATCAAACAGGGTGTCTCCTTCAGGGACAAGAGCTGCTACTAGTGGGAGTCTAGATAATCCATCATTGTTGGCGTGCTTGGCTCCAGGGCAATGTACAAGTTTGTAGTTGTATGCCTGCAATCTCACTGCCCAGCAAGCTAGTCTCCCCTCAGGTTCCTTTAGGTTAGCTAGCCACTTCAGGGAGGAGTGATCAGTCACAACTTTAAAGTGGAGCCCATACAGGTAGGGGCAGCACTCTTCAATACCATATAAGACTGCTAGGCACTCTTGTTCAGTTATTGAGTAGTTTTGTTCATGAAAATTCAGGGTCCTAGAGAAATATTTAACAGGGTGATTGTGGCCTTCATAATCCAGTTGCATGAGGATCACTCCTACTGCTACTAAGCTGGCATCTGTGTACAAAATGAAATCTTTAGAGAAGTTGGGATATGTCAGAACCAGGGATTCTATTAAAGCTTGCTTGAGCGCCTCAAACCCAATTTGGCAATTGTGGTCTCATACAAATTCTACATCCTTTTTTAGAAGGCAAAAGAGGGGTTGGGCCAGATTGGCAAATGCTTCTATAAATTGGCAATAGTAGCCAACCATACTGAGGAAGCATTGTAGGTCCTTGACAGTGGTGGGGGCAGCAAGTTTAGAGATAGCTGTTACCTTGGCTGGGATAGGAGAAATGCCTTTCTTATTGATGACATGACCTAGGAACTCAAAGTTTTCCTTAAAGAATTGACACTTCTTTGGCTTGAGTTTCATCCCTATCTTGTCTATCCTGATGAAGACCTGCTCTAAGTCTCTAAGATGGTCCTCAAAGATTTTCAAGTACACATTGATGTCGTCTAAATATACAAGGACACAGATAGACTTTAAGTCACAGAAGGTGGTGTTCATTAGCCTTTGGAAAGTGGCCAGGGCGTTGGCTAGTCCTTGCGGCATCCAGGTTGGTTGGTACAGACCATCTGCAGTCATGATGGCACACTTATCCTGGTCTTTGACTTCCATAGGTATCTGCCAGTAGCCTACTACAAGATCCATGGCTGAGAAGAACTGCGCGCCTCCCAGCTTGTCTAGGGTATCATCAATCCAAGGTAAGGGATACCTATCTTTCTTGGAGATGGTGTTCAACTTCCTGTAGTCAATTACCACTCAATTGGTTCCATCTTTCTTTTTTACCAGGAGAAAAGGGCTGGCCCAGGGACTATTGGATGGTACTAAGAGACCTCTTTCCAATAGTTTGTCAACTTCCTGTTGGATTATCCAATTAGCCATGGGGGATTGCCAGTACACAGTTTGGAATAGGGGCTGTGCTTCCCCTGTGTTGAATTTATGAAAGCAGTTATTAGCGCAGCCCAGATTGGCATCAGAGTTGGTAAAAAGATACTTGTACTTCTTGATGATCTCCAGGAACTGTTCATTCTGTTGCAAGTCTATGCCCCCAATTTGTTCATCTTGTAGGATAGGTGCTATTAGGTTGTGAACAGGGTTTGGTAATCCTAGTTCATACAGCAATCCAATGGAATAGGAAGATAAAATAGATTTATTTGAGGCAATTTTTAGGAAGGCTACCCCAGAGTTGTAACCAATTTCTAGAGTAGAGGAGTGAGGGTCAGCCACCAGGATAGTTATCTCATTGGTAGTCTTCCCTGGGATGAGATGGGTTGCAACCGTGGGCAGCTCAGGACACAGAAAGCCTAGTGCCAATATTTCCCCATGCAACCTTTTAGGTATGCGTAGCTTGATACCTGTTACTATGATGGCTTGGGATTTAGGGGGATACTTACACTGTCCTTCAACCAAATCAGGACAGGGTTGTTGTAGCAAACTGTGGTTGGTAGCTTGCTTATTTGAGTTGAGGTGGTTTCATAGGGGATCCCTATCATCCCAGAAGGGCAGGCCAGCAGGATGCATCTTCTAGGGTTCATGGCTTTTGGAGGGACTCTAGGCCAGCCATCTGATGTCAGGAGGGGGAATTCCTGGCCTAGGAAGTGAAACATACCAGTCTTGTGATCTATGGTGGTCTCAAACTGGTCCATAAAGTAGGAACCAATCAACATATTGTAATTCTTGGCTTCCAGGACTATGGTCAGGAAGGTGACCACAGTATCTCCAAACTTCAAAGGAACTGATGAGTATGCACCTTTGGATCTAGAAGGATTGTTGCCTGCTGTACTAAAGATTCTACTGCACTTAACGTCTGGTGGGAAACAAATCCTACAGGTGAATTGGGAAGATATGATTAAGGTTGGAGCACCACTATCCAGGACAGCACAAATTGGGATGCCAAATACCTCAGTTTGTACCCATGTGCTTGAACCAACTGAGAGGCCATTTCCGCCTTCTACCCGGTACACAAGGAGGTTCTTTTTTATAGCTCTTTGATGGCTTTCTGTAGGGTGGGAAGGATGTGAACATTATCACTCAACAGAGTAGTGATCACAGTTTTCAAAAGGGCTTTGGTTATGTTGCTGATGGATGGGTGAGTTTTCTGGAGGTTCTGAGCCTGGAGGATGTATGGCAAGGAAGAATTGACCTTCAAAGGGATTATTTTGTGGGAGGTACTTCCTTTTGGGTAGAGGCTTTTGTGCGTGTGTGATTGGCCACAGCCATTATTAAAGAGTCAGAGCTAGGGAGATTGGGAGGGACCTTTTTACTAGGCAGAGACACACTGGTCCCATGTACTCTGCTTAGTAGTTTTTTGGCTCTTCTAAGGCACTATCCTCTTGCAATGTGTTGGGCAAGGCATGTACATTGGGTTTTGTGTCAGTGGGCTCTTCTTTTATGTCTAGTTGGCAGTGTGGGCAGTTCTTTGCAAAGTGTTGTTTTTTCTACACTTAAAGCATTCTTGTTCTTCCATGGGTTGTCTTTCTGCATAGAGAACTCTGTCATTGTCCTCTTCATATTTCTCCACCACGTTCATTTGCCAGCAGGAAGGATACACAGGGCGTGGGGCCTGGTATAAAGTATGTTGTTGGAGGGAGGCAGCTATGCAAAGCACTGCTTGAGTTGAAGGAGGTGTCAACAGCTGTGGGTGAAAGACAGACAAGTGTGGGAAGGGGCAGATTGCATGGAGAAGAGCTGTTGCTGCTTCTCAGGGAGTCAGGAAGTTGATAGACATTAAGGTTTGTGCCTCAACCCTAAATCTTATACCAAATTCTGGAAGTGACTCATCTTTCTTCAGAGAGATAGTCAAGAAATTGGCCTTCTTGTCCTCTAGCTTTTTGGGGGAACCATAGGTATCTTCAAGGATATTTTTAATTTTCTTGTAAGATCACTCCCCTCCACTAAGAGAGACAACCACGGTGGAGAAGGAAGTTTTGTACAGGCTATTCAAAAGTTTAGCACAGGCAACTGGCTCTGGGCTATTGCTGGTCATGATCTCAAACCCTTTGAGGAAGACGTGAATATTGATGGGTCCTCCTGGTTTGAACTTGGTATTTAGCTTGAGACTGGGGCCAGAGCTCACACAAGAGTCCCATGAAGGTAGGCCAGGGTCAGAAGGGGCTGGTCCAGGCGGAAGCCTTGGTGGTCCTGAGGGTTGATCTGGTGGGGGTCCTGGTAGCCCAGGGGGTCCTCCAGATGAAGCTCTAGGATAACCTTGAGGTAGAAGCAACAGCCCAGCAGGGGTGTAAGCCCCATAGGGGTAACTTGGCTGAAAGAAAGACCCCTCTTGTGTATATGGTTGGGGATTAGGGCCTGAGTACCTGGAAGGGGGGAGCCACCAAGGGTATTGTTGAGGATGTGAGTGTCCAGGATTTGGAGGGGTCTCCTAGCGTGCAGTTGCAGGGTCTGCCCTAGGATCATTAGCAGGGGCCGGTGATGGAGTGCTGGGGAGGTGCTCTCAAGGAGTTTGATTGGCAGCAGTTGGTACTGAGGTGGAGTCAGGGGTCAAGATATCTGGGATAGGCGTGAAGGAGGTTGACATTGGGGCAGGGACCCCTTGGGTGGCCTGGGGAAACTTTGAAATGTCTCTCCAGCTAGGTGAGTACTGAACAAGGTTGTTGTGGTTTCTACTGACTCAAGAACAGAGCACACTACTTCTTCCAAGGCCAAGGCAGAGGCAGAGGTAGATGTTGGGCTTGGTTGAGTACTACCTGATCCCCCTAGGTTCATTGAGTCAAATTTTTTGGTCAGTTTGGAGATCAGCAACTGTAGGCTAGCGTCCTTCTCCTTAAGAGTGGAGAGTTCCTTGTTGTAAGTGGAGGCATGGGTTCCCTGCTTCTGAGTCAGGATGATCAACTCCTGCTGAACGCGCTTAAGTTTGGTTTTCAATTGCTGGATGAGGCCCAGGTGTTTGGTCTGGTTGGCCTCAGTTTCTGCTTTGAATAAAAATGGTCCAACTGAAGCGCTTCCACCTTAGAATAGATTGTATTGCCATCGGTTCCCACAACATCCAGGTCTTCCTGTGTTTGTGCAAGATCATGGTGGAGTAGATTAAGGTCATTCTTCAGGACTTCTAGGTTATCCTGAGCTTGGTTGACTCTGGACGCGGCATTCCTAGCCCATCGGTCACAGGCCTCTTAGATATCTGTTAGCTGGGCCTGAATATCACTAATGTCTACATCATGCTGGGTGGAGTGGCCTTTAAGGTTGGCCACTTCTTCTAAAAAGGGTTGAATCACCCGCTGTTGAAGGTAGGAGTGGTCTTCAGTTATCTGTCAAGCAATAGTAACGGTGTCTGAGTGCATGGCTCCCAGAACCTTATGCTCATGTCTGATCTGGTGAAGTTAGTCTTGAAGAGGAAATACTGCTGCCTCAGTGTAGTCCCTTAGTTGGTTCAGGGCTGTGATAGTCTGCTCACTGTTAATATGTTGTTGCTCCAGCCAATTTACCAGCGCAGTTACCATGGGGTGGTTGAATTGAATCAAATAGGCCTTGATCCTCCTGGTGTCATCTATGACTGTGGACGTAAGAAAATCCCCATTATCACTAAGGAACTGGCAGAAATGCTCCATATCTAATATGGTGGGGTTGTCAGAGGGACCAGGATGAGCAACTTGATGTATTGGAAGTGGAGGGGTACTGGGAATGGATTAGTAAGATGGAGAGGCAGTGGGACAGGTAGAGGCTCTATGCGCAAGACAAAGGGGGCACAAGAGCTAGGCTGCTCAAGGATCCAACGTCTTCAGGGAGGGGGTGCAGGATTTCCAGACAGAGCCCTAGGGTGGCGATGGTCTCCACTTGATGTAGATGACTGGGATGGGGTCCAAGGAAGGTTAAAAGAGGTTCTTCATCTACCTCAAAGAAGTCTTCTGAGGGGTCCTTGTCTGAGGCAGGAGAAGGGCTTTGCAGGCGGACTGAGGCTGAGTGCCATCTTAGGGACTCAACAGCTTGGGGGGCAGAGGCTAGCAGGCAAGTTCTAGTCTGGACTTGTGGGGGAAGGTCAGAGATTGGAGCAACAGGTTCCTCAACCTCTATAGATAGTTGGGGAGATCCTGTGTTAGGGGGCAACTTGACCCTCAGGGTGGGAGACTTTGGTGGGAGTTAAGACTTGATCAGTGTTACAGGGCCAACCCTGACCTCTGCGTGCCAGAGTTGGGCAGGCAGGGCGCGGGGGGCTGGCATTGCGTTGAGCGTAGTTGGCAGTGGAACGGCATGGCCAGTCCATAGTTTTGGAGTCACAGGTTTGGTCCCTGGATTAGAGGTCTCTGACAGCAATGCAAAGGGCAGTGGCGGATACCCCTGTAGTGAACACCAGAAAATATGGTGCTCAAGGGTTCTAGGGATGGGTTGAGTGTAGCTGAGAAACTGGAAACACAATAGGGCTAATATCTTCTTACTCAACAGAACCTCTATTTGTGGGCTCTGCAAGTAGTCTAAGATTTTTAAGTTGTTTGTTATGTTTGTATGATAAATAATTCTGTTTATTGGGGACCTCCTGGGGTCTTTTTATACTTAGAGGGAGAGGAGGAAAAGAAAAGGTGAGTCATGCTGACTAGGGTCTAGACTATTAGGTAATGAGCTTATTCTTGGCAAGCTGAAAACTTTGCAGAATATTCAGAGGGAAATGGGTTAGATTGGGCAAGAAATGAACATTTAGGCATGTGTCCTGGGGTCAGGTAGTTGCAGCAATAGTAGGAATGTCTTTGGGGAATTGATTGTGGAATAGGGTTTTAGGCTACTCTCTTCAGGGTTCACACCTTGGCAGAAAGAGGGGCAGAAGATTGATATACGAATTTACATAGTGGGATAATTGATGGGTCAATCATTGCCATATACAAAAATTCTTTTGATGGGTCACCAATTGATGCATCTGCGGCTAGCTACAGATGCTCCAATTGGTCACTAATTGCCATAATAAAACCCACTCCAATGGGTCACTCTCTGACACATCTGCGGCTAGCTGCAGGTGCGTTGATTGGTCTCCAATCAGAAATGCCCTTATGTGATTTGGAGGGTTACTCTCTGATGTAAATTACAAAAAAGGGCAGCAGTTCCCCTTATACTTTTCCAAATAAGGAATCAGTCCAGATAAGGCAATATTAAGGAGTGGCACCCTGCACCACAATTGCCAACAACTCTTTGTCATGTATAGGGTATTGGCACTTGCTGTCTGTCAATTTGCGTGATTCATAGGCTACAGGCAGGAAATTGCCATCATTGTTTTTGATTTGTAGTACTCCCCTAATGGATGTGTCCAAGGCGTCTGTCTCCATTTGATATTACCCATTGCTTCTGGGGTATTGCAGGATGGGTGCTGTTGTGAGCTTCTCCTTAAGACTTCTAAAACAGAGGTCACATTGGGGGGTCCATACAAACTTAGATTTGACGCCAGTGATGACAGACAGGGGTGCAGTCAGGACGCCACAGTCAGGTATAAATCAACATACATAGGCAACCATTCCCAAGAGTTTGCAGAGTTCTGATTTGTCCTTTGGGGGTGGAATTTTCAAGATGGCCTGGATTTTCTGGCTATCAGGTTTAATTCCATCTTTTGGAACTATGTGTCCCAAGAAGGGCAACTGCTTGCGGAAGAATTAGCATTTAGAGAGTTGGGTAGTAATTTGTGTTGCACCAGGGTAGCAAAGACTGCCTCAAAGTCCTTGTGGTGTTTTTCTACCAAGGGGCTGTAGAAAATAATATTGTCCAGGTATACTAAGGCGTGCTTGCCAATGTGGGGGGCAAACACCTTGTTCATGAGGGTCACAAAGGTTGACAGCGTGTTTGTCATTGCAAAGTTTAGTACCACACATTTTTATGAGCCATATTTGGTGCAGAAGGCTGTTTTAGGGATATATTCCTCCTTGATACAGATCTGTTTGTAGCCAGCAGTTAGGTCAATCTTGGAGAAGACTGTGGCGCTGCCCAAAGCGTCAAAGAGGTTGTCAATGAGTGGTAGTGGATAACAATTCTTGATGGTAACTTTGTTTAGGACTCAGTAGTTCATTACTAGGCGTAGAGTACCATCTTTCTTTGCCACAAATAATACAGCAGCACCAAAAGGAGAATGTGAGGGGCAGATAAGCCTTTTTCCAATGCCTCCTTGAGGTAAGTGCGTAAGGTGTTGTCTTTGTTTGGGGTAAGTCAGTAGATGGGTTGCACCCTAGGTACAGCTCCTTTGATTTGAATGGAGTGTTGGATATGTTTCTCTGGCAGCAACCCTGGCAGAGCCTCTTTGAAGATTTTTGGATGGCAGTCTACAATTTTGAAATCCTGAAGCGTAGTAGTATCTTGGTGGTCCTTGAAGTTTATGATCTTGTACTGGCAGGAATCCCAGTAAATTGCCTTGAGGTTTTCCTTTTTGTCCAGGGTCTCTATGATGCATACAAAAACGTGGTTGCGCAGGAGCTGGTCCACTGAGTCAGGGTAGATCTGGTGATTGACAGCTTCACGTTTGATGATCAATACCAAAGTTTCCCAATCTATATGGGGGTTGTTCCTTCTCAACCAGTCCAGGCCCAGTACAATTTCAAACTTGGGGAAATGAATGACAGGGCCCTGGATGGTGGAGTGCAGGTTCTCTAGAATGATAAAGAAGGGGGAAGTTCCCTTTGTCACAGCAATTTGATGTTCATTAGCTAAAACCATGTTCTTTATTATGAAAAGAATTAATGGCTAGCTTGAACTTATCTACAAAGCTGCTGTTGACTAAGGTGCAATCTGCGCCTAAGTCCAGAAGTGCTGAGCCTGTGTAACTGCAAAAGTGGAAAGGATAGGACATCTTTTTATTGGGATGTCTGGCAATGGTGTACAGTACTGGGTCCTCTGAGAGCACCTGGCTAATTGGGCATTGGTCCACGTCCTTGGGTTGGTATTCATTGTTGGGCAAGTCAGGAGTTGTGTGAGGAGCGCTTGGCTTGCTTAGTGCTCTCCCCGGGCTTTTCCCTCATCTTAGTTGCCTTGTGTGGCGGTGACACAGAAATGAGTACAGTTTGACTGGCCATTGTTTCCATTCCCATGTCTGTTTGAGCTTGTGGGTTATGGTTGGTGTTATTCCTGTTGTTTCCAGGGGTGGTCAAGTGGAGCGCCCACCTGTGTGAGAATCCTTGGGTCTCTTGTGTTTTCCAGTTTGTGCCTTATGGAGGGCGTTGGATGTTTGTTCTGCTTTCTCTGCCTTGTGGTACAGGCTTTGTAGTTGGTCACTTGGTCCAGGTTCACGTGTCTCATTACATGTAACTTAAGGGCGTCATAGTACATGAGGTGGGTAGATGGAGTGTCAAAAGTCATATCTGAGGGGCACATAACCAGAGTTCCTTGTAGGCGCGGGTGAGTTCCTTCACAGTGCCTGTCTGGGTTAGGTTCTTTACTTGGTGTATGATCATGAGCGCTGTGTACTTAATCACAAACCTTGCCAAGAAGTCTTGCTTGAAGGTATCCCAGTTCTTGTCAGCGTGTTCTTTATGCCACTTGTTGCACCAGGTACCAGCATCATGAGTCAGTCTGATGGAGATTTCTGCAATCCAAAAATTGTTGCAGGCATTCCATTTGGGAAGCTTGCTTTTGGCAGATTGGATCCGTGTCGTGGTGTTGTTGTTGTTGGCTCCAGCAAAAGGCTCCAATGCAGCACTTTGGAGTCTCTGCACTACGTAGGCTGGAATGATAATTCTGTCAGTTGCTCAAGGAATGGCAGCAGGTGCTTGGAAGAACTCTTGTGCAGAAAAGGTGTTAAAGGCAGAGAGAGGGATCACCATGTTCTGGTAAAGGGCAAAGCCATCAGGTATCTTGGTACCAGGTGTGTACAGAGTCCAGTCTAGTAGAAGGCTAGAAATGATTCTATCAAGGATTTGTTGGCTGTGGCAAGTACAGGCAACAGGCAGAATTTTGTAAGATAAGTTAGGATGGAAAAACTAACTGTGCTACCAATGTTGTAATTGTTCTATTTTAGCAAAGTTACATTGGGAAAATATTTAGAAACTAGATAATATTCTTTATTGAGAGGTATGCACTATATAGTCACTGTGAATTGTGGATAGCAGGAACATGATAGCGTTGATCACACGGTGGGATGGTGAAGGAGATGGCTTAATTCTTTTAATGAATAAAGCGCCAAAACAAGCTACCCATCAGCAGGGATCAGCTTCTGTTCATGTTGATTTATTTGGAAATTTAAGTTGACTTCCTAACCTGGCTTTGGGTGGCTGGATATTTGGATTGCAGGTCACAAACCCACTTACTCAGAGCCTTGCTAGTAGGTCAAGCCTGCTGTTTTGACACAAAGAAAATGGGAGACAAACAGGGCAAGATAAAACAAGAAATATATCCTTTTTCAAGTTCTTTGTTGATATATGACTTTAAAAATTAATTGCCAGAGTCAGAAAGAGGGATCAATTTTCCCCAAGGAGGAATAGTACCAGGCTGTAAATACTCAATAAATGGGAGTAATTTAGCTAGCTGTGTTCCCAATTTTGCCACTTGAAACCCAGTGAGCGCTATTACAATAGGGTAGACTGTCATTACCCACTAAAAAACTTTTTTATGGACATTAAAACAACCAAAATTACCAACAAATTATGTGAAAACATAGTAAACCAAGGTATAGATTGCTATGGACTGAGTTGATTGGGGCAAAACCAGAGTGGGCCAAGAGTACTGGATAGAGGAGTTTAACTGTGAAGGCTACTTATAACAGTAATCTTTGGATGGGTTGTGGAAAGAACTGTGTGGTTGAAATTATTATTGGTGGCCCCCAATCCCAAGGCAGGCTGTAAGTACAGCCAAGAAGATAAGGTGGTTCATCTTCTTAATCCCGGGGAAGGGCAGACAAAGCTTAGTGTCTTGGAATTTCTGGTGTTTAAAGTCTGGATGATTTATGTGATATTATTGAGAGGTAATTCACTCAATGATTGCACAAACTAAATTCAAGTGAATGAGCTTTATTATATACTATCAGCCTTGGTGAGGCATGAATAGTGAAAAACATTGTACAGGGAACCCCAAACACTTGGTGCTATCTGAGATTCCCTTTTGGGAGTGGAATTGGAGGGTTTTTGCAGGCAATGAATTGTAAATTCCTGGCTGGTATTGGTTTGGTGAATATTTGGATGCTTTCATGCATCAAAATTCAAGTTTTGCAGCTACTGCATTAATTGGTTTGCATGACAGCTTTTCAGCCCCATCCAAATTTGATAGATTCTAAATTTGGGCAGCACTTACCCCCAAATTAGGTGGTGGGGACATTGAATTTTTTGATTTCCTGTTTTGGCAATTCCCCCATTTGGCAGGGTGGATGGCCCCACCATGGGAGGAGTGCTGCCAGTTTCTGGTAGGCTGGCAGCTGGCTGCGCGGTTCACGGTCAGGCTATAAAAGCAAAAATTTGAAGAATTAAAAATTCAAATTCTTTTTTCCAACTTTTTGTTCTGCAGCAGTTTCCCCAATCAGGGGGATCTGCTGAAAATATTTATCATAAGTTTTAGTAGAAATTATGACCAAAATATGTCTTTTAGAATGTTGTCAGGAATATTCCTGACACTGGGGGTAGAAGCTTGTAGCCTTGGGATGATAGGCTAACTAGTAAGAGTTAATCATAGCTAGACTCTAGTCTGGCTGAAGCCCACTACACTATAAAAAGCCCTTCCAAGATCACTTGAAAGGCAGACAATTAATAACCATCAACATTACTACTAAGCCAAATAGTAGTAGTGTCAAGTACAATAAAAGCGTATTATTGATACTTCCAGAATCCTGCCAAACCACCACAGCTGGTGTTGCGTCCCAAAGACCACATGACCTCTCCTATTACTTGGCTCCAGAAACAACACAACCCTGCCAGTTGCTACAATCATAACTACACCAATTAGAAGCACATCTGTCTTCATACAGCTCTCCCAATATCAACATGCATAATACCTTTAATAAAAATAATAACTCTTCAAGAACCCAAAAGCTTGACAGTATGTATTCCAATAAAGAAAGGCAAAATTTGACAAGTGCCTATAATTGGGTAGCTCTGCAATGGTGTATGCCAAGTTTTGACAACCTTATTTGGATAACACACTTTTTATTTTGATTTGAGATAGTGTTTTTACAATGCAGTTTTTCAAGATACTGTATTAGAAACCAAGGTGAAAAAACTAACTATTTAATAATTTTTATTACTGTAAATTCAGAACCTAAAGGTAAAATTGTGGGATTTTCAAATCCTTGGTCCAAATTTTAAATCACATTTTTGGGATGGCCTTTTTAATTAAATTGAACTCTTTGTATTTTTATTTGAATTTTTAAAATGTGGGAACTCATAGACACTTTGCAAAGTTCAAGTCAAACTGCATATTTCTAATGGACAAAATGAATTAACTGGAATCAGTTTTAAAGCATTAAAATCCATCAACCATTTTCATTAAGTTTACTATGTTTTTTTAAATTGCGGGATTTTCAAATCCATGAACCAAATTTCAAATCACTTTTGAATGCCACTAGTAAACTCAAATAATAATTGCAGGAACTGGAATCCAAATTGAATGTACAGTAAGCACTCTAGGAAACACCAACCCAAATAAAAAGCTCCACTATGACTAAAAGCAAATGAAAATTTTAATCTTGATAACCATGTTTAGACATAAAAATTGATTAAACTTTAAAATTATCCAAAACTGGAAAGGATACAATATTATACACTTCAAATCATAGATATAGAAATTCTGTTACTATTCAAGGCTAAATCAAGAGAAAACAACTACCCACAACTAAACCAAAAATCCAAATAAATACATATTTAATCTAGAATATATTTTTTATTTTATTTTTATGGACAGGCTATCCTATTTCCAACCAGACCCTGCACTAGCCTGTGGGGCAACCTGTCCATAAGAGTGCCCCATAGGGTCCAAGAATAGACCTAGAACACAACTCAAAGGGAGTAATGCCAATACACAGGCCTCTCAAGGCATCAGCGCCAGCCAACTGCCTCTCACGTCACAAGCCAGAACTATCAGCTAAATCCCAGGCAGAAACCACTCTTGAAGCCTGCCACCAAAGTCTCACATTCCAAGATCATTGGGAACAATGAGGTTACATACACCTCTACTGTATACCCAGTTGTGACACAGCCCCACACTCTGGATCTCAGAGTTGCACCTGCATGCCCCCACACTTTAACACCTCCTATGATCCATTGACCACAACTGAAGAGCCATCTGTACCTGTTTTGTATTTAACAATCAACTGTACCATTGCACACAAGGGGGATCCCAACTTCTAAACAAAGGTCCTCATCTTGTGTGTTGAGTCTGATAGCTTGGATGCTGTGGTACCCGCCAAGGGCTGGCATCAGTTGTTGGACAGTGAGTGTGAAGCTCTCCTCAACTGCCTGAATAGAGGAATAGCAGTTTGGGATATTGCATCCAAATTTAGTGTTACAGCCAGATATATTGGTGAAATCAACACCAAATACAGTGACACTGGGTAAATTGTCAAAAATCCAAACGCCAAGCAGCAGCCCAAACTACTATAAATTGTGCATATTGATGCAATCAAGCAATGGGTATCCAAGGATTGCCACCTGGACTCACTTGCTGTCCAATTAATGCTGTTCACAGAGTTTGGGCTTTCTGTTTCCAAAACCCTTGTCTACAAAACAATGGTCAATTTGGGCCTCTCATGGAAGGTCCTTGGAGTTTCTCTGTACAATAGGAATAGCAAAAAAACAATTGAGTATTGATGCATTTATGCCAAGACCTATGTGGCTCTCAAGAAGAAAGGAAATGTCCACTTTTTTTACATTGATAAATTATTTTTATCTTTCTCATTCAGGTCTAGGCATGGGTGGGTTAAGAAGGGGTCCAAGGACGGTGTAGCCCATTGTGCAGCTGTTTGTTCCCAGACCTATTCAATGGTAGCGCATCTTGGTCCTTGCAGATTAGACCAGTATCAGATGATCAAGAGTTCCCATAATAGTGGGACATTCCTTGATTTTCTCTGAGCCGTGAAGGAATACCTCTGAATCAATTACAGTAGCACAACCATCATTGTTGTGTTGGATAATGTTGGGCTCCACAAAGTGATCTGGTTGTCTCTGAGTCTCCACCCATTAACAAAAACAGTCACACCTCCAACCACTGGCTTACTGATTGTCCAATGAGACTCCTCTACCTCCTGCCATATTCCTCATTCCTGAATCCAATTGAGGAGGTCTTTGGGTGGATTAAAAATAAGGTGAATAAAGGCCTTCCTCAGTACACCAAGGATCTCTTCAATATTCTTGAGATTAGCCAATTTGCAATGCCACCCAATGTAGTGGCAGCTTTCTATGAGCACTCAGAATCCTTCCTCCCCAAAGCTCTTGCCTCTGAGTCAATCAGATAAATGGGCGCTCCAGGTTTTATTTGTTTTTATTGTTATACATTTTATTTTTTAGGACTCAAAAATTATTATTTATATATAATGATGTGACATTGAATTGTATTATAGACATATAAGAATTAGTAGAAAATATAATTAAAATTAATTATTCTAGATATAGAGATATGTATTTTTTATTATAATCCACAAAATAGTGTATCAACTGTAGAGTTAACAAATAAAAAATGATATAAATAGATTTTTTTAATTTAATTATTGTGAACCCTTTTTAGAACAAGGGCTGTTGCTTATTTTAGCCACAGATTGGAACTTGTGAGTTTAAACATGATCCTTATCAATTCAGTGTCACTATAGCCACCCAGCATGCAACCAATGAGTTTTGTGTACCTCTTACT
The DNA here is from genome assembly GCA_014839935.2 of Entomophthora muscae. NCBI lineage: Eukaryota > Fungi > Entomophthoromycota > Entomophthoromycetes > Entomophthorales > Entomophthoraceae > Entomophthora > Entomophthora muscae. The sequence goes on from QTSX02002874.1 coordinate 278,498, forward strand.
AATTATTACTTATGGCACAGGTTAATAATAGCAAATTCATTCAGCAAATCTAACTCAAAGGGAAAACTAATTCAAGTTATAAACAATCAATTGTTTAAAAACAATCAAGGTGGACAATTCAAGGTGAGTAAATCAAGCCCATGTTTGTTCAAGTACTTATTATATGAATCCATAGTTGCCAATCAACTAAATAAACAATTTTTAAATTATACTTTAATATTAAATGTGTTTGCAACTATAACTAATGTCTTATAATATATTTAGATATATTACTATTATAATTTAAATATTAAAATTTAAAATAAAAAAATTAAAGAATTAAAAATTTAAATTGCAAGGGAATATAATTTATTAGGGAGATGCAAATTGCAAATGGAATGTGATTATTCTGGGGTATTATACCCCTAAATCAAATTTTCTGCTAATGTGTCTAATTAGAGCCATGTACTCTTTTTAACGTGATGGACAACTCTGGATGTGATTGCAAGAGGAGTGGGCTCAGCACTCTGGTGGTTGCTGAATGCTTAGTAAAGAGCAACATTGCAAGTGAGTTGATATGTAAGTTTTTATCTGGAGTTATGATATAGCCATACAAGGATGCAAGTGCAAAACAGTTGTGCAGGATGTGTGTTGTGAATGCTTCTATTCACACTGTTTTGATTTTGCCTTTGATGGGTTATTTTGAGGAAAAAACTCTTGCTTTGGCCTTTGCCTCTCAAAATGAGCCTGTATCCAAACTTGGAAATACAATTGTTCAGTTTCCTGAATCTTTGCAGCTTGATTGCCCCATTAATACTGGTGGCAAGTGATCCTACCATCCTTGTAATGTTTTGTGGTAAAACTATACAGTATATATTCTATTTCACTTTCATCAATCAAAAATAAGTTCTATTAACATTTTTGTCTTTGTGTTTCCAAGTACTTTGGCACCTCTTGCTAGCCACAACTAGTAGAGATTGTTAATTCAGGGCCACAGGGTAATTGTATAGCCTTTACTGCCATCTAACCAAGACTTAGTGCAAATCCAATCCTAGGGTTAGGATTCCCTGTTGTGTGTCTGTGCTGCGTCTCAGAGCACAAAAAATGGTGCTCAATACATGGGCTATAAGCCCCTTAGTTATCCTTTTTGAAACTACATTTTCAGGTCTGTTGCCTCCTCCTATACAATAGCCAAATTCACCTGAAATTACCATTCCTCCTATCAAAGAAGACATTGCAGACCCATCTATTGTCCCCACTGTATAAAACCTTGGAAATGGTCCCCTTCTAGTAGCCTACCTCATGGGTGCCCCTGACTTAGAACAAGTCATGGCAGTAGCCCTTGGGATAGCCCACAAAGGGGCCATCCCTTGCCTTCAATTACAGGTCAATTGAACAGAATACTACAAGTTGATTGTGGCTCCACAATTTTCATAACATCTCCTTGCAGAAACTGGTTCTGCTGAACATCTATTGTCTTTCTTTGTGCACCCTGTCTTAGCTCATCACCAAATGGTGTTGGGGCTTCACGTCCAAGAGATTTCGTCTCTGCAAGCTGCCATCACTCATCATTAGGATCAGTTTGCTGCTTACCAGCAGTAGATTCACTCACTTTTTCCCTTGGTATCCAATAACCAACGCAACTTCATTACCTCCCAGACTTGTTTGCTTACTTCCATAGAACAAATGCGCCAGTTCATCCCCAAGTATGTCAGGGAGCTTCTGCATGAGTTTCACTATCTAGAACAGCCCTGGCAAACCTAAGTAGATCCCACCCTGAATGCCTACCTCTCTGATTTTGACTAACTAGTGCAACAGCTCAATGTGTTCAGTACTTATTCCTTTGATCAATTTCAACAAGTAGCATAACTTGCTGCTAGAGGCCTCCAAAATCTCAAAGAATAGTTTGATCAAGAGAGCACCACTACAGCTGCTGCCATTGTCAAGCTCTAAACTCAAGTGAATGAGTTGTCTACACCCAAGCTGGATGTCCCTCCTTCTCCCCCATCTGATGATCTGATAGATAGGGAGCAGAGATGTATGGGACAGCCTTCAAGAACTACGTGCATCTACTTGCAGCCAAGGACTTCCAGAAGACCTGCTGCAGCCAGACCCTCAGGTGCTTGCGTTAACTGCCCAGGTTGCCGCTTTGCGTGAGATTGTGGTGACTGCTGCTGACCAGTCAAGGTTGTTAACAGATATGTTTGCTGCCCTGGACTGCCAGGGAACCCCCAAATTCAATGTGCTAGAGAGTTAATTGCTCTAGCCAATGAAGTGAACCATCTGAAGAAAGACCACACCAGTCTTGACAAGGACATTCAAGAAATGAGTGAGTTAATTGACTCAGTAAACAACAGGTTTGCCCCTTGCCTCTCAGTGGGACCTTCCCTGACCTCCTGGTTGGCTGAGCTTTCTACTGTGGTAACCACACATGGTCAGAGATTATATTTCAACTGAACAACAGACTGACCTGGCCAATAATGTGAGTGCCCACACTTCTGAGACCCTGACTACTCTTGAGGAGAGTGTTTGCCAACTGTGGGCACGCCAGCCTCCTTCTGAATCTGAATTCTTCCTGCATATAAATATGCTCAATAGCAACAATGGTGGCCCTACTCCTGAAGTTCACTTCAAACCTACCTTTAAAAAATTATTTGACCCAAAAACCTCCACCATTGCAGCATTTCTGACCATTTACAAAGCAGTCATGAGAAGAGCCTCTGATGAGATTAAGAAAGAGCACATTCTAACCTGCCTGCACCCAACCTGCCAGGAGGTGGTGGTGCTGGAGCTTCCCAAAATTGAGACTTGGTAAGAGATGAAACAGATTCTGATCAATGAGTTTAGTGGTAACCTAGCTTGGAAGTAAAGAAGGATGCTTTCATGCACATCCCCTTCAAACCCAAAGAGACTATGACCAAATTTGCAGACAGGTTCTATATGGAAGGACAGCAATTGATAACTAGCAGACAGCTGAATGCGCATGAAGCTTACATGGCTTGCTCTCAAGGTTAACCAGCTTCTGTGTCTTCACTTTAAGGCTCATAAAGCCATGCTTTCTTCTATGAAGAGCATAAAGGCACTGTTACAGGATATGCATTCTACCCATTCTGGAGATGATGTGTTTAAAAATTGAGCTGCCTCTAATTCTGGTTCTTCCTCCTGTGGCCCTCACATCCTCAATATGAACTCTCAGAATCCTCCTAGATACAAAGGTTGCCATAACTGCGTCCAGATAGATCACCACTCTGAAGTCTGTACCAACCTTTGGGTTGAGGGTGCCAATCCCAAAGAGCAGGTGGGAAAAGAACATTCAACTTAGAGGCAGAGACGCTCTTGGTTGACAATCTTTCCCAGTCTCCTTTAATCCCCCTGTCCATTGCAGACTCCAAGCCTGCTGACTCTGAGGCTCTTCCCATTCTACTGCTGTTCCATGATATCTCTGATGACTCTGATGACTCTGATATGGATGATTCAGACATTAAAAATTCTGATGTCTATAGATATTCAGTGCTAGCAGTTCCCAAAACCATTTCAGTCCCCTACAAGCTACAATCTGGGAAAACCACAACAACAACCAAGCCTCTGCCTAAACCAAGGAGGTTGACTCTTGTCCTTACCTCACTCAAGCTAAGAGGTCTCTTGTACTTGTGAAATCTTCCAAAGAAGTAGCTGAAGTAGCTGATGCTGTATTAAAAACTGTTTCATTCTTGCTTCCTCTTCAGACTGTCTATAAGGAGTTTCCAGGCTTAAAATGTATGATCAAGAAGTAGGACAAGGAATTATCAGAAGCCCAAGATATGGGGCATTATTTGTTAGATTAAGCCAAGGCTCCAGCTTAAGTATTTTAAAACCTTATAACTTCTTTGGTATCATTTAAGTCATAAACTTATTTTTTGAACATTAATATAATGCTCAGTTTACTGAAGAAAATTTTAAAAGTGTAAAATATACAAATAATAAAAATAAGTCTTATTTTTATTAACTGTATTTTTTGCTAAACCCCTTTTTCTATTTTAATAAGACAATAATCAAATATATGAGTTGCATGGGAGAGTAATAGAAGCCCCAAAGCTATAATTGCTATTACCCTATCTTTGGCTCATATAATTATTTTCTCAGTTATTTTTAGAAAAAAACTTGTTGTATTTAAAAGACTATTAACCTTATGTGAAATATAAGTTTTTGTAATGTGTCCAACTTCATGAACATGTCCCACTAATCCTTTAGTAGTATCAGCTCTCTTTGTTTCTCTATCATCTGTGCATAACTTTGCACAATAATTTATTTTGGAGTACCCCTTAACATCCATAAATGTCAAAGGTGAAACATACAGCTCACCATATTTCATTAAATATGAAAGGTTAACATAAAAATCTTTGACTTCAAGCCAACTTTTTTTAGGCCTAGATTTTCTATCATAAATGTAAAAAAAGGTTTTTGGGAAACATCTGAATTATTTACAAGTGACTCATATAAACCCTTTCTTTCTTCCTCTCTCTCAAATTTTTTTGAGATCATTTATATTTTTTATATACATCTTATTTTCCTTTTGTTTAAATATTTTAGATAATACACCAAAATGGCCATCAACAATACTTTTGCCATGACACTCTAAAAATCTATTAAACTTAATTGTTCCTTTTATAATTCTAGATACCTCTTTAAAAAGATAATATAAGAATTCATAAGATCTGAAATGATTACCATTATCAGTCCAAACTTATATATTTTTAATATTCTTAAATTTATCTTTTTTAAGCAGACTTATCAAACACTGACCTGAAAATAAAGAGTCATATGATAAAATTTCAGATAAAAAGTCATGATACTCATATGTAATTTTCTCATTTTCTTTAAAAGCAATTGCAAATCCCAATAAATAAATAGGTGTTTTCTCATAAAAACAATTATTTGTCTCTATAAGACCCCCACCTATTTTAAAGTTTTCTTTGTAGTATATTACTATAACACATGAATTATTATCAATATTATTTATATCACAGATATATTCTTTATTTTGATGTTTATAAAACTTTTCATGTAGGTCAATAGATTCCAAATTTTCTTTAATAGATTTAGGCAATGGTAACTTCTTTATAATCAAATCCTTTTTCTTCATTTCTAATGATTTTTCAAGTTGCAAATATTACACATATCAGTTTGTTTTTTTGCTTTTAATTATATTATTAGGAATACACTTATAAAAAGTGGAAAGCAAAATAGAAATATTTTTTATTTTCATATCTTCATAAATTTTTTTGTTTTCAATAATGAGTATTTTATTTGGGCAAGTTCCTTAGGTCAAAGTTCCTAAGATTGAAAGTGCAAAAATCAAAAATATCAAAGATCAAAGTGCAAAAATTGATTTTCTGGAAGTTAACTTTGCAGCAGGATAAAATACAGCTCTTAATATGAAAAATATACTTTAAGTAATTTCTAGACTAAAGAGACCCTCAGGAAATCATTTCTGCAATAAAAAGTATATGCTAGACAATAAAAAATTCTTAAATTAGCTGTTGTTTAAAGAAAGTTTATTTTAGTTTCAAAAGCAAAATTAGACTAGAATTTATATGTAAATTTATTCAATTAAATATAAAATATGAGGCTACAAAAAAATGCTTTATAAACTATAAGTTTAATAAAAAAGGTTAATTTCATTTCCAGCTTATGTAAAGCTATAATAATACATCAGTATAGGCAAAATAAAGGATTTTTCCTGCAAGATACAAGCATATGGTTTTAGGTATTTTGGTTTATTAGTGATCTTATTTCAATGATAAAATTTATAGAAGTTTACATTAAAATAATATAAAGTACATTACTTTCTTATTAAAGCTATACTATACACTTTTATACTTAATAAAATATATAGTTTTATATCTTATTTATAAGTCACAATATTCAAAGATATCAAGAGTCTGCCACTTACATATCATAAAATGAAGACTTGAATATGTTATGTTAAAAAGACAGTACTTTAACCAAAAGATGATCTAGATAGTTCAAAGTTGTATATCAAAGAGAAATTTTTTATACATCTTATTCTACTTATTATACCTATAGTAAAAGATATAGTAGAAGATAATTGAGGGTAAGAAAGGAGAAGAGAAGAAGATATTTGAGGATAGGAAATAAAAGGAAAAGGGAAGAAAAGAGAGAAGGAAAGAAAAAAAGAATTTTTCTACTTGGTATCATATTTTATATAATCCACCCTCTTGACAATGCAGAAATTTTTTAAAAGTTTTTTGGCTCCTGGCACAGCCAAGGAGCCAACAAAACTTTTTTGAAGGAAAAAAAGAGAGATGGAAAGGAGAAACCTTCAAAAAAACCAAGAGCTTATTGCACTTTTATTTGGGCACTTTGATTTTTCCCCTAATATAATTTAGGGAAACATAGTATAATATTATATTAATTTTATATTTTTTGAATTTGCCTCCAAAACACACCAATTTACAGTAGTTTTAAAAGCTATGGCAACAACCAAAAATACCTCAGATTTGAACAAAATCCAAGTTGGGCAAGATTCAGGATTTAATTAATTTATAAAATTTCAGTTAATAAATGAACTGTCAAACAAAAAATAAAATTTCACTAGCCCATTATATAAAATTATATCAACCATCAAGCGGTGTGGTTCAAACCACAAACAAAATGAACTGACGCAACAAAGGAAATGGATGGATGCTGTCACGGAGTATATTATAATCCAATCAGGATTCATATGAGGCACTAACAGAAGGACTAAGATGAAACAAAATTTGAGCAATCTAGAAGCAAGATTCCACAAGCACAAAACAAAATGAACTCACACAAGATGTGTAGTATGAGCAGCCTAAAATAGAAAAATAACAGTTTAACAGCCAATCAACAGCTATCCAATTTAGGAAAAGAGGCATTTTATTCATTTTCATGGCTCCAGATTTGTATGAAATGGTTTTGAGAACCTTCCAAATATGGACTTGAGATTACAATAAAAATGAATCATTAAATTTTAAAATTTCTACTTTTAGTGATTTTATCCTAGGTTTTTTACAATGGTTTTTACTAGCAATATCTTTGACGGCACAAGCAGCCAAGCCAGCAGCAGCCAAGCCAGCTTCAATGGAGGCAAGGCTCAGAACGTGGAGGCACCTATTTACACCCAAGCCTCTGAGGCAGGTAATGAGGAAGCTGACCTGTACCTGACCACCGACCCCTATGGCTTTGACTTGTTCAGTAGTCACATAGTGTCTAACTCTGCCCCTACTCCCATACCCACCCCCGCACAAGATGCCCACCAACCAACCAATCAGGATAGCAACCTTGATTTGGAACAACTTCCCGCCACCAGCCAACCTGTCCCCCTACAGCCAATCAGGCTTCAGCTCCTGCGGCCTAGCGCCCCAAGCAACAAATCATCACTGCCCAAATTATTCAGGAAATTGTGGCACTGAACCTGCAGGGTCTGTCCTGGGATCAGATAGCCAGCAATTCTAATTCACCTGGGCTACTGTCATGCGGGAATTCAACAACCTGTAAACAGGGGGAATCTGATTGGGACAGCCAAGAAGCCCAAGAAGGCCCCCAAGTCACAAATATCTGAGGCATACCCAATCATGTTTGACCTCCTCCAGTGGGATCCCAAGCTTTCATTGACCCAGGTCTGGAAGCAACTTGCGCACCATGGCATTTGGGTGTCTGAGCGCATGGTGCAGCTCTGGATGAATGGGAAGGTGGCTTCCATATGGGTTCTTATCAATTTTGCCGGCAACCAATGGGATGGCGCAGAGGATTCCCCATATGACACTGCCATCAAATCAACCCTGGTCTGATGCCTGCCTAGTCTAACTGATGATGTCATATTCATCTCCTATTACAATCTATCAATAGCTTTTGATGATTTTGGTGAGCAAGGAAGAGCCGCCACTCAAAAAGAGAGGAAGAAGGTCAAGAAGGGGACGTTCATTGGTGCATTTCTGGCTGTTTCAGCCAAGAGTTTTGTCTACTATAGGACAAACCCAGATTTGACCAATGGCTACTTATACAGCCATATCTTCAGTGGATTACTCAACTCCTGGGATGGCTCAAATTCAAAGCACCAGGTTTTCTTGAGCCACCAGATGAAGGGTAGCTCCACCACCCTCAAGGCCATTCTTAAATGCGGGCACCAGGCCTCAGTGTACCCAGCCAGTCACACAGACATCCATCTGGCTGATGTTGTATTCTTTAATATTAGAGATACACTCTAGGAGCGCTGCCCTCAGGCTTTCAACAACCTCTATCTTGGGGTCCTTGACCATAATTCTCTCTTTGGTCACCAAATGGTTGCTGACTTGTTTGCACAAATGGTTTTCCATGTGAATATGGGCAACCAATAACAGAAGGATAAGTGCCTCCCACCTCAGGCCACTGCCACTTACCAGCTCATCCATCCAATGGCCAATGAGGAATACAACAAGCGTTATATGGCAGCCATCACGCGCAATCCTCCTACCCCTACCCCTGCCACCCCACACCTTCCAGCCCCACCCACCTAATCCCAGACCCCCTAGGCCAGCACTGCCTCTACGTTTTCCTTCCCGCGCTATTCTGCCTACTAGGCATCACTCTTCCCTGCCCCAATAAACCCCCTGTTGCCAAACATTTTTTATTTATATTATCTTTATTTTGAATTTCAATTGTTCATGTTCTCTTTGTTTATAGTTGGTTTTATTCTTTATGTTCACTTATTTCTATAAAACCATATATTTACTATGTTGTGTATCTAGATCCATAACACAGTTATTTTTAGCACTAAAACACACGCCTTGTGAAAATATTAACAAAAATTTGGTGATCAGCTAAATTTGAATTAGAAAATTATAGTGTTAACTGTTTTTAGATAAAGTTGTTACTGATCCAAATTCAAAACCTTAATGATAAACTTTAAGCCAATCAGGAGCCAAGCAATAAAGTGATTGTTGTAACATAAAGGGTCATTCAATAATTCTTTGGTGTATGTGCGCTAATTAATATAATTGGCTGGATGTTTTGCCAAGTACGCCATTGCAAAACATCTAGCCAATCATATTAATTAGCGCACATACACCAAAGAATTATTGAATGTCCCTTTATGTCACAACAATCACTTTATCACTTGGCTCCTGATTGGCTTAAATTTTATCATTAAGGTTTTGAATTTGGATCAGTAACAACTTTATCTAAAAACAGTTAACACTATAATTTTCTAATTCAAATTTAGGTGATCACTAAATTGTTGTTAATATTTTCATAAGGGGCTATGTCAAGTGCCAAAAATAATATGGTAATCAAGGAAATAATGCCAACTAAAGCAAGCAACACATAAAATATGTGCATAAAACATATACAAAATGGTTAAAAAGATGGGATAATGTAGTAAATGGGAAAACATAAAGGAATAAACAAAGAGGCAACAGTATCAAAATAATACAGAATTTATTGAGGCAAAAGCTATAAAAACATATGAAAAGGTTAGTAAAAAATCAATGAGAGAATTGGAGAAGCTTCTGAAGGATCTTGACTTGGCAATTGCCAAAATCAAAGACATTGGCTGCAAGGTTAAAGCCAAGGTGAAGTCCGCCGTCCTTGACAGAGACAAAATAGACAAGGTGTCTGCAAAGGCTCTAATGATGAAAATACCAGACACCCCTGAGAAGACCATCAAGTGTCTTCTCAACATCCAGAAGACAGTGGTTGAGGGCCTGCAATTTAAGGCATATAATCTTTCTGTGCTGTCTGTCTGGGTTGACAACCTGGAGATGTATGAACATCTTAAACCTGCCAAGCATGTCATAAAAGAGGATACTGAATTGCCAGTACAATTGCTTGCGCCAAAAATGGCCAAGCCTGCTGAAGTAGCCGGCAAGGAAGAAACACATGAAGGTAACATAAAAAATAAAATTAATAAAAATTTGAAAATAATTACCTGTTTTTTAGAGAACATAAACAGTGAACTCTGCCAAGTCCTGGTCCCTTTTGTCCCTGCCACATTTTACGCAAAACTACGCCACTCATGTGGCCAAGCAGCTGTATCTGTCCCCTCCTGTCTTTCAGGAGCTGAAGAAAACACATCTATGGGTCCTTTTCTATGTCCAGGGAAGCATTGGCTGGGCTGACGCATGACAAGGGGGCATCTGACTGGGCAGTTACTGCCTACAAGGACGCTCAACTGGTCTGCCTGGACCCAGTTAACCTCAGTGGAGTTAACTGTGTAAACTCCATTGAGCTTGTTTGGGATGTCCTGGCAATGCTCCCATTCAAGAATGTACCAGAGATGGGCCAGGCTCATGAGGCTGCTTGCTTCTGCTTCTCAGTGGAGCATACCCTATCTTACCTTCTGGACAACTTTGGGCGCACAGTGGAGAAAATGGCTGTTGCAGATGCAACAGCTGTCAAGAAAACTAAGATCCTCCTGGTGGACTTTGGGCTAGCCTGGAGTGCAGATGAGACAGGGCTCTCCTTGGCAATGGATCTTACCTTTGCAAAGTCCAGGCACAATAAGAAGATCAGTGTGGTCTATAATAAATTATGTAAGTTTACGGAAGCCTGCAGCAAATTAAAGAGGACCTTGGTCCCAGTTGGGGTTCTGTGGGGTTCCTGGTTACCAGTCCCCAAAGTGTGTGCTGGATTTTAGCCAGGGACCAACTTGGAGGAGTTGTCATTCCCCAATAGTGTGAATGATTGGTGAGGAGCTTATACTTGGCCTGCATAAGAGCAAACTCCTCCAGTATCTTCCTAATCACTAAGCAAGTGTCTCCACTGTACACTTGCACTTTAGCAGGCGCTAACCCTTCTGTAGGCCAATAACAATCTTGTAAAAGTCTCACAAACTCTCCCCCAATGAACTCTCTTCTTCTATTTGTCATTTCCAAATGCCTTGTCACCTTCTCTCACTCCTCCTGGGCATATTTACTAGAGGCAAACTTCCTGCATCCTAGGAAAAAGGATTCCTTATCCCCTGGGCTAGGATAGAAAATATGGGGTAATTGACTCATGGGACTTAAATTCTTTCTTAACATGTGAAATTTGGATAGTGGTTATAATAGGCGCTTCATTCACAGTCAGAAGGGAGATCCCCTTAGAAACCTTCTGATATATAGCCTTGTGATAGGGAATAATAAGGGATTTGTGCCAATACTTGGAGTCCTTTAACAATCTCTTGGGCTCCTGTGTTCTAATCTTAGGTTCCTGTGGTCTGTTCCAGCTCTGGCTTCCTATCCTTGGTTTTCCCCTCCTTTTGTAGCTTCTGTGGCCTTTGTAATCCACTTGATCCAGTCCCTGATGAGTCTCAGATAGCTCTCCCTTTTATAGCCCCTTGTTTCAGACCAAAAACCTCTCTTAGAACTCTGGCTCTTCAAAGCTTAAACTATCCTGTTTTACTTCTTCTATAATATGTTAAACCTTTAAATCTACTTCAGCCAATGAAAGCCCTGGATTTTCTGCTTCTGCTCCTCATTTTTTTGGGCTTTAACTCTTAAGTTAAAGCCCTCAAAACACTGATCAAATAAACTTTGGTGCACAGCCAATCATACGCCTTGATTCAACGGTTTTGCCAAAAAGGTTTCCCTGGATGACCCGTCCTTGACCCTGGTTCAAACCCAAGGCTGTCTTGCTCTGGGTAAACAGCTGCTCTGTGTTTCAAACGGTTTTGCTGTAATTCCTGTCACAAACCCTGGCAAATCTTGAGCGCTTCCACATATGTTTTACTTAGGCAAATTTCAACCCTTTGATTTTTCAACATTTCTCTGTGTTTCTCAATGTTTTGCCACTTCAAACCTGCCTGCTGCTTGTCCTTTTGTCTTTCCTAGTTGTTCTTGGCAAAATTTGCTCTTTCACCCTTACAGTTTCTCTGTTCTTCTTCCAGCTTCTTTCTGGCCTATTTCCTCCCCACTCCTTCTTTTTAAAATAACATATAGTTCTAACAAACTATATGATTTTTTCATTTTCTTTCTTTTTTTATTATATGATTTTCAAATTCTTTAATTATAATCAGGCAGTATTTAATTATTCTTTAACTGCTTCTTTTTATCTGAATTTTTTCTCAAAAGCCACTAAAACCAGCTCTTCCAGCCTCTGCATCCAGTCCAGCTAGTTCAACCTCTCAGCTCTTCAGTTCTTCAGCACCAACTTCTGATCCTTTGGCCATCCTGCTCTATGATCAGCTAGTCCTGCATCATAATCTTCTTGTCTTTCAACTTATCCTCAACCAGTTCCTCAACAAATCCTCATTAGGAACCTTTCTTATTCCTTCTACACACTGAACCATATTGGTTCATTCAATTCAATATGAATTAACAGTTCATCAACTAGCCTTCACTGTGACCAAATAGTCCCTCTTGCTAGTTTTCTCTGTTAATTCTGTGAACCATCTTGGTTCTTTATCTCAGCCCCCATTACCAGAACTTATAGACCCAGGGATGAGTCTACATTGAACTGGCGTTTGACTGGGCCCTTGCAAGTGGCAGTCCACTTAGGCCATTCAACCATAGATCAATGTCTATGCGTTATTGTTACTCACCCAGGTGATTAAGTCTAAGCTTTCAGTTGCAGAGTAATCAGCTCTATTTCCCAGAGGCCTGATCACACCAAGTTCTGCAGCTTGCTTCCCCAAGCAAGCCGCCTTGAGACACCTCTGAGCAAGTCTATACTCTCCAATGCTCACCTTGGGTTTCCCTAAAGCTCCCATAGGGGCATAAACAAGAACACCCTACCAGTCTGTTAGGTAGGGTGCTTGCTCACAGACCTCCTGTAAGAGTATTAGGGTCCATAGAGCCCTCAGAGCTTTTCTCCTCCCTGGCAGCCCGCATTACCTGCCAGGGGTCCAAAACCTACTCCCCCCCAGACAAACAAAGTTCCCTGCTTGCTATTTCAGTCTTTACCCTTTCTCAGCCACAGTTTCCTGCGGGGTGAAGCACTATAGCCCAAAAGCAGCCAATATCTTCTGCTGGGTGGAGGCAAAACCTGCCCTTGGTAGTCCTATGTTACCTACTAGGCAGTCCTTACTTACCCTAGTAGACCATGTTACCTACTAGGCTCACCTTACTTACCCTACTAGTTTACAGCGTCACCAGCTAACCACACAGTGTCACTCCTCAGCATATTGTCTTTATTTGAAGCCAAATCAACCCTTGCCTACAAAACAGCACACATGTGGATCACCACAGGTTCCTTGCTTGACAAATTACCTGAGCCACCCAAAGTGTCAGGATACCAGGAGTACCGTGGAGCTCCAGCAGGTGAGGGAGGAGTCAAAGCAGGTACTGACATGGCCCAACAGATGATGGGACCTAAATTTACCAGGTAGGAAAGGGCCTTCTCAGCCACAGCCCAAGGTCCAGCTGATGGCAAGGCAGAGTCAATCAATCCTGTGAGTGCAAGGTAAAGCACTCCCAGGAATTGACTACTCTGGCCAGAGGCATCAGAAGTGGGGGGGTTGAGATGGTTGGTTTGGGTGTTGGGGGCAGGTTCATGGGGACCAAGACGCGGCAGGATTGTTGTACTTCCCATTGAAGATCAAATGATAGATGGTGTTTGCTTTGCCATCTCGGACAATTTGGTAGGGTTCCTTAGGAGCTTTTGGGCAGGTGTACCACTACAAGTCTTCCAATGTCCAGGGTTCATGGTCAGGATTGGCAGGATACTCAGTGAAATGCACAGAGCCAAATAGAGCATTGGGTGGGTGGTAGTAGTCAAAGGCTTTGGTTTTATCAACTGGAGTCTGATTATCTATCCCAGTAGAGGGGTACTGACGCTTGGGTGTATGAAGATGGAAGAGTATCAAAAATAAGTATGGAAACATATTGGTGAACCAAAGGTTCCTAACAACTTTATTTGGTAAGGATGACAATACAGAACTTTTTCAAGTGCTTCTGATTTATATACTTACTCACATGCAGGTGCCTCTGGGTATTCTTCTGATGCTATCTGTGTGGCAAGGCTTGGCATTTCAGATTCTGCTGTTTGGTTGGTTGCTTCATGATTATTTTTGGGGTTTTCATGAACAGTTGTTTGGCTTTTTGATGGTCCATCTTGGCTTGGCTGGTCATTGATTTTGGCAGGTTTGGCTTCTGGGTTTTGGGAGTTTTGGGGTCTTTCCCAATTTGATCACCATTTTTGGACTGGCTCAACAGGCTCTCTTGAGCCCAAAGAACTTGATTAAAAAAGGGATCCCCAATTGGGGACCCCAAATTACTTAATGGAGGGTGGGCTTGGTCTGGGTTTACTGGGCAGCTAAAAATAGCCTGCCCAGGCCCAGCCAAACCCACCAAGGCTTGGGTGTAGCTTTTGGGGCCCAAAGCGGGCCCCTCAGCTGCCACCAGAGCAGGAATGATTCCTGAACCTGGATTTGCTTTGAAAAGCAAAAATTCAGGTGCGGGCAAATCTCCCCCACCCGCTAGCCCCGCTGGTGGCTAGGAGCGGGTTTGATTCCCACCCGGGGCTTCAAAACTGTTACTTTCATAACACTACCCCCTTCCAAACCAGACTTGGCTTTCTTCTTCTCCCAATATTGGCAGACGGCATCAGCTGTGTTGGCAAGGTTGTCAGCAGGTTCCCAGGTGCTTTCCTTGGGCAGGTATCCTAGCCATTTGACGTAGTACTGTGGCTTACAGAGTGGGTGCAGTTGCCATGTATATACTCTACTTCATGTTCAAGGGATCTCCCTACCAGGATGGGCAGAGGGGCAGTCTTCAGTTTCTGGTGAGGTAGGGATGTTCCGTCCTTTTTGAACATCAAGGATCAATGGAATATGTCATGTATTTTCCAGGTGTCAGGTAACTTCAGACGGTAAGCTACTTTGCCTACTTGGCCCGTGATCTGGTAGGGGCCGCTTCTTTGGTGAGCTAGCTTCTGGCATGGGACATGTAGGGGTATGTTCCTTGAGTCTAGATAAACCTCATCCCTAATCTCTAGTGGCTTTCCAGGGGTGCGCTTTCTATCAGTGAAGGCTTTGTAAGTCTGTACTCCGCGGGTTAGGTTTTGGGAGCAGGTCATCTGGGTTTTGTGGATATGTTCCATCCAGGTTCTACCCACTTTGTTAGACTCCTGGATTCTAATCTTGGGATCCCAAGTGGGGTCAAATCCGTAATTATCTTTAAAGGGGGACATCCCAGTGAACATGTGATCTTTGCTATTGTAAGCGTATTGGGCTGTGGATAATAGGTCTGCCCAGTTGTCTAGATTGGCGTTTGCGTAGCATCAGAGGTACTGTTCCAATATCTGGTTTACCTGTTTGGTTTGGCCGTTGGTCTGGGGGTGATAGGAAGTGGACACACATCTTTTGATTCCTAGGTCCTTCATCACTTGCGCCAAATAATGAGATGTGAACTGTGGTCCTCAGTCTGTCACTATTTCCTCTGGGGTTCTGTTTTGGGTGATTATTTGGTTGTGAAAGTGTCAGACGGTTTCAGCAGTAGTGCAATGGGTAGTGGTGGGGACAAAGTAGGCCATTTTGGTGAAGTGGTCAACCATCAACAGAAAGGCATTGTAGTCTTTAGAGGGTGGGAGTTTAACTATGTAATCCATGGATACCATTTCCAGGGGCCTGAGGGGATGTCTAGGGAGTAGAGGAGGCCTTCTGGCTTAGAGCGTCTTGTTTTAGTACACCCACATGTTTCACAGCCCTCAATATAGTTGATAACATCTGCGTCTATCTTGGGCCACAAGTAATTCCTTTTGATGCTTTGAAGGGTTTTGTGGCGGCCTGAGTGGCCGGCTAGTTCCAAGTTGTGATAGTCCTTTAGTACAAAAATTTGAGCTAATCCTTATGATACATAGATCCTTCTTTGGAACAGTAGGGTGGTTCCTTTTAGTGAGTAACCTCTTTTGTACAGGGGGCTGTCTAATTGTATTGAGAGTTATGAGACCATAGTTTTGGTAACAGGGTCCTTTGCCTGGGATTCTAATATAACTAATTTCTTAGCAACAATTTTCAGGTAGTTTAGCTGTATTATTCCACTGGTTGTATCCAACAGGGTATGGGTGTTGTGATCTCTCAACTTGGTGGAGGACAGGATCAGTTCGGCTCTTCTACTTAGGGCATCTGGGACAATGTTTACTTTGCCCGGTTTATAGTTGATTTCTAGTACATAGTCTGCCAGTTCTAGGGCCCATCTTGCTTGTTGTTTGTTAAGCTGACATGGTTTGAAGAAGTAAACCAAGTTTTTGTGATCTGTTAGGACCTTTAATGGGTGCTTGGCACTGCATAGGTATCTGCGCCAGTGCTTCAGGGTCTTCATTATAGCTAGCATTTCTTTATCATATATAGGATAATTTCCTTCAGCAGGGATCATCTTTTTGGATTAATATGCTACAGGATGTAGCATACCATCCCCTCCTTCCTGAAGAAGCACCCCTCCCAGGGCAAATTTGGAAGTGTTGGTTTCCAGAATGAACGGCTTTGAGTGGTCAGGCATGGCTAACACAGGCGCAGAGGTGAAGGCCAACTTCAGGGCTTCAAAGGCAACAACACAGTTGGGGGTCCACTTAAACTGGACTTTGTCTGAGCAAAGGCAGGTCAGGGGCAGAGTAATCTGAGAAAAAATTTGACAAAATCTCTACCTTAGTTTACTAGCCCCAGAAAACTCCTAACATCTTTCCAACAGGTGGGGGTGGGCCAAGCTGTGACTGCATCCACTTTATCTTGGGCCATGGCAAATCCACCAGTTTTTACTACGTAGCCCAAGAATTCTACCTCAGGTTGGAAGAACTCACACTTCTTGAGTTTGACGTGAAGATTGGCTGCTGCTAGTTTCTCTAATATGAGGTCCAGGTGGCAGAGGTGGTCTTTATGTGTTTTGCTATATATCAGAATGTCATCAAGATATGCCACACAGAATTGGTCCAGGTATTCTCCAAGGACTAAGTTAATCATCCTCTGGAAAGTGCTAGGGATGTTGCATAGCCCAAAAGGCATGACCAGGTATTCATATAGTCTATATCAAGTTTTGAAAGCCGTTTTATATTCATTGCCTTCTTTGATTTGGATTTGGTTAAAAGCGTATTGGAGGTCAATCTTAGAGTATACTTGTTCTCCAGTCAAGAAATCACATAGGCCATTGGCATTAGGTATGGAATACTGGCTTTTTACTGTGATTTTTTTCAGCTTCTGGTAGTTTACACAAGGTCTTGTTCCCCCATCTTTCTTCCCAACAAATAGTAGGGGGGAAGAGCATGGGGCCTTTGAGACTCAGATAAATCCTTTCTTGGTCATTTATTCAACGTACGCTTTCAAGGCAACCTGTTCTTTGTGATTGCAACTATAGATGGGGCCGTGGCTGGGTTGCGTATCAGGGAGTAAGTCAATGGCGTGGTTGTAGATAGAGTGTTCAGGTAGTTGAGTTGCCGCCTCTTTGCTGAAGACACTGGCCCATTTCTTGAGGGCTGAGGGCAGCTTCCCTGAGCAAGGGTCCAATCAAAAGGTCATGAGTTTGGTGGGGAGGTACTATGTGTGGGCTCAGCTGAATGGGTACAGTGTCAGAATTAGTTCCCTTTTCCAGGGTTACAGTTTGGTCATGATAGTTCAGGATTGCACCATGCTTGTCAGCCCAAAAGTCTCCGAGTATCAATGGGTGTGGTAATCCTTTCAACAAGATAACAGACAAGGGGTAGGTGTTTTGCCCAATCTTCAGCTTGAGGTGCTGATTACATTATTGGCCAATGTCAGTTGAGTCATTTTCCATAGTGACTTGGAATTGAGTATCTGAGGGGGTGAGTTCCAGCTTGGACGCTAATGCGGGGTCAATGAAACTTTTGTCAGCCCCTGTGTTTAAAAAAGCCTTTTTGTGAAATACTTTATCTCCCACTTCTAGGGTCAAATGATACACTTATAAGACTGAGAGGTAGTGTTTAATTGGGCAAGGGAGCCTGAAGTTTGGTTTATTCTGGGACAGGCCCTGGTCTGGTGTCCTGCTTCATGGCAGTGGAAACACAACCCGTCTCTGTAATATCATTGCAACTCCTTGGGTGTCATGGCTGGTCTGGCTGCAGTGGGGCTTCTGGAAATCCAGGGTCCATGGGGGGTGGCGCCATGGGTTTCAAGGTTTAAGCTTAGTACTCAGCAGAGATCAATCAGTTCTTCTAATCCAAATGTGGAGGGGTGGTGCTTGAGGAGGTCCTTTAACCCTGGGTTCACGCCTTTTCTGAATAGGATTGCAGCCAATTTGTTGTCCAGCATAGCACAGGTCTGTAGTTTGATGAACTCTTCTACATAGGTCTGAAGTGGGCGGCCGTTTTGCTTGAATTCTAACAGGGTCATGAAGGTGAAGTGACGAGTATCCTGGTCCTCTTCTGTGGCCATCAGTTCAGCCTCAAATCAAGCATAGTCTAAGCAAAACTCTACGTTGTTGGCGGTGGCTTTGCCAAACCAGTCTAGGGCGTCCCCTGTTAGCATGAATGCTACTCCCAAGACTTTGACTGTGTTGTTGGGATAGACGGCGGCATTGGCTAGGAAGTGCAGTTATAGTACTGGCATGGCTCTTCTGGCTTCCTCTAGGCTGAGCTTGCCCATCTTGTTCATGATCACATTGGAGGTGGTTTGGTTTACAATGACGTTCTGTACTTGGGAGGAGGTTGCTGCAGTTGGGTCTTTGCTCTCTGGAGCATCCTTAGAATCATCCAAGGTCCAGGTTGTTCTCTTCCACATGGAGGAGATTCAGTATGATAGCCACAAATAACAGTAATAAGTGATAATCATAAAAAAAACATATAAGTAGCCCCAAGTGATAATGACATCTTGGGGCCCAGGTTACCAAGTTTGGAGTAGATTGTCATAATGTCAGGATACCAGGAGTACTGTGGAGCTCCAGCAGGTGAGGGAGGAGTCAAAGCAGGTACTGACATGGCCCAACAGATGATGGGACCTAACTTTACCAGGTAGGAAAGGGCCTTCCCAGCCACAGCCCAAGGTCCAGCTGATGGCAAGGCAGAGTCAATCAACCCGGTGATTGCAAGGTAAAGCACTCCCAGGAATTGACTACTCTGGCCAGAGGCATCAGAAGTGGGGGGTTGAGATGGTTGGTTTGGGTGTTGGGGGCGGTTTCATGGGGACCAAGTAGGCGGCAGGATTGTTGTACTTCCCGTTGAAGATCAAATGATAGATGGTGTTTGCTTTGCCATCTTGGACAATTTGGTAGAGTTCCTTGGGAGTGTTTGGGCAGGTGTACCACTACAAGTCTTCCAATGTCCAGGGTTCATGGTTAGGATTGGCGGGATACTCAGTGAAATGCACAGAGCCAAATGGAGCATTGGGTGGGTGGTAGTAGTCAAAGGCTTTGGTTTTATCAACTGGAGTCTGATTATCTATCCCAGTAGAGGGTTACTGACGCTTGGGTTTATGCAGATGTAAGAGTATCAAAAAAGGTATGGAAACAGATTGGTGAACCAAAGGTTAATAACAACTTTATTTGGTAAGGATGACAATACAGAACTTTTTCAAGTGTTTCTGATTTATATACTTACTCACATGCAGGTGCCTCTGGGTATTCTTCTGATGCTATCTGTGTGGAAAGGCTTGGAATTTCAGGCTCTGCTGTTTGGTTGGCTGCTTCATGGTTATTTTTGGGGTTCTCATGAACAGTTGTTTGGCTTTTTGATGGTCCATCTTGGCTTAGCTGGTCATTGATTTTGGCAGGTTTGGCTTCTGGGGTTTTGGGGTCTTTCCCAATTTGATCACCATTTTTGGACTTGCTTGACAGGCTCTCTTGATCACAAAGAACTTGATTAAAAAAGGGATCCCCAATTGGGGACCCCAAATTACTTAATGGAGGGTGAGCTTGGTCTGGGTTTACTGGGTGGCTAAAAATAGCCTGCCCAGGCCCAGCCAAACCCACCAAGGCTTGGGCATAGCTTTTGGGGCCCAAAGCAGGCCCCTCAGCTGCCACCAGGGCAGGAATGGTTCCTGTACCTGGATTTGCTTTGAAAAGCAAAAATCCAGGTGCAGGAAAATCTTCCCCATCTGATAACCCTGCCTGGTGGCTAGGAGCAGGTTCAACTCCCGCCCGGGGCCTCAAAACTGTTACTTTTGTAACACAAAGACTTCCTTGATGGGATTTAGGAAAGGCAAATAAGCAGGGAGGAAGAGGAGGCGCAAATTTGCCATGGCCAATTGCTGGGGGCCCACTGCGTATTTTTTCTGGGTCTTGATGTTTGTTAGTCTGTTTCTATTATAGGGAGATACCCTAAGCTTTTTCCAGAAAAAGTGCATTCCCTTGACCAAATGGTAGTAAAAGGAAATCAATGCCTCAATACCAAAAGTAGATTTGACCATGGCCTGTATATTTTCCAATTCAAGAAGGCAATCCTGGGTTATCTACTGGCGGATTGCCTATTTGTGCTCCTTGGTGAGATGGTTGACACACACAAGGATTTCTCTGCAGCAAGGACTCAGCCAGTATTGATGAACTTGTTGAATGTCTTGGAAGCGTACTTGGGATCCACCCCAACAATAACTGCGGCCGCCCTGTAATTGCCTGGTTTGCACATTAGCTTAAGCAGGATGATGTGTTTGATATCAGGAATACACTTCTGAGCAGGATTTGTGGGTTCAGACAAGACAGGGTCCTGATTGGTGACAGGCTTGCAAGGCATGGGTACCTTGGTGTAAAACACAGCAACTTTCTTCAACACTAACTTCCCCTCATTGGTTTGATAGAACTTGGGCTCCTTGTTATCTTCTTGATTGCCATCACTGACGTAGGGCTCATAGCTAGTATCAAGTATAGGCTTCACCTTCTCCAGCATGGCTGACGGGACTGACTCTTGCCGGTACACAACGTCAAACACATACAAAGTATGTTCTACCTCCTTGTTTCAAACTTTCTTTGTAGTGATGACCTTGGTGGGCTTCTGGGTCAGCTTTGGGACCCAAAGATTGATGCTCTGCATTCTAGCAGCTTGTGCTCCTTGAACCAGCTTTGCAGTGTAGCGTCACTATGGAACTCTCCTCTGTCTTCTTCCTTATTAGGCACTTAAGTTCACTAACTCTGTTCTTTGGCCTGCAGGGCAACCGCACCTGCAGTACATAACAGGTGCATTGTTACTCTGTTATTGTGTTCCTTTCATTTTACAATTTAATAAAATACTAAATAAACTTCAATTTAGTTACTCCCTAATTTTAATTTTTGCTTTTATCTGAATATGGATATTCAATTAATATTTCTTCCCACCCAATATCCCAATTATAGATTTTTTATTTCTTAATTGGTTGTTTCTGGTTTTACAACACCCATTTTTGAATACCTGAAATAACTTCCATCCATTTTCCAAGATTTTACGCCAAATTAAGCACCCAACACAATATTTTTAAAAAAATTGTTTCAGATCTCATGTCTTATTTTAGATACCTTGGTATCATTCTTGATTACAACTCATTGCATAAACTGATTGAGTGATTTTATTTACATAGTGAGTTGCTATTGTGTTTTGTTTTTGGATTGAGTTTTGACACACCATGCTTGGGTGTATTTTGTCATCAATTCACATAGTAAACATATGTACACCAAAAGTCAACTCACACCATTTTGTTTGTGAATCCATGTATTTTGGATTATATTTTGAATGGTTTTGCTTTGTGTGTGAGCCCTTTGTTGCTGTGTTGACTCATTTTGCCCATTAGCGCCAATAAACCCTGTTAACAGAGTGTATATTTTAACCTGATAGTTGGATTTTGTTTAAGTCTGAAATCATTTTGTTTAAATCTGAGGTATTTTTGGTTGTTGCCATAGCTTTTAAAACTACAGTATTAATATTGCAATAAAATAAAAACCTACCAAAAAAATTTCATTTCTTTTTTATATATTTAAATATCAGGTCTCAAATAATCTACATGAGGAATTTCAAAAGTTTTTAATTATTATTTAAAATTTGAAAAGCTTATAAAAAGTATGACTAAATCTAAAAAGTTGATTTTCAATTTCCTCACTTTTAATTTGAGGAACTTAGTAAAACATATTGAATAGAATATTAATTTTTTGCAAAAATTGAATATTAAGTGGACCTAGTTTTTTGGTACCTTTTTGGATTTTGATTTGACTACTTTTTTGATTTCTGCACCCATTAAGAAACTATATGTAAATTTTTAAATATATTTTTATGAGAAAAAATTTATTTTTTAAAAAGAAAGAGCTTATAATACTATTTTATATTAATATTTGAACAAAATAAATTCAAAAATTTACCTAAAGTTAAAAAAGCTTTTTTTTAGCTCTTGATTTTTTTTTACATATAGAAAAAAATTTAAAATTTAAATTTTTTTTGATTTTGATGTGTCAAATATTAAATTGAAGATTTTTTTGCACTTCAATTTTTGCACTTTCAATTTTGTCTCCTCTATTCAAAGGGGTAAATAAATTCTATTTTAAAATTCAAATAAATTAAGGTGTGTTTTAAATTGCATCAATTTGGGAACTTCAAACTTGGTTTTTTGATTTTAGTTACTAGTAACTTTTTTTAAAAAAGTCAAATTTAAGAAAAATATTAAATTTTTTGGGAAAAACTTTTTATTGAAAAAAAGTGCAGAGATCAAAAAATTCATCAATTTAGAGATTTTGATCTCCATACTTCAACTTTGGGCACTTGGCCATTTTATTTTAGTTGAGTATTCACTCAATTTTTTTGTAATTCTTCATAAATCAATCCAGGTGACTTTTTAGTGAATTGGCTGGTTGGGAATGAATTTTTCAATATATGTTTTAAAAAAATTTTATGTTTTTTTTTCCTTACTGAATCATTTTCCCCTTTTTATTTTTGAATTTAATGATGCTTTTTTAGAATTTTTTATTTTTTTAGAATATGAATACTTATTTTTTGTCATTTCAAACCCACAATCCCAAAGCTCTTTCAAACTTTAGCTTGATGTAACCAAGGCTCTTAAGGAAGGAAGGTGCTTGTCAGATGATTCTGACATCAATTTCTTAAGGTTGTTAAGGAAATCATCTGTCTTGGAATTTTGTATGACAGGTAAGAAGGTACTTTTTCCAAACTCTGTTTTTAATAAGAAATGCTCAACAAAGATGTTAAGATCATTGCCAGCAGTAAAAAAGGAATGCTTGCTTAAGCATAGATATTATTTCTCTCTAAGGTAAAAGCCCCCAGTGAGAAGAAGGGTGTAATCTGAGGTGCAAACTTGATAGGTTTCATAATGATAGTGGTTGGATTTATTGGCTTGGTTCAGGCAGGTCTTGCTTGGAAATAGATGTGCATTTGTCAGAGAGGAGTAAAGGTGTGGACTGTAAAGCAAATTTCTGTAAAGTTGAGCTGTTTAAATACCACGTTAGCTGAGCCTTTGTCTGCAGGCATAAATCCCCAACTGACCCCCAACTGATCCCCTTAGTTTATCAATATCACCCCTGAAATCTGACATCATTTTTATTTAGCCCTTTTTATATGCTGGTTAACTGTTAATATCTCAGCAGATAGTGCTTCATCTTGCTTAAACTGGTATCATTAGAAAGCCCTTAATCTCAGCTTTTGGAATTGTACTATAACTTTATATTTTAATGCCAATTAGGTATCTTGAAGTGGCTTTGAATGAAAGCTTTTAAAATTATTATTTGAAATAAAATATGCTAATTAACTCTTAAAGTATGTTGTTTAATCAGTTAACTATTTTTAAAGTATAAATCACTATTTAGCTTACCTTAAATAAACAACCCAAACCCCTTTTATTTTAAATAAATATAAATCTATTATAACTTTTAACAGTTTTTAAAAAAATGAACTTTACATATCTTAAATTTTATCAAAATAAAAATGTCATTTTTAATTGCATAGAAATATTTGCTTATATAATTAAAATTGTATCTTCTTTTTATAGATACAATGAAGAAGATTATTTTCCATTTAGTTTAAATAAGCTTTAACCGTTATAAAATTTAACATAAAAAAGCAAGATTTTGATACATTCTTTTTATCTTTGAATTTTTTAAATATATTATCTCTAGCATACAGTATAAATATATAATTTTATTAAATAGTTGTATAAAGCTATTTTATTAACATTAAATACTTAAAAATTTGAAAAGAAAAACTTTTAATCTCTTATAAGTTCTTGTTATATATTTTCTATAGAATTTAACTTAAGAATAAATTACTTGCACTAAATAAAATCACTGAAATTTCAATAAGAGTGTATTTTTTAATTTAAATTTTAGTTTTTTAACTTTTTACTAGATTTTTGTATTAATAACTCTAAAATTATTTGATGTTTATTTATCAAATATAAAAAAGGCTATCTGACCTCTTTTTAAAAAGAGGGATTCAAAAATTATTATATTTTAAATTAAATATTTTTAAAAAAGCCAATATTTTAGGCAAAAAATAAGATTTCCAACAAAAACATCATATCAGTTTTTATCATATTTTTATGTTGATCTTTTTATAATGATGTCCTTTTGTGCTTATCAGCTTTCAAGAAATAATGGTATATGAAATAAGATTGTTACTAGCTTTTAATACAGTTTAATTTAGCTGTAAGTAGAAAATGCTAATTTAAGGTAGGTTTTTAAATTATAAGGATTAAATAGGATTTATTTTGATAAAAGTGTTGTAATTTTTTTAATTTATTGATAAGAAAATTAAAAAATTTAAAGTGTAAAGTAACACAGTTGATATGAAACAGATTAATCTTTAAAATAATGACCCATTTGTTGGTCCTTAATTTATTATTGATAATGAAAAATATTCATGCAAATGAATATATGTTACTATATCAAATGTACAACATTTTAATAGTTATGGGAAAGTCAATAATGTAAAAAGAATATATTATTAATTATGATTTGAAAGAAATAATATCCAATTTAATAAGTTATCAAAAAGAAAGGTTTTATTTTACTCATCAAGGGACAAGTGGGGGAGGGAATGGGTGGAATGTACATTGTCATCATCTGCGCCTATAAAAGGGACAGCATCAGAGGTATTGGGGATGTAATGGGTGGTGGCTTGGGAGTCAGTGTTAGAAAGTGGGTGGCTTGATCTTGATGGGGGGTTGGGGAGGCAGGGTTTGTTGACTGGAAAGGAGCAGCACGAGCTGATTGCTTCAATTGCTCAAATTCTTCTTCTGTCACATATACAGGCTTGACAAACCAAATAGATGAGTGTGGGAGGAAGCAGGAGTCCTTTCTGGACTTATCACTATCACTTGCATAGAAGATGACAAGATCTGATAAGTCCTGGACAAAAATGGAAGGGAATAGCTCATACACCTTCTCAATTTGAGTGCACATTTTGTTGTAGGTGGCAGAATTTGAGCACCTGAGAGCTGAACCAAAATTTTAAAGACATACATCTGCAAGATGCATGTCAGTGTGGTTGTTTGGATAGGTCTAACAGGTGTGCCCTGCAGCCGTAATTTCCCTGGTTGTCTATTCCCGCTGCTCCATCTCAGCACTCATTACAACTGTGTACATGGCTTTTTGGGTAGCCCACTCATCCAGCATGTCCTTGAGCTCCTTCTGGTAGTCATACCTATCTTCTGTGCTTGAAAATGCAGAGTAATAATTGACACCCAACAGGGAAACTACCAATAAACCCCCAACAAATTGATACAAAATTGGGTCACACTTGTAAACGTCAAATTGGACACACTTTTCTCCATAATCTTGGATACTTGCAGAAATCTTGACATACAACAAGAAGATGACTTCATTATGTGTCATCATTGCCCTTCATTTTATAAACTTAATGCTGGTAGAATTTTAGGGGTTGGTATCCACCAAACTGGGACCATTGAGAACTTATTGGACACAATTCTAGCAGCAACTATGACTCTGTACATCCACAAATTGACTGTTCTCTTATTGGTGAAAATGCTGTGGAGTCCAGTTAGAGACACACTTGGACCAGGGGCATCCATGGGTCACATTCTATGATGGCCATCATAAGAGGGTGGGCTTTTTCATCATTAGTTGACGTACAGGCCCCAGTTGGGGTCTTCTTGGGAGGGGGCCACAGTTGGCGTGGGCTCACAGGGTTGCAGCCACAGTGGATTTTCAAAACTTATTGTGGCTGCTATTTCCCTGAGGGACATAAGCATCCCTTGCTTTTTGACTATTTCAAGAACAATTTCCGGGGTGATCAATTTTCTTCTGAGTCTTAAAGGCTGATTGGCTGGAGGTGGGATGTGTCTGTCTTGGGAACCAGACAGTGTCATCTGATTGGCTGTTTCAGAATTCAGGCTTCCTGGGGTGATCTCTTGGCTAAATTGGCTGATTCCAGATGACAGTGTTAATACAGGATTTGGATTAGCAGCTTCCTGTGTGTAATGGGCAAACAGGGCCATGCTTGAGAACACAGGAGAAAAAACACACTCTTGGGTAGTGTTTGGGGAGGGGCCTGCAGGTTAGGAGTGGCCATAGACAGAGGCTTTACTATTGGAAGACCCAGCGTAGCCCTGCATTATTTTGTTAAGGCCAGGGTACATCTTGTTTACTTGGTTGTTATTGAAAGAAGACATAATAAATTTTTACCAAAAAATTTAACTCAAAAAGAGTAGTATAATTAAGTCAATTTTATTGTTAAGTATGTTAAGTTGATTAAAATTATGATCTAAATTTCAGTTGTCCTAAAATGGAATTGGGTGATTTTTGAGAATGCCTGTGATTCTCAAAAAAATTGGCATGATTCCACCTCTGATCCTTTGACATCCTTTTTGAGATGACCATTAATTAAATAAATTTCAAATTCAATTCATTTATGCTATAAAATTTGGTTCTTGGATTTGACATTTCTGCAATTTTTATTTTTAATTATTTCAGGTTGTCTATGATTTGTTATGCCTACAGAAAAAACCAAATCATACACTAGAATCCCACATTTTTTATCCATATATCCTGCATTTTCTTGGTGGGGTTTGTCTTTTTTTAGTTGAATTATTTGCAGTAGGGATTTAAAATTTGCAAATTTAAATTAAACAATTTTTTGAATAAAATTTTTTTTATTAAATATTTTGTTTCTCACTCAGCTGAGTTGTTTGCATTAACAATTTGAAATTTAAGTGTTGTATTTGAGATCCTGCA
Organism: Entomophthora muscae; assembly: GCA_014839935.2. Classification (NCBI taxonomy): domain Eukaryota; kingdom Fungi; phylum Entomophthoromycota; class Entomophthoromycetes; order Entomophthorales; family Entomophthoraceae; genus Entomophthora; species Entomophthora muscae. The sequence goes on from QTSX02002874.1 coordinate 305,491, forward strand.
TTTTGCCCCACAGGTTCTATATCTACAGTACAGATAAGTTGATTTTACTTAGTATCATAGCTTTGAAAACTAATGTACCATATTTTTTATTCATTTTTATAATTCTCACACTCTCTTGGTTTTTCTCATGAGTTTTCCATCAGATGCTAAGTGAGTGGCCCTGGATTCCAGCAGTAAGAAACCTTCTTCCTCTGAATTCTTAGTAAAAGTTTTGGATCCCCCTAAGTTAGGAAAATACACTTTTCAAATTTGTGATATTTAAAATGCAAAAGTTATGTTAAATATAATAATTGCTTCATTTTTCATCCGCCACTAACCTAATGTTGAGGATTGACTTGCTTGAGAAAAGTGAGCTTGTGATGGTCCACATGTTGGGTGGTTTTGCAGGCAAGACTAATGTTGGCCAAGGGAAAGTCTAGTGTCTTTTGACAGGTAGAGGCCTAGTAGGGAACATTGACTGCTAGGGGGAGGTAAGGCCTGTCTAGTAGGTAACAAAGGACTATTAGAGGCAAACAATGAACCAGCACAGCAGGAAACATTAGCTGCTAGGGGTGAAAGAATTGGGGAGAAGGTTAGCAGGAATTAAAACCAAGTTCTCAACCACACCAAAATTTGCAGTTTCAGCAACAACCAAAAGGTTGTTGCCAACAATTCCTGGGAGGTCAAAGGGGGAGATAATCAATTGAACACTAAAAGAAACATAAAAACCAAATTGCCATATTAGACTAACAAATTTCAAACTTTATTAGAGTAGAGAATGATGAAGCAAAGTCTTTTACAACTCTTGCATTCATTTAAGGGATGGGATAGGATTGGGGTGGTAGATTGAATGTCACAAACCAATTTACTACTGATATGAGTGGACACAGATGTGTTTATTGAGGCAGGAAAATCTTGACAAATTTTGAATGTACATAGTCAAAAGGAAAACCAAACCAACTAATATCAGGAATATGCTTTGAATGCAATTACCACTGCTCCTGGCTGCTCTTGCACATGATATTTAATCAGAGGTGTCTCTTGGGTGGGTTAGATGAGGGCATCTTCAGAATAATTCCAAAATATTAAATTAATGGCCTTTCTTGGGCTTTTTCATTAACCTTTTAAATAAATATTCAAACATAATTTGGTAGAAATTCCCAAGCATTTGGCAGGAATTAAAGTGGAGGCCTAAGGGGGAGGCATAACTTTAAAAGGAGTTGGGAGTATGCCATCCTGGTGGGTAATGTGGGTTACCAGGTCTGGTTGATGATGTGACCCTGGCAAATAACACAGGCTGCCAGGTAAGGGAGGTGCTGAGATAGAATATGTGCCCTTGTGCGCTTACAGGAGGTCTGTGAGCAAGCACCTTACCTAACAGACTGGTAGTGTGTCCTTGTCTGTGTTTCCTTGGGGGCTTTGGTGAGGTACTAAATATATCATTAGGGGCATGAATATGCTCAGAGGTGCTATCAGGGTAGCTTCTTGGGGAAACAACTGCAGAACTTGGTATGATCAGGCCTCTGGGAAGTAAAGTTGATTACTTTGCAACTGAAATCTCAGACTTAATCACCTGAGTGAGTAAAGACAACTGCACAGACATGAGGATTGTCTGTGATTGAATGACCTAAGTGAAGGACACTTGCAAGATCCCATTCAAACGCCAGTAGCCTTGTAGACTTATTGCCTGAGTCTGAAGTATTGATAACAGGGACTGATAATGGAACCACAGTGGTTCATAGTATAGGATCAACAGTGAAAACTAGTAAGAGGGACTATATGATCACAGTGAAAACTAGTTGAGGGACTGGAAGATCATAATGATAAAAGGAACTATGCTGGTTCATAGTGAGGACTGGAACCAAGATGATTCATGGTGCAGATGGAACCTCAGTGTCAGGATTATCCTGACATAAATTAACTGGCCAATAGGAATTAGAAATTATCCAAGATCTAGGCCAGGTAGAAGTAAAATTACAATTTACTCAAAGATGAGTTATTCATGCAAGCGTAACTCATTGAGTAAGAAGTAAAAATCACAATTTAAACTTGCATTCAAAAGATCTTGTAAAGGACGACAACTTTTCTTAAGCAATAGCAACTTGTTAAGAACCCCAATCACAAGAAAAATTAAGATGAAGTAAACTTCTTGCATGAATAACTGATTTCATGAAAATAATGTCATTTCATGCATGCAACTGTATCTTGGCAAATACAAATTAGATCTGAATGCCTAAACCCACATTCAAAAGACCTTGTTATTTACAATCTTAATTATTAAGTAGTGAGCACCTGTCAAGAACCCAGATTGCAAGCAAATTCAAGCAGAGTACAGGACTCTGAAAGTAATAAGTATCAACTTCATTTGACATGCATGCAATGTACTCTTTGCAACCACTATTCCTACACAATCTCCCCTCACTAATTTTACCTATAAATAAATTATTTTTGAATAGTTAATAGCTAAGCTATCATTGAAGTTCTACCCAATTTTACTATCTATTTTACTTAATCCACTATAGAAAGTAAGTTCTGCTGTGTCTACACAGCTGGGCTTTACACTAGATGGTTCATGATGAGGACTGGTTGATGAACAAGGAAGGACTAGATGATGGATAAGGAAGAACTAGTTGAAGGGCTAGAAGATCATAGAAAAGGACTAGCTGAAGGATTTTAAGGTCTTGGAGCAGTAATAGCTGGAGAACTAAAAGTTGGTTGAAAAGGACTAGCAGAAGTGGATGCAGGAGCAGAAATGCCTGATTTGGACTCTGGAAAGAAGGATTGTTAATAAGAAAAAAGCAGTAAAAGAATTAATTAATACTGCCAAAAGATATAATAAAAAGACTGAGGTAAAAATCATATAAGAAAAAGAAAGAGAAAAAAATAGTTTACAGTATTTAAACTGTAAATTTATTAAGAAACAATTGAGTTAAGCTGGAGACAGAGAGGCTAGAAACAGGATGGAGAAACTGTTGGGACAAAGGCTGGAGTTATGCCAAAATGATTGAGAGAGGCAAAAAGCAAGCAACAGGCAAGTTTGGAGTGCTAAAATGCTGAGAAAATGCGGATAAACTCAGAGAAACATTGAAGAATTAAGGGTTTGAAAATCCCTTAAGTAAAACATATGTGGAAGCGCTTGAGCTTTTCTGGAGAAACATGACAGAAAACACGGCAAAATAATTCAAAACACGGAACAGTTGTTTATCTGGAGCAAGACAGTGCCAGGTTCAAACCATGGTCAAGAGCAAGTCATTTGGGAGAACAGTTCAGTAAAATCTTTGAATCCAAGTGTTTGATTGGCTGCAGGTCAAATCCTGTTTAATCAGTGTTTTGAGGGCTTTAACTAAAGGGTTTAAGCCTAAAAAATGAGGGAATGAAGCAGACAACTCAGGGTTTTAATTGGCTGAATTAAGATAAAAGATTTAATATATTGTAGAGAAGAAGAAACCAAATAGTTTGAGATCTGGAAACCAATATTCCTGAGAGGAAATAGGGACTGAAACAAGGGCTATAAAAGGGAGAGCTATCTGAAGCTTTTCAGGGATTCAAAACAGTGGATTACAAAGACCACAAGGACTATACAGAAGAGCTGGAGCCTAAGATAAGAAATTTGGAGCTCAGGATAAGGAGCTGGGACTTAAGACTGAGGAGCAGGAGTCAAAGACTAAGGAGTAGAAGTCTAACACTGAAGAGCAGGGGTCCAAGATATTGTTGGAAGACTACAAGTGTTAGCACATATCAATGATTACCTTGGCCCCTGGGCTATATACCAGAAGGTTTCTAGGGAGATCTTCCTTCTGAGAGTAAATAAAAGCCCTTTCAACTCCTGTACATATTTTTGAGATAAATTTTCACGTACTAGAGAATGATAACTCCTTCCATCCAGTCCCTGGCTATGACCAAGGACACACTTTGGGGATTGATGAACAGGAACCCCATAGAGCTTGATTAATTTAAAGAAGTTTAATTCAAATTAGATGTATCAATGTTAGTTTAAGTAAGAGATAGTTGGCTTGCACATTTTGATCTTACTTATTTTGAAGTAAAATAAAAGAATATTTTACTTGGATGCGTCAATGATCCAATTGTCTGCAGATTTTTTCAGAGTTTTCCTCTTCTAGCTATAACACCATTTTAATAAGAATTTCAGTGTAGTAAACAGGCAATAATAATATTAAAACTCAATAAAAATCATTTTTATGAAATTTAGAGTACCTAGATATATTTTTCTGATATTTCTGATCAAAATAGTACTAAGTTTGATAGCTCTAGATGCCAAGATATAGAGTGAAAGGCTGAAATCAGACTTGTATCATAATCAAAGGCCTGGACTCAATTTGATAGGTCTAAATTCACTCTTAATAAACATTCAAAACCTAAAAATATATCTCTATTAATACTAAGCAGATCTTAATGTTAAACAGCTTATTTTAGAGCTATAGATCAGATTTATATTTTGATAAAATTTAGAAAATCAAATATTAAATTTTTTAAATCATTATTTTAGCTTTGCTAAACTTGATAGTAATAATCCCCTTATTTAGTTTTCTATTTTATATTTATACTCATAGTATACAATTTTACTTTAAATAAATACATTAAATTTAACTTTTAAGAAAGCATTTTAGAATAAGGGCTTAAAATAAATCAGTGAAAAATAATCCCAACCTAAAAATCTAATAAAATATATTGAATTGATATAGCAGATTCAATTTTATATCTGTCCTTGGGCGGGGCAGCCACCTAGCAAATTAAAGAGATGTGAATAAACTAAGCATGACACAAGCCTGATTAACCAGACAAAAATTTGTGTATAAATTATCTTATTGGATATGTTTCAGATACAATAATAACCCGTAGATGAGCTTTGGCAAAATTGAAAGCTATGAACTCAATAAACCCAAGCTTCCTGGCTTACTTCTTCCCCTTTAGACTTATTTCCCTAGTTTTCTTGTATCTACAACAAAACAGTGCTATACTGCTAGAGAATATTGATTTAAAAAAGCTTTATAATTTACCTATTTCTGTAATACATGCTTGCTTTTGACAGTCCAATGACCAGTATGAGCTTGTAAGTCATTCACATTGTTCATGATTATTTTTCTTTTAGACAGTCTGCCTAAATCTGACCCCAAGTCTCTTGCTTGGAATGTTCTTTTTAAAAGGCTTTTTCTTTGATATAAATAAATAAACATTTAGCTACAGATAATAAGTTTTATCAGATATGTTTTGGTAAAAAAGGTGTGTCAGTTGGGCTGCTAAAAGTGCAAAGCTTTGCTATGCTCAGCTTTATTCTTTTACAGTAGCCTACCAATAAATGGTTTTGATATCCTAAAAGCTATGGATAGATGCCAAGATTGACAATTTATTACCCCTTGAAAGCTGGGCCCAAGGGCAGGATTTGAACCCTGAACCCGAATTCCTGCAAGCTGCTGGCTCCATGGACCAAGAGCCCACCCACCCACATTTTGCTGAGATCAAGCCCCCGCAAGCTGAAGCCCCTGCTAAGTCCTGAAGTCAGAATACCAGTACAGGTTCAACTATGATGGTTCCCAAGGAGGAGTTTCTTGAATTGCTTAATGGAGGCAGAGAAGGTGCCCTGTGAACTTAATGAGCTTTAAGTCCTCCCAAGTAACCAATCAAACTCAACTGCCAAGGAAAACCCCAGGCTTTGGGCCCAACCCGTGACCACAGCCAAAAATCAAGGAAATCAAGTGATCAATTTGGAAGGTCTGACCAATGAGAGAACATCCAGCCAAGGTGCTATTTTGCTGCTCCTGTACCCAGGCCTCCTGCCCGCATTTTTCTTGATATTTTGATGAAGCCCTTTTTGAAAATACTAAGTTTGAAGGCAGGATGCTATATATGCCTATAGATTCTGCGCTCAAACCTTATTGCCATTTTTGAATAAAGGTTATGTTATTTTGGCTCACACAGCTATTGGCTTATTTTGTGTTTTCTATCTACCAATTCACTTCAAGATCTCCTGGTCCTCCTGCCCCTCTGCCTGCAGATTTCTGTCCTCCAGGTGTTTTCTTTGGCCCCATCCACTTCACAGATTACCCTATGAAACCTGAATATAAGGACTACACCCCAGAGAAAATACTTGAACTAGATCCTTTGGCCCATATACAATGTGCAGTTAGATACAACTGTCAAGGCCTGTGGATATTTTCAACACCCAAATTGTTTAGAGGCAAGGCCAACTACTTTCCTTCCTGCCTATAAACTCAATATGGAACCACCTGTGACCCCCAAGCCTATGCCTGCCTCCTCACCCAACCTCCAAACTGATCACACTGTTAAGATGTTTGGGATTGTGTACATCACCCTCACAGGGGTGATTGACACTACAATCCTGGCTGCTAGCCCATGGTCCTGGGTGGGAAAGTCTGTATCCTACCTTTTTAAGTTAGCTCCCCTCTTGTGGTGGGCATTGCCCGCAAAAAACCTGGCCTGAGTCAACCCTGAAAACGGCAGGCTGGCTGCCCAAGACTGGATCCCTGACAATAGATGTAAATAAACTATAGTTGTGAAAGATGAATTCACTGCTTTTAGGTTTTTATTTTTATATTTTATATAAATTCCTGGTAAAAACTATCTAGAACTTAAAGTAATACCTATTATTTAAAATAATTAGAGTAGCAAGCTCTGATTTTATTAATTAGAAGGGGACCATTTTCAGTGAGAAGAAAATTATTTTTTCATATATGAAAGTGAGTAGACCATCTAAATAATCTAATATAAAATGCTACAAATATATTCTTCAAAAATTTATTTATCTTATAAAGATAGAAGATATATATTTATAGATATAAGGCAATTAATATATAATAATTAAGCACATATTATTGTAACTGCTTTTAAAAAGGTCCTTTTAATCAATATGATTATTTATAAAAAAATATCTAGAATGTCATGGATCCTGTCTTGGGCGGCCGGCTTGTTGTTTTCAGGGGTAATTTGGGCGGGAGTTTTTGCGGGTAAAGCCCATCACAAGAGAGGAGCTAACTTAAAAAGTTAGGAGAAGGACTTCCCCACCCAGGACCATGGGTCAGCGGCCAGGATTATAGTGTCAATCACCCCAGTGAGGGTGATGTACACAATCCCAAACAGCTTGCCAGTGTGATCAGTTGGGAGGTTAGGTGAGGAGGCAGTCATAGGATTGGGGGTCACAGGTGGTTCCATATTGAGTTTATAGGCAGGAAGGCAAGTAGTTGGCCTTGCCTCTAAACAATTTGGGTGTTGAAAATATCCACAGGCCTTGACAGTTGTATCTAACTGCACATTGTATACGGGTCAAAGGATCTAGTTCAAGTATTTTCTCTGGGGTGTAGTCCTTACATTCAGGTTTCATAGGGTAATCTGTGAAGTGGATGGGGCCAAAGAGAACACCTGGAGGACAGAAATCTGCAGGCAGAGGGGCAGGAGGACCAGGAGATCTTGTACTGAATTGACAGATGGCAAATATAAAATAAGGCAGTAGCTGTGTAAGCCAAAATAACATAATCTTTATTCAAAAATGGCAATTAGTTTGGAGCATGGGGTCCTTTGCTCTATATATCACCCTACTTCCAAACTTAATATTTTCCATGGGGGGTTTATCAGGGCATAGAAAAGGGTGGGCCCAGGGGTTCTGGGTGCTCTGGTCCAAAGGCGGCAAAATGGCACCTGGGACAGGAGTTCTTTCATTGGTCAACAATCTCAAATTGGCTACTTAATTATCTTGCTTTAGAGTTGTGGTCATGGTGTTTGGGCTGCAGGCCTGTGCCTCCTTCTGGAGATGGCTCTTGGTTGGTTGCCAGTGTAGACTTTAAGCTCATGAAGCTAATGGTTGAAATTTTTTTGCCTCCATTAGGCGCTTTGATTAGTCCTCCATTTGGTGTGTTGATTTCCTTGGTTTGGCTTGCTTTACCATTTGGGCCAACATTCTTGGCATCAGCTTGTGGGGGCTCAACCTCAGGAAAACGCAGGCAGGTGGCCCTTTGGTCGATAGGGCTGGCAGCCTGCAGGAATTCAGGGTCAGGGTTTGAATCCCATTCACAGGCCCAGGTTTCCAGGTGGAAAGAATTGTCAATCCTGACATAGAAGCTGAAAAACCAAGCTATTTATTCAATTAGTTAAAGTAGCAAACTTTATAGAGCCAACTCTATCATATATTTTCAATAATATTAATAATATAGCTACAGACTTACTTCAATTAATAGCTAATGTTTATCTTTTTAGTAAAGTTAATTTTTATTATTGGTTTTTTAAAAGCTAAATATTTAGAACTTATTCTTAAGAAGCTTTAGTTCTATTAAAATGACATCTTATGTAAATTAATAGACTTTGGATTTATTAATAATGATCTTATTAAAATAAAGGAAAGCAGCTGTCTTTATGCTTAAAACCTATTAAATAAAGTGTGAGATAGAATTAAAGCTTAAACTAAATGACACATTTGAATTCAAAAACTGAGTGCTAATCAATTTATGTTGTTAATAAATTAGAGGCTAGTATTTATGCAACTAAAGGTGAAATATATATTTGCAATATATCTAAGGTTTTAATAAGTAAATCAGTTTTAAAATGAAAAATATTAATAAGTTGCAAGATCAAAATGTCTAATAATTTAGCAGATTTATAGAGGTTAAATAGACTTATCATTGGTATTATTAAAGGTCTTAATTTAAAGTACCATTGATTAAGCCTCTTAAAGATAGCTATCTGAAATTGGATTTTATATTTTATCAAAAAATTTAAATTTTAAAAATAGTGAATGGAACTTTCAGTATCATTATTAAACCTTACAAATAAGATCTTTGTACCCTTTTAGCTATAAAGGTTAGTTTTTTGTCTTACCTTTGCTTCTTCATTCTGGGGAAGTCTAACATAGCTTAAAATAAAATGTTATTTCAATGGTAATTAGATTTCAATAATTAAAATTTATTATGATCTCTGTATTTATTTGTTATTTTAAAGTAAAAATAGTTACATTGATTTTAAAAAATAGCAAATAGATAAATATAATAATTGTTAGCAGATTTAAAGTTAGAATCACCTTAGTTTGAATGAATTATAGTTGAGTATATCTAAATATAGTTAGTTGAATTTAAATTTACATAAGCTACCTTGATCTAAAGAAGACAGGAGTATAGATCTAAAATAAATATTAGTTGTTTTGAAGTTAGAGTGGTAGATAAATTATTATAATTGGCTTAATTAGCATTAAATAATTAATCATCAGTATTCAAAACAGGTTTCAACGTCCTTGATTAAAATGAGGAGTTGTGGAACTTAAGCTGAAATAGTTAGAGCTTAGGAAAAACCTAAATGAATATTACCTTTTTATAGGAAAGTGATCTAAGCTTTACATCTGATCTAAAAATTAATAATTAGTTCATATTATGGTTCTAACTAAAATAAACTTTAGTTAGTTTAATATTTTGGCAAAATTTACTGGATTAAATTCAAATAGGAATCTCCCTAAACAAATGGTAGTTTTAGTTTGATCTAATTTAGTAAATTTACCTGATTAAAGCAGCATTTCCAAATTTTTAATCACTTTAAACTTTGATTGTTTAGTCATTTCAAACTTTGATTACCTAATCAGAGCAACATGATTTTTAACTTTTTTAACTGATCTAAATGCTTAATCATTTTAAACTTTGATTCCCTGATCTGAGTAGCAGATCAAAAGCCTAAATCATCTCAATCACCAAACTATTATAAGTTTTAGTTTGTTATGCAAAGAAATCTTCTTACTTCAATTAATTATTAAATCATAATTACTGTTATTTATGAGTTCTTTTTTAGTATCTAAAAGGTTAGTCAAAAGCTTACCTGGAGTGGTTTCTAATCTCTTGAGGGAACTGCTATAGTTGAATAGGCTAGTAGCTAACTTTGATATTTCAATAAATTAAGCTTACCTTTATTTAGCCACTTGATTGGTTAAAATTGATGATGCAACCCAAAGTTTAAATCATTGCTCTGGCTGCTATGTGACTTGGTAAGGAGATTAGATGGATTGCTAATAGGTCTTTGGAGCCAATCAGAGGTAAGTTCAAAGCTTTAATTTTTAAATGGTTTATAATTTCTATATTAAAAATTTAAGCAAGCTTCACCTGGAAGCTCTGAAGTCCACCCTGATAGCATTCCCTATTGCACTGGACTACTGCACATCTGGAAGCCTATCAGCGGCTTAGCAGCTCTGCTGGCTACAGGGCAGCCTGACAGACTGCCAACCAAAAGCCTATTGGTGGACTCCCAAGGTTAAATAAGACAAGCCCATGCATCCAGATCTATGCTGTGTGGCTGGTAATGAAAATGCCCTGGAGCTCAAGTAGGCAACAGACCTCAGTCAATTGGAGGTACGGGTCCCACTGGAGGATGTCAAGCATTGGAGAATAGGCATCCTTGATCTCAGATTTGATCTGCTTTTTCAGCTTCTTGACCAGCTTTGCACCACCTCTCTTCAAGAGGGCTCAGAACTCACACTTGATCACTGCCTTGGTAAATTGAAGCCAAGTGGCAATTTACGCAAAGTTTACTCCACTCTGCTTTAGGCTCACAATCTCTTCTATCACTTCATTGGTTATGATTTGATGTTTTCAGGGTGATTTGTAAATAAGGGGGCCCAGATTAGACAGGTCAATAGTTACTTGTCCTGAATTCTTAGGCAATTATTGAATAGGGATGGAGGATGGCACAGTTGCCCAGTCTCTATAATGTGACACATGCGCTGGTTGGGCCTGGTCTTGGAGAGCATCATCTGGCTATCAGAAAAGCTACTCATGGATGGGGCTGATGACACATACAACTCACCCTCCTCACAACTTGCATTAAACTGGGTATAGACAGGAAAGATGGTGGTTGGGCTCCCTTGATCAGCAGCCTGAGCTTGGAGTAGCTCCTGGTACTGCTCCTCACAACATCAAACTTATCTTCACTTGAAAAGCTCATTGTAAACAAAGCTCAATAAAAATTCTATTAAAACAGAAAAGCAAAGAATTTCTAGAAAATTAATTTTATTTAAGTATGTGCTCCTTTTTGAGACATTCTATCAGACATAAATAGTCAAATTTAGAAATCCAAAATTTCCAATTTGAGTCCCAAAAATAATCAATATTTTCAAAAAAAATGTGCTGTTTCATGTTTGAGCTCATCACTTTTGTTGCTGAACCTCATGTGTTTTCTGTTTGTATCATATTTGCCACACACTCATTATTAAATTAGATGTAGAATGCTTCATAATGTGATTGTTTTGTGTTTGTTTTGAATATGAGTTCCATGTGTTTGCTGTCTCATTTTTAGAATTCAGTATTTGACTTTATTTTTGTTGTATGATAGACTTTTTTTGTTTTCTGGCTATAGATAAATGGAAGCTTTATTGAGTAAATTGACCTTCAACTGGTTCCAGTTGAAATTTGTTTTGTGACTGAACCTATGCATTCTAAACTGACTAATATATGTTTATCTCAACAGGTTTGAAAACTACTGTACATACACCTATGTTTAATGTTCCTTAATCAGATGCAAAAGACAAAGTAATTTTAGGCTTTCTAGAGTATCAGCTCCAAATTAAATATTTTATAAAAAAATGACAGGATTTTCCACATATACTTTTTAAATACAAGAGATATATGAATACTGACTATAAAATGAAGAGACTTAAAAATTAGCTGTCTTATTTTAATGGATAGCCTATTTTAATATAAGATGTCTAACTTTATCATATTTTAGACACACATTTAGAAGTATACATAATGTAACCCCCTCATATTTTTTAATGAAATCAAACTTGAATTTTTCTGATCTTTTTTATGACTTATACTGTAAATTCAGAACCTGAACGTAAAAATGTGGGATTGACAAATCCTTGGTCCAAATATCAAATCACTTTTGCGGGCAACTCAGCTGAGTGAAAAAGAAAATATTTAACAATATCAACCATTTAATTTGACTTTTTTTGATTTATTTAAATTGGCAAATTTTGAATCTCTTGAGCAGATAACTCAACTAACAAAAGACAAAACTCATCAAACAAATGCAGGATACATGAATCAGAAATTTGGGATTCTTATGTACAATTTAAGATTTCCTGTATGTCAAAAAAATAATAAACATCATGTAAAAATTAATGAATCTGAAATTGCGTGATTGTCAAATCCAAGAACCAAGTTTCAAATCATAATTGCAAGGAATTTGAAATAAATATAATTTATGGGTGTCTCAAAAAGGATGACAAAGAATCTCAAGTGGATTTGTGCTGGTTCTTTTAGAAATCACAAGCATTCCCAAAAATCACCCTATTCTATTTTAGGACGGCTAAATTTTAGATCATAATATTCACAAAATTAACATATATAACAATAAAATTGACTAAAATATACATTCCTCATCCTGAGCTTAAAATTATAATAAATTTTTTATTGTCTTCTTCCAACACCAACCAAGTCAATGAGCTGTTCCCTGGCCTTGGCAAAATCATGCAGGGCTATGCTGGGTCTCTTAACAGTGAAGTCTCTGTCTATGGCCACTCCCAATCTGCAGGTCCCTCTCCAAGCACCACCCAGGAGTGTGTTCTTTCTCCTTCAACTTCTAACATGGCCCTGTTTGCCCATCATGCACAGGCAGCTGCCAACCCAAATTCCATATCAACAATGGCATCTGGAACCAGCCATTTGTGCCATGGGGTAACCCAGAGAGCCCAGAATCCCAAAACAACCAATCAGATAGCATTAACAAATTCCTAAGATGGACACATCTCTCCCCCAGCCAATCAGCCTACAAGACACAGAAGAAAATCGATCACTCTGGAGATTATTCTTGAAATGATTGAAAAGCAAGGGAAGCTTATGTCCCTTGGGGAAATTGCGGTTGCAATGGGGTTTGCAAAGTCCACTGTGGCTGCAACCCTGCAAGCCCACGCCAACTGTGGCCCTCTCCCAAGAAGACCCCAACTGGGGCCTGTACATCAACTAATGATGAAAAAGCCCACCCTCTTATGATGGCCATTATGGAACGTGACCTGTGGATGCCCCTGGTCTAGGTACGTCTCCAGCTGGGACTCCACAGCATCTTCACCAATAAAATGAATGGTGAATTTGTGAATGCACGGAGTTGTGGTTACAACAAGAATCCTATCCAATCAGGTTCTTGGTGGCCCCAGTTTGGTGGATACCAACCCATACAATTCAACCATTATCAATTTTATTAAAGAGAGGACAATAAGGGCCGGTAATGACGTCATCTTCCTATTATACGCTAAGATTTCTGCAAGTATCCAAGACTATGGAGAGAAGCGTATCCAGTCTGACATGTACAAGCGCAGCCCAATCTTTTATTGATTTGTTGGGGTTTTATTGGCAGTTTCTCCATTGGGCGTCAATTATTACTCATTAATATTGAACACCGCAGATGGGTATGCCTACCAGACAGAGCTCAAGGCCATGTTGGAGGAGTGGGCCACACAAAACGCCGTGCACACAGTTGTAATTAGTGCTGAAAAGGAGCAGCAGAAATGGGCAACCCAAGAAATCAGGGCTGAGGGGCGTACCTGTTGGTCCTACCCCACCAACCACGCCAACATACATCTTTCAGGTGTATGTCTGAAATTTTTGGTTCTGCCCTCAGGTGCTTAAAGTCTGCCACCTACAACAAACTATGCACCTGAATTGATAAGGATTATGAGCTTTTCCCTTCTGTGTTTGTCCAGGACTTATTTGAACTCATCATCTTCTATGCAAGCAATAGTGATAAGTCCAGAAAGGACTCCTGCCTCCCCAACCCCCCCCATCAAGCCACCTGCCTTCCAACCCTGACTCCCAAGCCACTACCAATCCCCCCCACTATCTCTGATGCCACCCCTTTTCACAGGCGCAGGTGAAGGTAATGTTCATTCCGCCCATCCCCTCACCTTCCCATCCTTTGATTACTAAATAAATCTTTTCTTTGTGACAAATTATTAAAATTGATATCTCTCTTTCAATTCATAATTAATAATATTTTCTTTTTACATTATCAACATTTCCCATAATTAATACAATGTTGTACTTTTTACAAATAGCTTAAAATTATTAGCATACATATTTTTCATCATTATTAATAATCTAAAGACCATAAATGTAAATATTGCATTAGAATATTGCAATTAGACATCAACTCTTGATATTTTGATATTATGTGCATAACTTAATGCATTTTGTTTAATAAAATTCATTGTAAACAAGGCCTTTTTAATTGTAATTTAGTTAAATGGACTGTGTTTATATTAGGGTACCATTAACGCTTAGTACAAATATTGATACATAGTGCATTTTACAGCCTGTAAATTTACCTATTGGTAATAACTCTATAAACTTTTTAGTTGGATTTTGCGAGGTAATAATAATGTAATGGGTTAAAAAATTACTGTTCATTGTCATTAATTGGCTGATTTTCTTTGCTGTGGTGATTTTGCATTTTCTGATATTTACACACTAGTATCCAATTGGTTGATTTCACATCCAATTGCACAGGCAATAGGAAATCAAGCCGCCACCCTAAGACAGCATCCTGTCTTAGGGTGGCGGCTTGATTTCCTATTGCCTGTGCAATTGGATGTGAAATCAACCAATTGGATACTAGTGTGTAAATATCAGAAAATGCAAAATCACCACAGCAAAGAAAATCAGCCAATTAATGACAATGAACAGTAATTTTTTAACCCATTACATTATTATTACCTCGCAAAATCCAACTAATAAGTTTATAGAGTTATTACCAATAGGTAAATTTACAGGCTGTAAAATGCACTATGTATCAATATTTGTACTAAGCGTTAATGGCTCTCTAATATAAACACAGTCTATTTCATTAAATTACAATGGAAAAGGCCAAGTTTACAATATATTTTATTAAACAAAATGCATTAAGTTATGCACATAATATCAAAATATCAAGAATTGACATCTAATTGCAATATTCTAATGCAATATTTACGTTTATTGTCTTTAATTTATTAATGATGATGAAAAATATGTATGCATTGAAGGTAGTACTATAAAAACCAGTTTTTTGATGGAATTCAAACATAATGTCAAATATTTACACACTTATCAATGAATTAGAGTCAGCCCTCCAAAAAGTTGTTGAGCTTGAATACAACATCAGGGAAATTGTGGTAAATCAACTGGGAAATGAGGGATGAGCCTTGGTGCAGCAAAAGGAAATTGCAAAAAATAGCCTGGGAACAATAGTTAATGAAGAACACAAGGAAATAATTTTAAATCTTCAAAAGGAAATACTCAAGCAGTTAAATTTCAAAAGTGAAATTTACAACTCGTGGGAATTTCCAAAAACCAATAGAAAGAATACTCAAAAAATCAAACTATTTGAAGGAAATCAACACAAATGAAGAGGAAACCAACCAAAAGTAAACAGACAAAAACAAAACTCAGTCAAGAAGCAGGAGCGCTTCAAGAAATACAAAAAATTTATCAAATGAAAACCAAGAAGAAACACAAGTTACAAGAAATATAAGAAAAATTAAGCCTAGGAAAATTAATGAAGAGCAGTCAATGCTCATGAAGTTCACTGAGGTGGCGCCTGTGGCTGAGGGGGCCACAGGAGAAACAATTAGTAAGTCTTTTTATGTTTCATTTATATTTATTTTAGTCATCACCAGGAATGGGGACAAGGTCGCAGAAGTGGCAGCTTTTACGCCAAGTTGGTTCTACAGGGATACCAATCACTGGTAGCCCCTGTAAAGCAAATAAATAAAAACCAAATAAATAAAATAATTCAACAGAATATGAATGATTTTTCAAATATTGAAGCTCAAGATAGGGAATATTCACCACCTGTGGGGTGCTTGCCGTGGTTAAGGGAAGCATATGAAATAGAATCAAATATCAACTTCAAAGAAATGAATGAAATTTGCGGGGATATCAAGCATAATTTTGATGAATATATCTATGAAAGCATTCAACAATTCCCATTTGCAAACATCAACAAATATGAAAAAAACTTAATAAAAACTGACTTTCAAATAGAAACTGAATATCTAAAAACTGATATTTTTAATGAAGTATCTAAGGCATTATCAAACAAAGTTGGGGACGCAGTCCTTGTGAACACATTTAAACCTTTATTAATTTTGTTTTCCAAGGCATGGGGGTGGATACAAGTTGGGCGCCCTCTGGAACCATCTTCAAATTCAATAAAACATCCTATATTAATAGGTTAGTTCAAGTATACAAAAAATTGTGCATGTTCTTGGAAAAATATACCTCACAAAGAATTCACATTGCGGTATACCTGGGAATTCTCCTTCACTGCATATTAAAAACCAACGTCAAAAAGTTGGAGGAAGTACCTATTCAATTGGGCATATGCCGCTTAGCACTCAAATGCCAGAAGACACCTTAGGGGGTATAGGACAGTTGAGCACGTCCTGTATGACTCCTTTGCATTGGCAACGTTGTACAGGTACTATGTGCCCCCTGAAAAAAACCTATTAATTGATTCACTCACCTGCCTTCCTTTTATTAAACGTTCAACAACCACTGGGGTACAGGACGCCACCCCTCTAGCAATCACATCCAGGGTTGTCCACCACGTACAGAAGAGTATGTGGATCCAATTAGACGCCCTAGCCAAAAATTTAATTTTGGGGTATAATTCCCTGGAATAATTACATTCCCTTTGCAATTAGCATCCCCTCAATAAATATTTTTCCCTTACAAATTAAAATTTATTTTTTTAAATTTTTTTATTTTAATATTAAATATTTTCACTGAAATATGTAATATTAAAATTTTAAATATTTAAATATTAAAATTTTAATATCTAAAGGTTAATATAAAATTTTAATAATACATTTTTCAATACTTAAATTTTTAATATATAATATTTCAATATTGAATATATCACAATTAAATAAAAACAGTTACATTTTGAATATTTAAACTTTAATAGATAAATTTTATGATTTATAATAATAAATTTACTTTTAATATTTTAATTTTATTTTAAATTTTAGTAGGTAAATAATAATATTAATATATCTAAATATATTATAGTACATTAGTTAAAGTTGCAACCACGTCAAATAATAAAAATAATTTATTAATGTTTTTATTTACTAGCTCATCAAGTATGGGTTCATTTATTACATATACAAACAACAAGAATTGAATTTATCTGCATCATGCAGCCTTCTCCACTTATATTCTAAACAAATGATTGTTTAGAACTCAAATTACCTTTACCTTGTAATATGATTTGATAAATATATTTGATGTGCTTGACCCGCGTCCTAAGTACATATTAGTAACCGATACATAAAAATCATTGGTTTCTGTTTGTGTGGCTATAGTGGCACTGAAATAATAAGGATCAGATGATGACCTGAAAAGTCCAATTTGTGGCTTAAAAAAGCCAAAGTACCAAAAAAGATTCACAATTGTTTAAATAAAATTAATCTATTTCTATCTTTTTTAATTTATTTATTTGTTAGCGCAACAGTCAATATAATATTGAGTGCATTATAATAAAAATATATTCCTCTTACCTAGTATAATTAATTTTATTTACCTTTTCTACATATTCTTATATGTCTTTAATGCATACAAATGTCACATCATTATATATTAATAATAATTTTTGAGTCCTATTAAAAACAAAATAAATAAAAAATAAAAACAAATAAAACCCAAAGCACCCATTTATCTGATTGGCTCAGAGGCCAGGGCTTTGGGGAGGAAGGATTCTGAGTGCTTGTAAAAAGCTGCCACCACATTGGGTGGCATTGCAAATTGACTGACCTCAAGAATATTGAAGAGATCCTTGGCGTCCTGAGGAAGGCCTTGTTTCACCTTATTCTTGATCCAACTAAACACCTCCTCAATTGGGTTCAGGAATGGAGAATATGGGGGAGGAAGAGGAGTCTCATTGGGTAGTCAGCCAGACAGTGGTTGGCTGAATGGCTATTTTTATTGATTGGCAGGAACTTGGACACAACCAGATCCACTTGGTGGAGCCCGACATTATCCAGCACAACAATGTTGGTTTTACTGTGGTAGTTGATCTGGAGATACTCCTTGACAACTTGGAAAAAATCAAGAAAGGTCCTGCTATTGTGGGAACCCTTGATCATCTGATATTGATCCAACCCGCGAGGACCAAGAAGCGCAACCATTGAATAAGTCTTGGAACAGACAGCTGCATGATGGGCTACACTGTCCTTGGACCCCTTCCTGACCCACCCATGCCTAGACCTGAGTGAGAAGGAAAACAACAATTTGTCAATATAAAAGAACTGGACATTTCCAGTCCCCTTTAGTACCAGATAAGTCCTGCATAAATGTGTCAATCCTCAATGGTCTTCTCATTGTTTCTGTTGTACGTCAAAACTCCCAGTAATTTCCAGAAGAAGCCCAAATCAATCATTGTTTTGTAAACAAGGATTTTAGAAACAGAAAGCCCAAACTCTGTGGTAAGCATTGATTGGACAGCAAGTGAGTCCAGGTGGCAATCCTTGGCCACCCACTGTTTTATTGCGTCAATATGCACAGGCTGCAAGAGTTTTGTCAGCCGCTTAGCCTTGGTGGATTTGGCAATTTGCCTGGTGTTGCCATACTTGGTGTTAATGTCAGTAATGTATCTGGCTGTGACACCAAATTGGGACACAATATCCCAAACCACCATTCCCCTGTTCAAGCAGTTGAGGAGAGCTTCACATTCACTATCTGTCAACCAACGCCAGCCCTTGGTAGATACCACGGCATCCTGGCTAGCAGGCTCAACACAGGGGATGTGTACCTTTGTGTAGAAGGTGGGATCACGCTTGCTTGCAGTGGCGCTGTGAATGATTGAATACACAATAGGCGCAGATGGCTCAACAATGGTGGTCAATGGCTTATAGGTGGTGTCAAAGACGCGGGGTAGGAAGTAGCAACTCTTGGATCAAGAGTGCAGGGCCAGGTGACAACTGGGTATACAGTGGAGGTGTATGTAACCTCATTATTCCCAATGATCTTTATGTAGGAAACTTTTGTTGTAGGCCTTGAGAGCAGCTTCTGTCTGGGATTAAGGCTGTGTGATCTGGCTTGGGACACGGGAGGTGGTTGACTGGCTCTGACACCTTGGGAGGCCTGTGTATTGGCATGACTTCCTTCAATTTGGGTTCTGGGTCTGTTCTTGGACCCTCTGGGACGCCCTTGTGGACAGTCTGCCTTGCAGGCTGGTGCAGGAGCTGGTTGAGAATGCAATTGACAGTCCATACCAATAAAATAAAAAATATATTTTATATTAAATATATATTTATTTGGATTTATTGGTTTAGTTGTGAGTAGTTGTTTTCTCTTGATTTAGCCTTGAATAGTAGCAGATTTTCTATATCTGTAATTTGAAGTGTATAATATTGTATTCTTTCCAGTTTTGGATGGTTTTAGAGTTTAATAACTTTTTATGTCTAAACATGATTGTTGAGATTGGATTTTTCATTTGATTTTATCCAGAGTGGAGCTTCTTTATTTGGGTTGGTGTTTCCTATTGTGCTTACTGTACATTAAATTTGGATTCCAGTTCCCGCAATTAATATCTAAGTTTACTAGTGATACTCAAAAGTGATTTGAAATTTGGTTCTTGGATTTGACAATACTGCAATTTCAAAAAACATAGTAAACTTAATGAAAATGACTGATGGATTTGAACGCTTCAAACCTGCTTCCAGTTAATTCATTTTGTCCATTGGAAATGTGCAGTTTGACTTGAAATTTGCAAATTGTCTACAAGTTCCCGCATTTTTAAAAGTTCAAATAAAAATATAACAAAATCAATTTAATTAAAAAAGGCCATCCCGCAAAAGTGATTCAAAATTTGGATCAAGGATTTGACAATCCCGCATTTTTATGTTCAGGTTCTTAATCTACAGTATGTGTTCACAATTTTTTATTTTTTAAATAAAAATATTTTCTTTTTATGGTTTTTACATATTGATATTTGATATAGTTATTTTTATTTTTAGGTATTTTCCCATCATTTATTGTTTTTTAGCACAGATATTAATTTTTTTGAGCTTATGATTTTTTTATATTTTTCTGGGTACCTGTTTTTGTTGTTTTTAGACTTTTTATTTGGGCTTTTTTTACAGTGTTGTTTTTTCTACATATAGCTCATAAGTTGCTGAAAAAATGAGCATGAAAAACATGAATCACAATATTGGTAGGTCCAATAAACATAAAAGAGCAATGAACCAGCATAGGAGAGTAGGTAATAAAGCACTTGGGGAGAAAGGAAACTGGGCTCTCATATGGGTACCAACAATAGAGTTGGGGAGATGAAATCAACAAGTTGTTATACAGAATGCTCCATAAAACAAAGAAATAGTGTTGAGAAAAGGAGAATATCAAAGGTTAATAGATGACATTTATGAAGTATAATGAGTGCGCAAAGAAGTAGCAAGAGAGGTGTCTACACATGGTAGCATAAGGTAAGCAAAGAGTTGAAAGATAGTTGTTTTCAATAACAGCTTAAGCCCTTGGCTTACTTGGCTGTATAAGTCTGGCATAATCTAAAAATATTTTAGATTAGCCAATCAAATTACACCTTGCTTTGTAATGACTTTGAATTTGGCTGAAGACAGTGAGGCTTGAGGATTTTTATAAAGTCTAACTGTAATGGCATATCATTTATTTGATATAGTGAAATGATTAGTGGTTAGTTTAGCTTACCTAAATGCTTAGTTGATGCTGATATAGTATTACTCTTCTAATCCAATAAAGTTCAAGAATTTCAGCTTTTAAGAAGCTAAATTTAAACTGATGATCTAAGTAACATCTAAAATTTGGCAGGATTACTTAACATCTTAAATTAGAATTTTATATAAAAAACTTTATGAAAGTTTCACCTGGAAGCTCTGAAGTCCACTCTGGCAGCATTACCCGCCATGCCAGACTACCACTTGTCTGGAAGCCTATCAGCGGCTTAGTGGCTCTGCTGACAGCTCCTTGGCCCCAGGGCAGCCTGACAGGCTGCCAACCAAAAGCTTATTGATGGACTTTCAAGGTTGAATAAGACAAGCATGTACTGGTCAGAAGACTGTCAAAATCAAACAAATCATTCACATTGTTCATGATTAGTTTTCTTTTAGACAATCTGTCTAAATCTGACCCCAAGTCTCTTGCTTGGAACGCGCTTTTTAAAAAGTTTATTTATTGATATGAGTAAATAAATATTTGGCTTCAGACAATGTTAAGCTACTAGTGTTATTGCTGGTATGTTCAAAGCTACAGATAGATGTTAGCCTTGCCAATGTACTCTACCTAATCCTATGCAAGAGCACTACAGACTACAATAGAGTAGAACTTTGAAGATAATTACGTTTATTGAAGCTGGAGTACAATCTAGCCAGCAGCTGCAATCTATCCAGGTGTAACTAAGAACCCCTTTCCTTTCAAGTTTCTATATCAATATATACTGCAACAACCCTTGTTCTTGTCCTTTCAGACAGTTCTCAGGTGCTACCTCCGCAATAGGTCCATCTTTGCTAGCTATGCCTATCCTGATTGGCTGTCCTTGGCACATGATATGCTACTGGCCTTAGCAGGCGTCCATGGCACTTCAGCTACAGCCTACACTCTTCTTGAGCTAGCCTACTGTCATTTATTGATTGGCTGTATCTTACACACCTATTATTGCGCTGGGAGACTACACTGTATTTAGTTGATGCTTAGAAATTGTCCCTGTTCAGCCCTCCTACATTGGAAGGTAGAATTCCAGTATTCCATTTGCAGGGCTTAATCAGTGATCCTTTTCTGGCTGGCAAACCTTCTGCTTATTAATGCAACGGTTTGAATTAGGGATTATATGCCATATAACAGCAGACTCAATCCAATAGTGACTCGTGGATTATCTGCGGTATAATGCTGACCCAAACCAATAAGGAACCCAATTATACGCTGTGTAATGCTGATCCAAACTTGGTATTTCCTAGCCATTTGTATATCACTTGTTTGATATGAACATATACGCCCATCAGGCTGTGTGGGGCTGAGTTGATAAAATATTCATCAGTGTAGAATGGGTGATATACAATTGATGATTTAGTGATTACACGCCGTGTAATCAGTGATAATCATTATACTGGCTAACGTTTATATGGCGTATAATGCTAATATCAATTATAATAAACTAGGGATTACATGGCGTATAATCACTACACATTGGAATGATAATCAGTGATAATACAGCGTATAATTGTTGCATCTAATCTAATAAACTAACAATTACACGGCGTGTAACTGCCATATCTATTATAATATATTGGTGATTATACGGCGTATAATTACTACACTTAATATAATGATAACTAATTGATAATACGGCATGTAACTGATTAAGATCTGCGTGCAATAATTAGCCTGATTATTTGTGGTCAATCAGCCAAATCTCACAGATAATAAATTTTATCAGATATGGTCTGGTAAAAGGAAAGATGTGCCAGGCAGGTTGCCAAAAGGAAAAGGCTGTACTTTGCTCAGCTTTACCCTTTAACAGAAGCTTGCTCATATAAGTTTTTGATATCCTAGAAGAAATGCATCCTTATCAGTTTAACAGATCTTTTTTAGATCTTTATTGGAGTATCTCAGTTGTTAAATTTATATTTAATAGTGGGGGTAAACTTATTATTTTTTAATGAATTTTTATATAGCCATTAAACTTTATCAAAATGGGTTGATAAAAAAATTGTGTCAGATGAGCTACCAAAAGAGAAAATATGAGCTAGGACTGCTTTAACTATTTACAGTAGCTTGCTGGTATAAGATTATGGTATTATATTTGTAAATGTAGATTTTTTTAGCCTGAACTAAATATGTGCTTCAGGGTTATTGTACATTGAGTATCTGTTTGATATAAGCAAAAAAACAATGTGTCGTGCATTCTTTGGGATTTTTAAATACAATCATAAAATAATACTGATTTAAATATTTTGATTATGTACAAAAATCAGATGTTTGATCTTTTGAGGGCCCTATATATAAATGCAACTTTTTATTTCGAGGAAAAAAAGCTTGTACAGTAGTTTTAAAAGCTCTGAGGATGAGCAAAAAGAACAGCCTGAAACAGAATATGTCAGTAAAATATAGAAGAATACTGAATTTATTGTTAATCAATATAAATCCATGTTTTACTTTTAAACTTGAATGTTTTTTGCTTATACCCTGTCAGGGATTCTTTCCCTGACTCATTTGATCTTATTGATAATTGGGTTAAAGAGACTAAGACACATCAACACAAAAACAAATTATTAGACACCAACTTGAACCTTAATAGTAAGGAGATTTGAACCTGGGACCCTAAAGATGAACTCAGCGTCAATTAGAAATCAATCAGAACAATTACATTACCAATTTATTATTATTCCATTGAATTGAATGTTGCTTTCAAAATACCTTTTGAATTTGAAAAGGTTAATAATAATGCGTATAACATCACTTACCGCTTGGCCTCTGATTGGCTGTGTAGAGCCACTCTGACAATTGGGGACCCACTTTCTTTAATTTTGGTTAAAGCTCCATACCTTAAAAATAAGGATCTTCTTGATGTACACCGCTTAATTATCCTAAACACTATGACATTTTCTTGGCTCCTCTTTATGCACCACCTAATAATGAAAATTATTAGTCAACAACTCCATCTACACTTGGAAAAAGGTATCATTTCAATTATAAGATCTCATGTAAATCCCTCTCATTTCCCAAACATCACTTAAATATTTCAGCCTTCATTCTAAGGCTATTTAAGTGTACCCACATTATCCATTCCAATTGTTCCAACAATAAAGATTTTATCCTACACCTGCTACTCCTTCATCTTCTGATAAACATATTTTTGAAGCCATGAGAAGAATTCTATTCCTATCCTGGTTTCTAGCTTCCTTCTTGCCAGTGGTATCTACCTTGGAAAACCCAACACCTACAACTGACTGGTACAATTCTTCTCCAGATGACGCCCATCAAAAGGAATCCCTTGCCCACGGATGGTTCAAATACCCTTCTGGCCACTGGGGACGTAAATTCCAATATGGTTGTTTGTTTACTCCACCTCCTACCAAACCTGCTCTGGTTAGACCTTACGCCTCATTTTATCTCTTGACATATGTGGTGGGTTACTATCAACTTAGTTGTTTCAGTTCTATGTTAGGAAGATTCGCTTACCTGGGACATCTAGGACACCTTGCAATGGTCACGGTTCCTATTGGCTCGGTAATAGCAGGATTGAACTTAGGGGCTTTGGCTCACCAGCTAGGGAACTTGTTCCCTGCCAAGTGGGTCCCTGAAATACCCATATCTTTGAGAACTACTGTAAATGAAATCTATCTGCTTATCATTCTAAACTTCATCTAAAAATCTATTTTTTATTGAAGCCAATATATAATTACACTCTTGAATCCATATGTATGATTGTTGTTGAATAATTAACCATTTGAGACTTTAATAATTTATACCCAATATATTTGGGTCATTATTTTTCTTGTTATGCCTAAGCGCTGGACTGATTATTTTATAACTTAATTACATTATTCATATTCAAATTATTCAGAAAGATTAAAATACAATCAATGTCAAATCTTTAATTTATCTTGGGCTTAGATATTTTTTTTAAAAAATAATTTATCAATTTTAGAATTGAAAATTGCACCTTATAATATTGCTGGAAATATCTTAAGTGCCACTACATACTACAAGCTAAAAATATTTATGATGAGTTGCATGGGAGAGTAATAGCAGCCCTAAAGCTATAAATGCTATTACACTATCTTTGGCTCATCATAAATATTCTTAGTTTGTTTCAAAAAAGGTTGTTGTTTTTAAAGACTGATAACTCTATTTAAAATACACCCTCTAGTAAGCTGCCCTACTTAATGAACTTGCCCTAATGCACCACTAGCATCTTCTGATATTTTGTTTCTCTAGCATCATCATGTGATTTCAAATGATAAGTTATCTCAGAGTATTCTGAGAAACTTTCAAATGTTAAAGGTGAAGTATATAACTTCCCATCTTCCATCAAATATGAAAGATTAATGCAAAGATTTTTAACTTTGAGCTCTCTCCTTATAGGCCTAACTTTTCTCTAATAAATATAAAAAATGACTTTTGAGAAATATTTGAGCCTGATAGCGCTGATTTATATAATTCTTTTCTTTTTTCTTCTTGCTCAAAAATATTTTTAATATCATTTATATTCTTAATATAAAGCTGATTTTCTTTCTCTTTTAATGTTTTTGATATTACACCAAAGTGACCATCAACAATACTTTTCCCATGACATTCTACAAATCTATTGTATTTAATAGACCCTTTAATGTATTGTGGTGCCTTTTTAAATAGATAATATAAGAATTCGTAGGATCTAAAATGGTTTTCATTATCAGTCCATACTTTAATATTATTTATTTTTTTAAACTTATCTGATTTAAGAAGACTTATTAGACATTCACCTGAAAACAAAGAATCATGAGGCAATATTTGAGATAAAAAATCATGGTATTCATATTTAACTTTATTGTTTTCTTTAAATATCAATGCAAATCCCAATAAAGAAATAGGTCTTTTGGAATAAAAACAGATATTGGTTTCAATTGAACCACCAACTTTTAAATTCTCCTTAAAATCTATGACTATAATACATGATTCATTATCTAATTCATTGATATCTTTCTTATATTCCCTATTTTGATGAGCATAAAAGTCTTGGTGCTAATTAATAGCTTTTAAGTCACTATTTATAGATTCTGGCAATAATAAGTTTTTACTTTCACATTCTTCTTTTTTTTTTCTAAGGATGATTTTAAGTTACAAATATTACACATGTCAGTTTGTTTTTGTAAAGCCCAGCTGTATAGACACAGCATAACTTACTTTCTATAATTAAAGAGAAAAAAGATAGCAAGAGATTGGGTTGAACTTCAATGATAGCTTAGCTATCAGATATTCATAGGGTGTTTATTATAGTATCTCCTACTGTGCAAAGTTTTGCAAGTGGGAGTGCAAGCATGGAATGGAGAATCTCAAAAGACTGGGCGATGAAGATTGAAACCAGGCATATGGAATATAGTCAAACCTTTGTTATTCTACTATCTGGGTCTGGATGGTCAATTCTTGGTTGTAGCCAATGGCTTACTATCATGAGGGGAAATGGGCCTAAGTCTTTCTCAAGGTCTAATTTTAGACTGGGAAGTAAGGTTTGGCAAGAGTCTGAACCAAGCCATGTGGTCTGGGCTCGGATCCCCATTGGTTGGTTCCAGGATTGATGGCCAGGGTTTGGATTTTGTTCCTGAATTTTTCAAGGACTGCATGACCTGCTTCTATTTTTATCCCCTAATTCTGGGACTTATTTGATTGGTTCCTCTCAAGGTTTTGCGTTCCAATTGGTTTTACGCGCAATGTGGTATCTTAACGAGTACTTATTTATTATTAAATGATGCTCAAAATATGAAGAGCTTCAAAATGAGTGGTTGATCATTCATTTTGATTTTGAATTTGCTGAGATACACTTGCATGAATGACATCATTTCATGCAACAGGAGTTCATGCAGGGGGGATTGCTTTTGCTCAATTTATCTCTAAATTGGCCTTTTCAACCTGGCTTAATTTATTAATATAAATTGTAGGCACTGTTGAGAGCTCTTGAATGTGGGTTTGGGCATCAGAATCCGTTGATTAAGAGCTGAGATATAATTGCATGAATTATGTTATCTATGCAACCATGGCATCATGCTTAATGAAGCAATGGCATCTCAATCAGGCATTTCACGATTCTTCCCCTTTTTCACTAGACTGTGCTTATTTTTTTTGCTTTGATCCTTATTCAGAGCTTATGTCAGGAGTGATCCTGACAGTTTTTTACTCTTTATTATATTTT
Source organism: Entomophthora muscae (assembly GCA_014839935.2). Lineage (NCBI taxonomy): Eukaryota > Fungi > Entomophthoromycota > Entomophthoromycetes > Entomophthorales > Entomophthoraceae > Entomophthora > Entomophthora muscae. Next base: position 332,365 of record QTSX02002874.1, read on the forward strand.
TTGGTATTAATTTATAATAAGTTGAAAGTGATATTGAAATTTTATTTTTTATTTTCATATATTTCTTTTTTTGTTTTTAATAGAGAATATTTTATTTCAGTTAAATATTCATTCATTTTTTTCAATGTCTTTATAAATTTTTTCTGGTGCTTTTTTCATAAACTGGCTTGCTTTAAAAAAAATTTCCAGTAGTTTTTTAATTATTTTTTTGATTATTTCTTTTTTTAATGAATAGTTATTATCTTTTTGGCTTTTTTTGTTTAAGCTTAAATTTTTATTTTTATTTATTTTTCTTGAGTATTCAAACTCACTTTTGGTTATATTAAATCCCATATCAGTTAGCTCTTTTAAAGAGTAACTGGAAGTAACCAGAGATCTCAAGGCTGGGAAATGCTTTTGAGGAGCAGATTTCAGAAGATCCTTTAAGTTGTCAATTATCCCATTTAGTTTCTGATTTTGAATTAAAGGAATGAACTCTGTTTTTCCAAACTCAGTTTGAGTGAGGAAGTGATTGATGAAGGAGTTAAGATTGCCTCCAGAAACAAAGAGGAATGCTTTCTTTAGCATAGCAATTCTTTCTCTTTTTGTTGATGCTCCCAGTGAGGAAAATGGCTTCATGGCAGAAGTAAAGTTAACAGATTCCATAATATTGGATTTGTAATTGCTGATAAAGAGATGCTTTGTAGAGATGCCTTGCAAAAGAGTGCTGGTTGCAGGAATTATATCTTTTTGTGAAGATGGTTTGAAGTAAACCTTAGGTGGTGCTTTAGCTCTTATATACCAAGCCTTATGACACTATTATGAAAGAAATGATGTGACAGCTTTATTTACAATTTCAACTTGAACTTATATTTCTAGAATAAATGAAATCCCCAGTTTTCATGCACAAGTGATATATGTGTATCAGCTAAGCATCAAATTACATCATATCCTCTTTGTAATCTATGCAAATCAATTAAAATGATGTATTAACTTAATTATAACTGTTCTGCATATTTTTAAAATGATAAAATATTAAAGAATTGTATTTAAAAAATGCTTAATTTGAGTTTGCAGTTCACTTGAACCTCAAAATTCATCTAAACAGCAAATAAATTAACGTCCTAAGTTCAAACTACCATAAAATCCTAAATAATTAAGCTTTTTAAATAAAATAAAATGCGGAAATAATGCTCTTGATCTTATCTTTAATTTTGTTAAATAAAAAGCATATATTAATTAATGAAAAATTAACTTTTTTAAGCTTTAAGCAATCTATTTTATTTCATTATCAAAATAATATGATAAAATCTGACATATGCTCTTTTAAATTGCTTTCGCTTTAATATTCAATATTATATATATATTAATATTTTAACATCAATGGAAAGATAAGATTCTTAGCTTCATTTTGATAGTTTACAGTGTGGAAAAATATTAAATTTTTGTTGAGTTATTACTGTTTTAAATATAAACAGTTGTAATTTGATTTTTTCAAAATCGAACTGTTATGCTGCGACTTGGGCAGCATGTGTATTAGAAAGTGGCCTAATACCTAAAATAATGACACATTTATTAAAAAATACCTTTGGACTAATATCTTTAACTGTATTAGTAGGCTATGAGGTATAAATTCAATTCTTTAGCTCTTCTTAATATGACTATGTAATTAAAGTTCAAATTATCTCCAGCTAGATTTGAAGGTAATCATATTATTTTTGATAAGCATAAATTATAGTACTGCTTTTTGTTTTTATAAGAAAATGTAGTGAAAGTAAATTATTTATATAGATGTATAAAAAATATGTTTGACATTTCAATACTTACTTAGAACTAACTATTAAAATAAAGTCAGCTAGCTTTCTGTACTATGAATAATACGAAGTAGCTTAATATAGTTAAAATTTTAATAGAGGCTATATTTAAACTACTAAGATCAGAGTTTATTTTTTATACTTTTAATATAGATCTCTTAAAAGCTATAAAAAGAAAGTATAATAAGCTAAACTTTAAGGCTAATATAAATTTTATGTAAATTAACTTCTGAGCTAAGTATAGTTTTTTATTGTTGATTTAAGGTGATAAGTGTTAGATTGTGAAGCTTACCTTTGATGTTTTCAGGATAATGAGGAGTTAACATAAAAGAGCTATTATTCTTTATGAAGCTAAGATTAATAAAAATCAGTTAAGGGGTTTGATTTAAGGTTGGTAGATACTTTAAAGATTACATTAAAATTAATAAGTTTTAGATATAACAGCTTTTATTAAAAAGAAATTAGGCTTAAAAGTACATCTCTTAAATAATAAAAGGTTCAAAAAACCAAATAGTTCTTAAAAAATTAGATTCAAATTTAAAAGGTATATTAATTATGATGTACATCAAAAATCAGATCAAGAAATATTGGTGTATTAAGGTTGAGGCAAAACTACCTTGAATTTTAGAAGGAAGTTGGCTATATAAAAGACATAAAACTATTCTATTTTAGGTTTAGTCAAGGACAAAATAGGTTAAGATTGTACACAGATTGAATATAAAATCAACGGTTTTGTTTAAAAAACGATTACAAAGGGAAAATACACTAACCTAAATTATTGAGCACTTACACTTTATCCTCCAAGGTAGTATAAAACGATATTATGAACAAAATTTAGTTTGGTTAAATCTAAGTTTAAATCACTTATATTTAAAAATCTTAATAGTTTTTATTTCAGTTTAGTTAATCTGAAGCAAGATAAAAATGAGCTAGTTGTTAAGCAAGAAAGTTTAAGAATAGTTAATTTTTTGTTTTTGAAAAAGGTTTGAAATCTAGGGCACTTACAACTTTTTTATTTTTAACCAAATTCCGATGATAAAAGCCATATAATAAAGTTTATGTCTAAAGAATTAAACAATTTTAAGCTTAATTTACCCTGATGAGTTAATACCTTGTTTTTATTAATTATCCTCTCTCTTTCTAATATTTAATAGGTTAGCCTTGATTAAAAAGCTTAATTTAACTTGCTTAGTTTTTCGCCTTGATTTACTTTGATCATCCATTTATTTAAAACGTTTGCAGGATTAGATTTAATAAAAAGCTTAATTTACTTTGATAAATGAAAGGCTTTGATTTACTTTAATCTTCTTTCTTTCAGACAATTTTTTAAGAGATTATAAGTTAAGCTATTGCGGTTAAACTTACTTTTTAAGCTTGAGAATTTTAATTCATCCTTTCCTCTATTAATTATAGGTGTCTTTATCTTTAAGATCTAAAAATATTAGCTTTGAAGCTTACTTGGAGTTGTTGAAGAGCTCTTGCTCCAAAAACTCTTATAATGAAATGGTTAGTGGCTAGCTTAGCTTACCTGAATGCTTGGTTGATGCTGATATCATCCCATCTTTTAATCCAATCAAATTCAAGAATTTCACTTTCAAGAAGGTTAATTCATTTTTAAAGTGGTGATCTAAGCATCATATATATTTGCGCAGGACTACTTTACATCTTAAATTAGAATTATATATAAAAGATTTTATAAAAGCTTCACATGGAAGCCTCTGAAGTCCACCCCAGCAGCATTTCCCCTCGCGCCAGACTATCACTCATCCGGAAGCTTATCAGGGGCTCTGCTGACAGCTCCACTGGCCATAGGGCAGCCTGACAGGCTGCCAGACAAAAGCTTAAAACCGTAACTCCCAAGGTTGAATAAGACCAAGGTTGAATAAAATTTCATATTTGAATTCACTGGTAAGTACTCCTGTTCCATAGCTTTACTTGAAATAAACCGTTGCAAACACAAGGTTAGCGGCTTTTTATGGTTCAGGCATTGTCGCGATATTTTTCATGTGCTATCTATTATTCTTACTCTATGATTTTATATTACATTGTGAGCAGGCTGCTATTATTGATCTATCTATGCGCTTTTTTAGCTTGAGAAGACACTACTTCCACTCAAATTTCCAAGCTAAAAGATATTTTTTCCAGTAAACAAAGTTTTGAAAACTTCAATGCAAATTTAAGCACAGCTGCATTACTTTAATATAAAGAAGCCTTCTACATGCGAAGCTCTAATTAATTTAGACTTTGTAGCCAGTTACTACAACCAAAACAATTTTTGAGTTTTGCCATCCAATGCTTAATCTTTTTCAAATTATCAACTTTCGAACTCCTCTCTACTTTAATACTGAAATTATGTCTTTAATCTACAGTTAATAATAAAGTTAAACGTATGTGTTCTCATTAAACAGCCTATCTAAACATAGCTAATTATTTCAATAGTCTGGCATCAAAAACTTCACCATTATGAATACTTCTGAACACCCTCACGAATCCTCATCGACCAACCCACTAAATGGGCAGAATATACCTATAGTTCCATTTATTAAGGAGCTTCCTGAGAAAGAAGGCAATTCCAAAGGAAAACGTCGTGCAAGGACTCGTAAGCCAAAGCAAAAGCCTGCAGGGCATGAAGCCTCTCCTTCTGAAATAAAGCCTCGTCATAACAAAGGGCACAGTCAAAGTAAACCAAAAGCTTCTTCTGAGGGACCATCCAACCAAAATGCTTGCTCTGAAATATCAAAGAAGTCTAAGAATTTTAAAGAGCGAATGGAAAAGTTTTCTTGTGCATCCAAATCTTCTGAGGCTTTTGAGTTCCCACTGGGCCTTGAAAAGCAGAAGCTGACTAAAAAAAATAGACAACCCAAAAATCAATCTGATGCACCTACCCCTAAATCCTGTCACCAAGCAGTCCAAGATTATTCCACTGAGGACCTTCGTACAAAATTGACTTTCTCACTCACAGATGCTTCTTATGAGTGTATGGTTTGCTGGGAAACTGTTAAGCCAAAAAACTTCACCTGGTCCTGTCAACACTGCTGGGCTGTTTTTCATTTACCCTGTGTTAAAAGATGGTCTCAATCTTCTGAGAAAAGTAAGTTTATTTATATGCTACTTCTAATAGTTAAGATCCTAGAGATTTATCACTTGGTCCAATTCAATTTGGCTGGAGATGTCCTGGCTGTCAAACTGTTCAGATTGAACAGCCCTCTAAATATATGTGCTTCTGTGGAAAAGTTTCTACACCTGAATATAATAAGTTTGTGACACCTCACTCATGTAGCCAACCATGTCAAAAGCAAAGAGGTGCTTCTTGCCCTCATCCTTGTCCTGAGCCATGTCACCCTGGACCTTGTCCACCTTGCACAGCCATGTCTCCTCCCACTTCTTGCTACTGTGGCCAGAATATCATTCAAGGCCGTTGTGGTGAGCATACAGATATTGGCTATTCATGCTTTAATAAATGTAGAGATCTTCTTGGCTGTGGTAAACATTTGTGTACAGAGCCTTGTCACGATGGTACTTGCCCACCATGTAAGGAGGAAGAAGAGCAGCCATGCTATTGTGGTCAACACTCAAGAGTTGCACTTTGTGGCTCAGGTATACAAGAGTCAAGTTGGGTTCTTGATCCTTCTACCAGGTTGAGAGTTGAGATACTGGGTTATTATTCTTGTCATCAACCTTGTAAGCAATCTTTTGACTGTAATGTCCACTCTTGTCTTCAGCTATGCCATTCTGTAGAAAAGGAGCCAGTTTGCTGCCCAAGAAGCCCAATGGTTGTGAATACATGTCCCTGTGGCCAAACTTTGCTTCCCAGTATCATTTCTAGCCCACGGAAGGTTTGCACAGATGATATACCTGTGTGCTCAAAGCAATGCTCAAAGCATCTTAATTGTAATCATTTTTGTCAGGAGTCATGCCATGAAGGTGAATGTCCTCCCTGTGCTCAGCTTGTTAAGCTCCTTTGTCAGTGTGGTGCAACTATGACCACTGTTCCTTGCTCAGAATCTAAGCAAGACATATTATGTGATAGAGTTTGTCATCAGAAAAAGACATGTGGCAAACATAAGTGCTCAGAGATTTGCTGTCCATTTTCAAAGAATAGTAGTAATTTTGAGCCTCACATTTGCTTTGAATTGTGCAACAAGATGTTAAATTGTAAGACTCACTTTTGCTCTCAGCTATGCCACAAGGGGGCATGTAAGCCATGTATGGAGGCATCATTTGATGATCTTTCATGTAGCTGTGGAAGAACTGTTCGAAGAGCCCCAATTCCATGTGGTGCAGAGCCCCCAGAATGTAACTTTCCCTGCTGCAAGCCACGTCAGTGTGGCCATTCAATTAAGCTGGCACACAACTGTCACTCAGACACTTCTGATTGCCCTCCCTGCACAGCTTTAACCACAAAGCTTTGTCGATGTGGTAAAAAAGATGTTAAAAATATTCCATGTTTCAGGCAATCCCCTTCATGTGGTCTTCCTTGTGGTAAACTGCTTGCCTGTGGTGCCCATGTTTGTAAAGAAGTTTGTCATGATGGTCCTTGTCTCAAGCTTCATGCCACCTGTAAATCAGTTTGCCAAAAGCCTCTTCAGGGGTGTGAACATCCCTGTCAGCTTGCTTGTCATGCACCTTCCATGTGTCCCGCTGGTACAACTTGTGTAGTTTCAGTTCAAATCCCATGTGAGTGTGGGCGCCGTAAGGTGACTAAGCCATGTAATGGCCAACCCTTATTGCAAAGGCAACCAGTTGCATGTGATAAGCAGTGCCTGATAGAAATCCGGAACAAAAAGTTTGCCGAGGCACTTGGAATTTCCAATACTATACCAACCAGTGATGTTACTACTCAATATGACCGTTACATATTTGTCTTTATTACACCTACCCAGCTTAAATGGGTCAAGGAGATAGAGCAAAAGATCAATTCATTTGTAAATGATACTACCAAAACAGTCCTTCATTTTAGCCCAATGCGAGATTTCCAGCGGAAGTTCCTTCATTGCATCTCAGCAAACTATCAAGTCCAATCACTTTCACTTGATGATCCACCCAATAAGTCTGTCCAGTATACCAAGACTCCTCAAACTAAAATCCCAGCAGTACTCCCATCAGAAGCATATAAATCACCTGAGAAATATATGCTGGCAGAGGAAGAAGTTGAATCAGACCTTAAGCCTGCCAGACAAGCAGTCAACATGATTCTCTTGAAGAATACTGAGCTCTCCTCCACTGTCTCAAATGCAATCCAGAATTCCCTCTTTGCAACTGACTCCCAGGCAGATGTCTTCATGTATGGCAACAACATTGTGATCAAGCCTCAGAATGATAACCCAGATGTTGTCCAGCATGAAGATGCCATCCGCATACTTTTCTATCAGGTTCGATCAGCACTGAACTCTGCCAATGTCCCAACCAAAGCATGCCTAGGATGGGTAAATGCAGCATTGGAAGTTGTATGGCCCAAACTTGAAACTGCAACTCCACTCCATGCCTCCAGAAGTGTCTCTATCTCTACTACCAACAAATTTTCCTTCCTTTCAGAGTCTTCATCTAATGCATCACAGGGAGTGCATCAAATCTCACCCAAGAAGGAGAATAAGCCCAAGGAACCAAAATCTATATCCCGCTTACCTGTGTCAGTTCCAGAAGAAGTGGTTGAGGACTGGACTGAGCTGATTTAATAAATAGATTGTGCCTTTCTTTTTAGGCTTATTTTTATATAATTACAATAGATATATTATTGAAAAAAATACCATCTTGTGGCATCTAATGTATGCATTTTAATAACAGCTTACCATATGATTATGTTAACTTATCTAGTTACAAGTAGCTACAGATTAAATAGACTAGCAACCTCAAATAATACAGTAGTTTTCAAAGCTGTGGCAACAAGCAGAATGGATTCAACTGGAAACATAATCAATTTATCTCAGAACAAAATTAAAAACCAATGAATTTATATAAATTACAATATATTTGGGTTCCCTTCTATTTCATTCTGAGCTGAGTTAGTTTTGTTTTTAGTTGTGTTTGTTTTGCTTACATGTCTCAATTTCACTTGTTGCTACAGCTTTGAAAACTACTTTATCATCTAGCTTGTTATAACTATACTTCAATGTCTATGTTAATGCATTGCTCTACTGATTTTTAATCTTCTTAAAGAACTTCTTAGACCTTATAAAAAAGGTAATAATCATATGATTTTTAAAGGGAGAGGCTAGTAGATAAATTTGGAAATATTTCAACCCACTCATATTTCACAAATTTAGGTTAAAAAATGATAGCTTGATGATGACATATTTGACAATAATTTCATTAATCTTGATTTTTAAAACTAAAGGCTTTTTGATAAAAGTGATGAGAAATAAACTATTTATACTTTTTAAACTGTTTTGGTTTTTTTAATACAAGCAAAAATAAATGGAGCCAGCTGTTGAAATGACTAACTAAAAAATATTTTTACTGAGAAAAGCAGAAATCTTATGGCTTTAAATATTTTGGATTCTGCTGATAATCAACTCTATTTTTATTGATTAAATTGTTGTATTTTAAAAACTTGCATCAAAGCAATTTATATAGGTATTTTTATTTTAGAATTTTCAAAAAAATAACATCAATACTAGAAAAACCTATTTATATTCACTCAAAATAATTGTTTTGGCAAAATAGTTATAGATTTTGCTTTAATCACCATATCTGGGTTGTTCTTGTGGTGCAATACTCCATCTCAAAAAAGTGTCAGGGCCTACCCTGACAAGTATCAAATTCAGAAGTGATTGTGACAATGACAGTGAATTGATGTTAACTCCGCAAATACTGAATGGATAAAGACGTTTAAACATTCATTAAAAAGCTGCAGACAATTTGAGTCACTTTACTTATTAAATACATTGAGCATAAGAATCCTGTTTGCGTGCTAAAGAGCTTGTCAAAGAAATTTATGTATTGCCCTTATTGATGTCATGCATAATTTCAGAGATCAAATAATAAGCTGCAATTATGAGTATAGCTTCTGAGTATCATGCCCAAGTCTAGACCAGATCCTGGGAACCAGAAATTGTAATTAGCCTAAATGGTCCAAGTCCACCAATCTGCATGAGAAGATTAGCTGCATGAACGACATCATTCATGCAAGCATATCTCAGCAATTACTGAACATAAATCAATGTTGAAACCCGCTTTTAAAAGCTCCAGATCTTCCTGACAACTTTTCCTATGTGATCAAAGCCCATCGATGCACCAGTTTATGCGATAAATTGAGTTCAAGAGTGATAGCAAAAGTGACCCCAGCTTAGATGCAAATCTAAATCCCTTCCTAAAGCTTGCATTGGAAGTGTTATAAAATGAGCGCCATGAAATGAAGAAAGGACGCCAGCATCAACCAATACATCCTAGTTCATCCTAGTTAGTCCTTTCTATATTTACATCTCCTTCCCTTCACTTTTCCCTTTTCCTTCCCATTCCAGCTATCTTCCCGTGAGTATTGAATAAAGGACTGTCTCAACCAACCTATTTGACTTAGGATGAAAGCCATAGCTCTATACTGCTCTTCTCTGCCAAGCCTATCTGAGTAGAGTTGCCTGGTCCATGACAAAAAGCCATCTCAAAAGATTTTTGTAATAGAGTTGGGTTTTACTATAGAAAAACTAAAAAAAGCTTAATAAAAATGATCAAATGGTTGATTTTTACATATTAGTTTCTAATATGGCATCTCAAAAACTGCATTATGAAAACAATATCACAAATCAAAATTAAAAGGGTGTTATTGTTGTGCTCTGCCCCAAAGGGCATGCTTTTTAATTATTAATTTTATGTTCAAACTTCTGTTTGATATAGAGCTTATTAGTTTTTTAAACTAAGAGTTTTCTTACCTTGGTTTTTGCTCTCTGGTTTACTTTTTGCTTTTTTGTGCATACAGGTCCCATTTTATTATTTCTTTATAAATCCTATTTTAAATAGGTTATTTTTCCTTTTCTTGCCGCTTACACAACCACCGCTTTCCCATATAGCAGCTGCAGATCTGCAGGTTTCTGTTGCCAAGCTGTTTCAATCTTTGCCATGTTTTCCCCAGGGCTATCACCTTTACCTTCCCCAAACTTCCTGGTTTTCCTTGGCTGATTTCTCTCCAGGGCACATGTTTTATCTATAAATAAAGGCTTTTAAGCTTAAATTCTAAGTGGGTTTTCCCCAAATCACTATCTACAGGTTTTTTCTTCAACCTTTTAAATTTACTTTTCAATCTTAAACCTTTTAAAAATTTGAACTTATATTTTTAGTCATAGCTTTTGAAATTAACCTTTAAAGTTATAGTAAATACATTTCTGATCATATCTCCATTTTTTCTAAATTTGCTAGTGTTTTAATAGCTAGGATAATTAGAATGAAGATAGTCAGACAACAAGCAATTGGCTTGTTGTCACCATTCTTTTATATGAGATATAAAATCTCTACTTTCATGTTAAGATGCTCTCACAGGGAATATCCCAATGTAGACATTCCTTTAGTTATTAATAAATCTTTGTTCAACACATTATTTTATATAGTTTTTTTAGGTTTAGCAAACTCAGTGACACCTTTTGTGTCAAATTATAAGTTCTTATCAGGCCTCATAAAGGTCTTTTTACAAACAGTACCTACTTTCCTTTACTTGTTAAATCTCAAATCAAAGGCAACAGTGGTCAAATCAGCTGTAGGGATGCAAAAGTGAGAGTTCAAAAGTGAGGATCTAACAGTGGCCAAGTCAACAATTTTGAAATTTCAAAATTAAATTAAAACAGCATATCTGGAAATAAAAATTATTATGGCCATATAATTTTTTTATTCCTTTTATCAACAAAAAAAGTCAAGAAAAAGTAGTTACTTTATTATAAAAAGCCATTTTGAAAATTTAAAAAGTGTCAACTTGGCCACTTTTAGATTCTCACTTTTGAATTCTCACTTTTGCATCCCTACAGTTGATTTGGCCATTTTTGCCAACCCAAACACTTTACATGGTATAGTATATAATCTTGAACCTTATTGGGCAAGGCCTTACAGTTATTCAATTAAGCTTTTTCAAGTATGAAATCACTTGGTAAATAGTTTAAAATACACAATCACAAAAGACGCCATCTGGAATTCATTGATTGTTATACTTTTTTGTAGTAAACATTAGCCTTTCCCTTATTAGCTGGGAATAAAGTATGGTATTAATTTGAGACCCCACATAAAAATCAACCCAAATTAACACCACTTTGATAGTATTATCTCCTTATAAAACAGTCATTAAAAAACCCACTTTTCATATACTAGCTTTATTCCTTATCATAGAAAGAATTTTGATATTTGGGTTTCAACAATAACATGTTTTACTAGTGATTTTATATAGTAAAAAGGGTGTTTACATTACTTCAAAATATGATATTACAAAATCCATGAGGCTTCTAAGTGTCCAATAGAAATGGTGCCCAACAATGCAGCACTAAGAAATAATATGCTTTTTCATATGATGTCATAGGACACCATCTAGAGCACACCATTGTAAATTGACTGTTTTTAACTTTCAAATTCACAGTTTACACTGATTTTTGTTACTATTAAAAGATGTAAGAAAAAACATGAAAATTTTCATGTGTATTTTTTGATCTTCTCTAAACAACTGGGTACTTTTTAACCTCAGTTTTATTAGCTAATTTTTGATAAATCCAAGTTTTACTCTTTGGCTTGGTTGAGGTAGCTTCATTTTAGACATATTAAATTAAAATAAAAATATGCAAAATCCATATGTTTTTGCCTAACACCATCTCAAAAACAGCATCTCAAACACCATCTAGAAACACATTTGCAGCCAAAAATCAAAGTTTTGCATACTTGTGCTACTTAATAAAATATTTATTTTTACATAATAAAAACTTTAAATTTTGACACTATATACAGTAGTTTTCAAACCTGTTGAGATAAACATATATCATTCAGTTTAGAACTCATGAACTCAGTCTAAAAACAAAAACAAAAATCAAGGAATTTATATTAAATTACAATAGATTTGGATCCACTTTGATTTTGTTTTTAGACTGAGTTCATGCATTCTAAACTGAATAATATATGTTTATCTCAACAGGTTTGAAAACTACTGTATTTCTAAGGTTTTTCTAAAATTCTGTGTAAAAATGTTTTATACTTTTATATTGCAGACATTCTCACTTTTTACTTTGAAAATTGCCCCCAAATTTGAATTTTTCTGATGCTAATTTACCCTTAGATGCCTCCCAAGTCTACCACCAAAGCTACCTCAAGGCCCCCAAGAGCAAGGCTACCCCCTCCAAGAAGCCTCCTAAAGAAAAGACACCTGTCAAGACACCCACACATACCCATGAGCCTGAGGCTGATAGCCCCACCCCTCACCACTCTCCCTTCCTATAATTTCCCTCTTGTCCTCAGGAGAAGCATTTCAACTTTAATGATGAAGATGGGCATTAAGAAAGCTCTGAAAATAAATCTGATGATCATGGCTCAGCAGCCTTAGAGGAGGAGCTCATCCTAGAGTGGTACTTACATGCAGTATCCAACATATGCAATGACAATGGGCAATTTAAAATCCTGGCCATTTCCCCTGACTCTTTTTCAATGATGATCAATAAGAAGGTGCTGGCTTTGTCAAGGACGGCTTTCTTTTCACCTGCAATGAACAGAAAAAGAACATATTGCACCATCACTACTGCTGTGATAGTCTGGTATGCCCCACACATGAACAACAATTGGCTTCACTCAAGTCAAGGAGCTCACCAATGAGCATGACTGCAAAAGCCCCAATGAGATTATTTATTATCTCTTGCGCTGATATCTCTTCCAAGCCATTCTCTTAAACAAAATCATGACTTAATCTGAGCTAGTCACATATGCCTTCCTCCGCCTAAATGAAAATCAGAGAGAGGAAGTTGGAGAGAAGATCAAACTCCAACAGTATGTGATTGATCAACAGTCAATTGAGGCCAATATTGGTGTCAGCGCCAGGAATATTGACGAGCTTGTACTAACAGAAGCCCAAAAAACCACTTTTCTTGGTAAACAATTTCTCCTACATGATGATGGGCAAGGTTCACCAAACCGTGTTTTGTGCTTTTCAACACATGAGGATCTCACATGCCCCCTAAAGAGTGACACCTGGTTTGCTGATGGTACTTTTGCCTCTTGCCCAAAGATATTTTACCAGATTTGGGCTATCCATGGCCAGTTAAATGAACACATTGTTACCTTTGTCTTCTTCTTCCTCTCAAACAAAAAGAGGGAGACTTATATTCATGCCTTGAATATACTCAAGAAAAAACTTGGTGCCATATTGCCCACACTTGATGAGGATCCAACGGAAACAAAGGGCTGTAAGAAGAAGAAGGTCAATCCAGAGGCCACCCAGGAACAGGCCATAACCAAAAAGGTGCCAGAGTCCCTTTTCTGCCATTCAACTCTGATGATTGACTTTGAGGCTACAAATGCCAACGTCTTTATCAAGGTATTTAAGAGCAGGCTACAAGGCTGCTTCTTCCACTACTTCCAGGATCTGCAAAAGAGCCTGATGTAACCCCCAGTCCTCAACAAACTGTTATTCAAAGATAGCACAAATGAGGCCAAGAGAATTTTTAATTGCTATTATGCCTTGGTCATGGTCAAAAAAGAAGAAATTAGCCCATTTTCTGACAAGCTCCTTAAAGAAAAGTTCATTGCTGACAATAAGGAAGTGTTTCCCCCTTTATTCAATACTTTGAGCACCAGTGGGTGTGCATATTCCAAGGACAGTGCCACATCTGCAAGGATTATGACTCCATCAACTGAAACTGCTACAAGTAGGTTAAGGAAGGGTTCACCAAAGCCACATCTTCACTTGAAGATTGGTATAATCAATTTTCTCACCTGGGTAAAGTAAATAAACTCTTGTTTAATGTCATTGCCAATAATCTGAAGATCCAGCATGCTCATGGGGACCAGCTTTATCCTCAAGCCATCAAAAACAAGGGTATTGTATCCAAGCATGCTGACCAGAAGGTCAAGTTTTCCTGTTTCACCAAAGAAGTTTTAGCCTATTACTCTAAAGAAGGCTGCTTTTCCCATATAAAAGGCATTATCAAGGCTTTTGGGGACAAAGCCTGATTTTTTATTCTTCCTAATAAATATGTTTTCCTTCCATATATTTAATTTTTACTTTAGTTTTAGTATATTAATGTTTGACATAGGGCCAAATTTCATCATGGAAATATCACAGCTTTGGGGTGTGTTGGCTTTGGAGATTTGCACACTGTAGTTGCTACTATTTGACTCCTTTTTATTACAGTTTTTGAAATAATTGGATGATTTTGAATCTAGTCATGTAAGAAAATATTGTTTTAAAATGCTTTTGGACTTCTATTAATAACTTAAAGTTATCAGGTGAGCTTAACTGGAAATTTGAGATAGGGTTTCTAGATGGGGTGCTTTTAGATGGTGTTTTGGACACATTTTCTAGATGGTATCTTTCTATATATTGTATCTCACCAAGAGTAAAACTGTGTTAGATTATATTGACACATGTCTTGAGAATGATGTATTCTTCAAATATAATTTGCCCTGTGGGAGTGTCATTATTGATGGTTTACAGATAAAATTTAACTTTTCAGATGTCCATGAATGTGGCTTAATTAAGGAACTGCATTATGGTGAGTGTTCCAGTTGTGTCTGGTTTTTTAGGTGTGGTCAAAAACAAAGTACTACCACTGACAACAAGGTAACCTACACAGGGGAAGAAAGGAATAATGAGAGAAGTATATTTAATTGAATTCTAGTTTTTGTTTTTAAGCTAATGATATTTTGGCTTGATCTTACAAATGTTGAAGGAAAAATTATGTGGAAAATATGCCTTTTCAGCTTGAAAAGCTATCCATTTCCTACAGAAAATTTAGGCTGAAAAGAATTTATATCACACTAATTACTTGATATTATCACTTTAAACTAAAAGGAAAAGTTGGTTATCAATTGTTACCTGAAAAGCATCCCCCTTTATTTTTTTTGAAAACAATTGATATGAACAACCATTAACTTTGACTTCTAGCCAGATATCTGGCTTTTTGAAACATTTGAACCATCACTTTAATTTAGTTGTCCAAGACAGTCTAATTTCAATCATATAGTTTTTTGGTTTCAATAACAAAATCAGCTCTAGGCTTAGATCAATCTTAATCATTCAAATTTGACCCCCTGGCTGGTAAGCCGCTTTGCTGCTCAGGACAAAAGCTTATTCCTTAAATAAATAGACTAACTACAATAACCCTTGAAATTCCTTGATTATAACTGTATCCTTTATATCACTTAATATACACAATATGCTAAATTATTCAGCCTATAATCATTTTTTGTGCCAGGCTAGACCAAGCCAGCCCTGGATTAATAAATTTAATTTTGACTCTAGTGAAAAGTTGTTCCCACAACATAGGATGTATTATGAAATGTACTGATATTTTGGATGACTATCACAATATAGCCCCTGGGATATATACTAAGACTGGTTAATTTTTATTTAAAAATGACTTTCTAAGATGACAGGTTACCATTCTGGTCTATGAAAAATAGAAGAATATTTGCTATACCAGCTTTATGGATTGTTAAGCCTGGAAGTTAAGATGAATGATGAGTCACTAATTTCAGCACAGAAAGTGCTACAAACCAAATTTTTTACCTCTATAAAACAAGCTGCAAGCAGGGAGTTTTCAAGAGCATTTTTTGTTCCCTAAATCTTAATAAAATTGAACTACAGTCTGTGATGTAAATAGTGACTTCTTTATCTGATACTATTTTATTAAGATCTTTGGTTCATAGTTGTTTATTCTTGAATATTGTGCTTCTTTTCTTTATGCTTATAAGCTACTGTTGTAACTGAATCAATAATTGTTCAGTATTTGGTTGGTTAAGACAACAGTCTAATAGAAAAGACAAGAATAAGAATAAGATGTAGTTTATTGAGGAGTATTGTAGCTAATATAATATATCAAGAAGCCACATGTCCACAGGGAGTGGCACAGTGACAAGTTCAATATAAGGTTTGGGCTATGTAATAACTTGTGCAGGGATCAAAGTGTTGAATTGGCAGCGCTTCTAATTAGGAGATAGTGCCTTAAATTTGAAATTATCATCAGATTTATCTATGCTGTTAGACACGTCCTGGGGCAACTCATCAAGCACCCTCTGTGTATTGTAAGATATGTTGGCAGAAAATAATGAAAACTTGGTTGCAACACCCCCTTGCCCCTGATTGTTCTCAGGAACAAGGATTAAACCCTGTGGAAGGTCTTGAAAGGTAAAAATAAAGAAATTTTGTGTGGGGATGGCGTGGCAGGGGCACAAGCAATTGTGATGAAGCTTTTTGGTGTTTCCTTGGGCATCTTCAAGTTGGTAGGTATGATTATCATAGACTGCAGCTATTTTGAAGGGTCCCAAGTGGTTGGTCTCTAATTTAGCGGAATTGGGGTTGAGGGCATAGATGGGATCACCTACGGCGTATTTTGCCTCAAGGTGTTTTGTCCCCCCCTCAATTTGTTTGTGTTTGATGTCTCAAGCTTTGGCACGCTACTGACTCAGGGAGGGGGTAATTGCCAAGGGAGGTTTTCTGCAAACTGTGGATTGTAACTTCCTTTGTTATACCCCCGTCAAGCCATCAGGGGTCCCAAAGGCCAAGGTGCTGGTGCTGAACCCAATACCCCTGTTAACTCTTGCCTGTAAGATGATTAGGGTGGTGGGCAGGTGTTCAGTCCACGCAGTATTGGGGTGTACTTGCAAGAGCTTAGCAATCATTTGAACCAACACATCATTCAGGCGCTCCATGCACTCATTGGCCTGGGGATGTTAGGGTGTTGTGACTAGTTGTTGAAGGGTGTTCTTGGCACAATACGCCTTCATGACGTGCTCTACAATTTCAGGTGCATCATCTGTGATAAGACTCTTAGTTTGTCCAAAGCAGGTAACAATTTCCTTGATAATGAACTAAGTGATGGCAGTGGTAGTATGATTGATGGTTGTCCATGCCATTGGCCATTGGTTAAAATAGTCAATGACTATAATGATGCACTTGTTTCCCAGATTATCTTTGGTTAGGGTCCCAAAAATGTCAAAGGCTCACTGCTTGAAGGGCTTCATAGCCTTGATGGGTAAAACTGATTTAGGCAGGGAAGGTTTAAATGTGTTATTTTCACACAACACACACATATTAAGGAGGTCCTGAATGTCCTTGTGTATGCAAGGACATCAAACCTTAAACTTCATGATTTCAAATAGGTTATGTCCTCTGATATGACCTAAGGAGTGGTGGTAATGCAGTATTGTGTCTCCTTGTTGTGTGGTGGGGATGTAAGGCGTATTTTCACCTGTCTCTGCCTGGCAACAAACGTTTCCAGCATCAGTGGTAAAATGGTTTTGTTTTCCTTCAGTTTAGAAATGGTCACAGAGTTGAGGCCTTTGTAATAGGTGGTCTCAGGGAGTAGGAAAAGTATGGTTCAGTCTGGGTCTAACCCAACATTTCTGTGATGAACGCTATGTATAGTCTGGAGAGAGTGTCAGCTGTGACAAGTTCCTTCCCAGGTTTGTATTTGATGTGCAACTGGTTTGGGGACAGACATTTGACCCATATTACCTGACATCAATTCAAATGTGACTGGGTATTGAAGTACTGAAGGGACTTGTGATCTTTCAAGACCCAGGATGAAAATGTGGCCCTCTCCAGGTAACAGCGCCATTTCTTGATGCAGTGCACAATTGCTGCTAACTCTTTGTCATGTATGGGGTAGCAGTGGTCTGAGTTGGTAAGCTTCCTGGATTTTTAGGCCATGGGAAGGAATATACCCTCATTGATTTCCACCCTTAGTATGCCTCCTATAGTCCTGTCAGAGGTATCAGTCTCAAGTTTTTACTGGCAACTCTAACTGGGAAATTTGTTGTACAGGGGCAGTTGTGAGCCTTTGCTTCAACGTCTTAAAGGCCTGATCTCTGGCAGGTGTCCATTGAAAGTGCTTTTTGGTGTTTAAAAGCTTGGTGAGAGATGCAATTAGTTCTCCACAGTTGGGGATGAACTTTTGACCATAGGCAACCATGTCCAAGAATGTACACAACTGACCCACGTCAGTGGGGGTGGCATGCTTGTGATTGCCTTAATTTTGACAGGGTTAGGCTTTATCTCTTGGGAAGAGATGGTGTGGCCAAGGAAAAAAAGCTCTGACTGTCAGGATACCAAGAGTACTGTGGAGCTCTAGCAGGTGAGGAAGGAGTTGAAGCAGGTACTGACATGGCCCACCAGATGATGGGACCTAACTTTACCAGGTAGGAAAGGGCCTTACCAGCCACAGCCCAAGGCCCAGCTGCTGGCAAGGCAGAGTCAATCAATGCTGTAAGAGCCAGGTAAAGCACTCCCAGGAATTGACTACTCTGGCCAGTGGCATCAGAGGTGGTGATGGTTGGTTTAGGTGTTGGGGGTGGTTCCATGGGGACCAGGTAGGCAGCAGGATTGTTGTACTTCCTGTTGAAGATCAAAGGGTATATGATGATTGCTTTGCCGTCACAGACAATTTGGTAGAATTCCTGGGGTGCATTTAGGCGGGTGTACCACTACAAGTCTTCCAAGGTCCAGGGTTTGTGGTCAGGATTTGGGGGATACTCAGTGAAATGCATAGGGCCAAATAGTGCGTTGGGTGGACAGTAGTAGTCAAAGGCTTTGGTTTTGTCAACTGGAGTCTGGCTATCTATCACAGTGGGTGGATACTGACGCTTGGGTGTATGCAGATGGAAGAGTATCAAAAATATGTATGGAAACAGATTGGTGAATCAAAGGTTCTTAACAACTTTATTTTGTAAGGATGATGATACAGAACTTTTTCAAGTGCTTCTGATTTATATACTTACTCACATGCAGGTGCCTCTGGGCATTCTTCTGGTGTTATCTGTGTGGCAAGGCTTGGAATCTCAGGTCCTGCTGTTTGGTTGGCTGCTTCATGGTTATTTTTGGGGGTTTCAGGAACAGTTGTTTGGCTTTTTGGTGGTCCATCTTGGCTTGGCTTCTTGGGTTATGGGGTTTTTTCCAATTTGATCCCCATTTTTGGACTGGCTTGACAGGCTTTCCTGAGCCCAAGGAACTTGATTAAAAAAGGAGTTCCCAATTGGGAACCCCAGATTACTTAATGGAGGGTGGGCTTGATCTGGGTTTACTGGGCAGCTAAAAATAGCCTGCCAGGCCCAGCCAAACCAACCAAGGCTTGGGCGTAGCCTTTGGGGCCCATAACAGGCCCCTCAGCTGCCACCAGGGCAGGAATGATTCCCGCATCTGGATTTGCTTCAAAAAGCAAAAATCCAGGTGCAGGTGAATATCCCCTGCCCGCTAGCCCCGCCTGGTGACTAGGAGCGGGTTCAATTCCTGCCCAGGGCCTCAAAGCTGTTACTTTCATAACACTGACCGGAGAAATTCACATTTGGAGGGCTTGGCCTTTAACTTGTTTTTACAAAGGGTGTTGAGGATAGCATGCAGATGTTGAAGATGTGTGGTTTGATCTTGACTTAAGACAACAATGTTGTCAAGGTACAAAACAACACATTTTCCAATTAAATCTTCAAATGCTTTGTTCATCAACATGGCAAAGTTGGAGGGAGTGTTGGTCATTTCAAAGTTCATGATCTGGTACTCAAACAACCTGTAGCTTGTGTGGAAGGCAGTTTTTGCCTTTTCCCCTGGCGCAATGCGGACTTGGTTGTACCTCACAGTGAGATTAATCTTAATAAAGACCTTTGCACCCACAAGCATATTAAACAGGTTTTCAATTAGCAGCAAGGGATACTTGTTCTTGACTGTCACCTTTTTTAAGACAGAATAGTTGGTTACCAGACAAAGAGACCTGTCCTTCTTTGCTAAAAAGAATACTGCAGTCCCATATGATGAGAGGGAGGGGTGATTAATCCCTTATTGAGTGTTCCCACAAGGTGTTGACAGAGAGTCTTGTCTTCCTTGGGAGTCAAACAATAGAGGTGTTGTGCCTTTGACAGAAACCCTTGTAACTTAACAGCATATTGTATTTCTCTTGGAGGGGGAAGTTGGTCTAGCGTTTTTCTAAAGATGTCCTTGTATTCCTCAAGAAGTGATACTAGTGCTGGTGGAGACACTGTGACTAAGGGGGGCTCAGGTGGTTTAGTGTAGATAACTTTGACTGAGAACTGATTAGAGTCCAACTTCCCCCCTTTGAAATCATAGGTCCCTGTCTCTATGAGTTGTATAAACACAGTGTCATGAAGTAGCTTGTTCATTTTGACGGGGTAGATCTGGAAGCCTAACCTGTTCCTGTTAAGTGTAATCATGGAGGTGTCCCAGTCAATGTATGGTCAGTTATGGCAGAGCCAGTCAAGGCCAGCAATAAGATTGTGGCTGAGTCCAGCCATTATTGGCCCAGAGAGCTTAACCTGGATGTTCCTCATTCTTACAGAGAAGAGTACTGTCTTGTGAGTGATAGTTACTCTGAAGGAGTTGGACACATGTACTTCCTTAAAGCAACTGGGAACCTGATCTAATTGTTGAGAGTCTGAAAATTCCTGGTTGATAATGGTGTTATTGTCTCCAGCATCTACCAAAAGTCTGTGAGTGTTTCCATGGAAAAAAAAGGGATAGGTCAAGCAGGTGTTTTTGCTTGATGAATGACTGGCTTGGAGGACGGGGTTATTACTGTGCACTTGGAATATTTCTAGGGTCTCTACCTTGTGCACATTGTAGTTGAATAGATCTTTGGCAAGGAAGATTGAGAGTGAGGGTCAAGCAGGGTTGCAGAATCTCTTGTATCTATAACCCCCAGGATTTTCCTATTCCTTGATCTGGGCTAGCTGGAGCTCCCCTTTACAAGGGCGTTTGGTCACATTTTCCTTCTGAAAAGATTGGCGGCGGCCAACTTGGTTGTGAGTGCTGCTGGGCACAGAACAAGTGTGATGGTCCATATGTTGGGCAGTTTTGTAGGCGGGGCTAATGTTGGCCAAGAGAGAGTCAAGTGATTTTTTACAGGTAGAGGCCTAGTAGGTAACATTGGATACTAGGGAAGGTAAGGTCTGCCTAGTAGGTAACTGGTGACTACTAGAGTATTGGAGGATGTTGCAGCCTGTTAAGGAACTGATTGCTATCAGTACTGGATGAGGTCCTAATCTAGTAGGTAACATAGTCTACTAGGAGAGGATGAGATCCTAACCCAGTAGTTAACATGGGACTACTGGGGGTGGGTAATGGATCTTCTCCCCAGAAGGTAACATTGGCTGCTAGAGAGCCAGTTGGAGGATCACAGTGAGGATTAGTTGAAGGACTGGAGGATCACAGTAAAGATCAGTAATAAGGAGTGGGGGGTCACAGTGAAGGCTAGCTGAAGAACTGGAAGATCACAGTGAAGGACTAGCTGAAGGACTGAAAGATCACAGTGAAGACTGGTAAGAAGTAATAGATGATCATAGTGAAGACTAGTTGAAGGAATGGAGGTTAATAGTGAGGAATGGAACTAGGTAGTTCATAGTTAGGACTAGCTGAAGGACTTGAAGATCATGGTGTTGAGCAACTTTTGATATTGCTGGTATGTTCAAAGCTACAGATAGATTTTAGCCTTGCCACTGTACTCTACCTAATCCTATGCTAGAGCACTACAGACTACAATAGAATAGAACTTTTAATACAATTGTGTTTATTGAAACTGGAGTACAATCTAGCCAGCGGCTGCAATCTATCCTGGTGTAATTAAGAGCTTGTTGTCATTCTTTCAGGTGTCTGTATCAATATATACTGCAACAACTCTAGTTCTTGTCCTTTCAGACAGTTATCAGTGGCTACCTTTGCAATAAGTCCATCTTTGCTGGCTGCGCCTATCCTGATTGGCTGTCCTTGGCACATGTGCTGCTACTGGCTTTAGAAAGGTGTACATGGCACTTCAGCTACAGCCTGCACTCTCCTTGAGCTAGCCTAATGGCAGTTATCAATTGGCTGTATCTTTACGCGCCTATTATTGCACTAGGAAACTATGCCATATTTGGTTGATGCTTAGAAATGGTCCCTGTTCTGCCCTCCTACATTGGAAAATAGAATTCCGGTATTCCTATTTTTCCATTTCCAGAGCTTAATCCATGATTATTTTCTGGCTGGCGAGCCTTCTGCTTATTAATATTAAGGTTCAAATTGGGGATTATACACCATATAATAGCAGACTTGATCCAATATTGGCTTGTGGATTATCTGCTGTTTAATGCTGACCCAAACCAATAAGAAACCTATTATGTGCCGTGTAATGCTGATCTGAACTTGGTATTTCCTAGCCATTTGCACATCACTTTTTTGATATGATCATATACGCCCTTTAGGCTGGGTGGGACTGAGTTAATACAACATCCAGTAGGATGGAATGAGAGATATACAAGTGATGATCTGGTGATTACACACTGTGTAATCAATGATAATCACTATATTGGCTAACAATTATACAGTGTATAATTAATATATCATTTATAATAAATTAGTGATTATACATGTATAATCACTACACATATAGGAATGATAATCAAGTGATAATACAGCGTATAATTTCTGCATCTATTATAATAAACTAACAATTACACAGCGTATAACTGTCATATCAATTATGATAAACTAATGGTTATACAGTGTATAATCACTACACTTAATTAAATGCTAATCTAGTGATAATACGGCATGTAACTGATAAAGCTATGTGTGTAATGAGTAGTCTGATCATTTGTGCTCAATCAGCCTAATCTCACATTACCCCCCTCTTGAACATAAATAGGGAGGGTAAGAAGAGATTCAGGTATAATAGCTTTCTCAACTACATCTTCCTGCCTCAGTACCAAAGAAGAATATCAAGAGTTCCTGGCAAACATGTCAGAGGAGCATTGTCTGGAATTTAATTGCCAGAGCAAGGAGGCACACCATCTCTAGTTCTACAGTTAGTGTTTTCTATGCACTCACAAGAATAATAATTGTTCAGAGCTGTCTTTGGCCACCACTGTGGTGACCAATCCCTTTCAGCGCCCCCACATCCCCATCTTTGAGCAGGAGGCTGCGCAAAAGAATTTTCTGCTTTTGGTGGTTGAGGGTGCCAATTGGGCTACCTCAGTGGACCCAGAGGCTTGGCAGTCCAGGGCTGTTGTTCCCTGCCCACCTACTGTACCCTACACACCTGATCTGGCCTTGCTGGGTTCCGTGATACTCACGTACAATCCTGATCACATGGACTTTGAGGTGAATGGCCTGTTTCAAGGCTATGAGCTTTTAAGCAAGTTCCTCTTTGTTCTTCTGTCTTGTGGGCAGGGGACAGATATTCACTCCTGTCTTTGCCACTCTGAACAATACCACCCTCTTTCTGTTTGTTTGTGGCCCTTCTTGAGCTGGCTTGGCCTCTGGAGAGGGTCTTTGTGGAGCTGCCTTGCTCCAATGTGGCGTTGTATGCCAAATATGCGCGGGTAATTGATTTCAATTGTGCAGTGGTGCAAGTCTGGTCCTGTGCTTGGGGGCCTAGTCCCAATTACACCCAACAGTGGGAACTATGACGTGCATATAACCAGCACAACTGGCTGGCCAACGTTATTAACGTCACTCTGGAGAGATTGGAGACAAGAGACCCTTCCCAGTATCTCCCTCACATGGCTTTGTTGGGTAACCTTTTCCTGGTTCCCAAGCCTTCACTTCCTTGCCGTTCCTTGGGCCAGATGCAGGCTATCTTGGAGTTTTACTGTTGTGAGGTGTTGCATTGCCAGCAGGGTCTTCCAGAAAATTATCTCTCTGAGGGTTTTATTGTTGAGTGCCTGGTGTTGGGAGAGTGCTTTCCCATAGAGTGTGGTTTGAGACACCTGGCTAATGGAGAGTTGGCCTTATCTGTACCCATTATGCACTGGGAGCGGCTCTCCCCCAAGGTGCGGCACATTTGGCTTTGGAATGTTGTTCTTTATCAGGTGGTGGTCACCCACACTTTTGGTGACTATGTGGAGGCTACCACCCATCATATCCCTGAGGATCCTGAAGAGGGCGCTCATTAATAAAGTTCTATAGGACTATGTCCTTTTCCAATTTTTTAACACAATTTATGCTTTTCACATTATGGTCTATAGATTTTTAATATTGTGCTTATTATTATTTTCTTTTATGAAAAGATCAAGGTGTTTAATTAGACCCTTCCTTTGGGGTGTGGAATGAATGTAAGAACTTTGCATGTACGTAGTTGAATATTTGTCCACTATCCTTATCCTTGATGGTGTAGGCGTCAGGTGAGGTTTTTTCTATGATCTCAAATGGGCCTACCCATAGCTTGTCTAGTTTGTGGGATCTACTTACACTTGAGTGTCGCAGAATGCAACCCCCTCTCCTATCTCAAAAGAGGGTAACAGGGCTCTATTAGTGGAGTTCTTCTCAAATCTGGCTTGGGTCTTAATAGCTATGTTGCTAAAAGCAGATGCCTGCAATTTGATGAGGGTGTTAAACAGATGAACTAGATACTGGTTGTAGGAAAATTGCCCAGGGTCACATGTGGCTGAATATAAGACAGGTGGAATGGCATGGTGATAGCCATACATCAGTTGAAATAGAGATGCTCCTGGGGTTGAGTGAAGTAAAATGTTGTACACAAACACTGCTGCTTCTAAGTATGTTTCCAAGGATGATGTACACAATGATGCTAATTTCCAGAGGATCTGGGTTAGGGTATCCTTGGCGCGCTCCACCATCCCATTGGTTTCAGGGTGGTATGGGGTAGAGAGTACCCCATAAACTCCCATGAGGCTGTTCACTCTTGATATTACTGAGGCTGTAAAGTTAGTCACATTATTTGAGAGTAGGGACTGTGGGCAGCTGTGGTATAGTATAATGGCATCCAAGACCAATTTTGCAATAGAAGGAGCATCTACCATCCTGAGAGGCCAGGCTTCCACCCACTCAGTGTGGTGATCTATAGCCGCTATCACAAAAGGAAATCCAGGACCGCTATGTGGAGTGGTCCCACTATGTCCATAGATACAGTATGCCAGGCAAAATGGGGCTGCAACATCTGGTAAGTTGTGCTTTTCTGTAGTGGCTTATTCCCTTGTAATTTGATGCAGTAGTCAACTGTCTCTTGAATGTTGAAATTCATTGCTTCCCATAAGTAGGTGCAAGACAGGATCTCCTTAGTTTTCCAAAAGGCTCCATGACCTGTTGCCTTGTAAGCGGCTGTGATAATACTAGTATTTTTGAGGGGAGGAGGGAATATGTGTTTCTTGCCATCCACCAACTTTTATAGCACACCTTTGAGAGAGGGGGGCTAAACTAACTAAGTTTGGCTCCCATCCTGGCAAAACAAACCACCAGGATGCCGCCCAGTGGAGAACTGGGACAGCCACTCAAAGGGGGGACCGCAGGGAGGACACAGTGAACAGCTGAGGTAAATATGCATTCATTCCCATCAGCACCAAACCAGCAAGTAACCAGGGTGTACAGGTGGGGGCGGGAGGGGACATCACAGAAGCGTGTAAGGGCGCCAAGCTACTCTCCTCCAGGTTGGGGAAGGAGGGCATTGGTACCTTCTCACCCACAGGAGTAAAAGAGGCATAATCAGCATCAACCAAATCTAGGTCATCACATGTCAAGCTCTTCACCAAAGCCTCTCTGGAATAAAGGAGATCACTGGGAAGACTCAAGAGGCTAGACAGGTCTTCACTCATGAGCCGCGCAGAAGAGGAGATCTTTGACCACAGGTCTGGTGAGGTCAACCACAGGAGGAGCAAGAAGGGGGCTAAGGAAAATACAACAAATTTAATGACTGAGAGTATCATAGTTGTTTTCCCCTCAAAATTTGGGAAATAATGGTGTAGTTTTTATGGTTAAAAGCAACAGAATTAAGCCTAGTAATGGTAGCCACAAGCAGAAAGACAAAAGGAGTAACAGAACAGGTCTGGTGGACTTGGACGTGGTTATGGATGACTGGGGAGGTGCAAAAGCAAAAAAGCAGGTTCAAAACAAGAATTTCAATAAAAAATCAAAGTAACAGTAGATATTATATTGATTTTTAAATGAATTTTAGGTTTGAATGCCACTTTTGTGAACAAAAGCAAAAACCAAAAAGAACTAAACGCCTGAGCTTCTGCTAAGGGTGCCAGGGGAGATGTTGGGTTCAAATTGGGATATTGCAAGGTAAGCTTCACAAGCACAACTAACACTTTAACTTTTAAACTAGGGAAACTCCAAACTGGGGTTCCACTTTTGGAGAAATTTAAAATTTTAATTGCAAACAACCAAACTTTAATCTAATGGGAAAAAGACAAGCAGGGGACTGAAAGTCCCCTTGCTGTGTTAAAAGGGATGGGTTGCAAGAGGATGGGATCACATGACCTTTGGCTCTGAATGCAATTGGCTTGGAGAGAAATTTTGATGGGCAGGGCCAGGGGGACTGGAAAGTTTCACCCTAATTTCCGCGCTCCCATCTGATTGGTCAGAAGAAGTCCCAGGCATTTGGAGTTCACTTGAGTTTTTGGGTGTCAATGTGGCAACCTTCGGTTGGCTGGCTCTGATAGTTTTTAAAAGCGGGCAATACAGGCCAACAAGTAGTCTAAATTAACCAGTGTTTCTTCCCAGGAGGGGGCAGCCAAGGGCAATGAATCCGCAGGATAGGCTAGCACAAACCTCTCATCAACTGTGTGTGCTAAATTCTCCAAAGAATGAAGGGGTTTGGCTAACATTTTTAGACCTTTCTTGGTGCGGCAGGGGAAGATTGTGCAATCCAATGCCAGAGGTGGCAGTGAATTTATAACACCATTTTGTAGTGCTGTATTTTTTTGAAGGTCTTTTAGAATATGCTGAACCTTCTTGGTCTCATCAGTAAACTCCCTGGTCATCATTTTGAGGTACAGTTGATCTGCTAATGGGCTCACTAAGGCCACAGTAGGTAAGCGTGATAGGCAGTCTGTGTTCTGATGCTTGCTGCCAGGACAATGAAGGATTTTGTAGTCCAAGGCCTGTAGCTTCAGTGCCAAACAAGCAACTTGGCCTTCTGGTTCTTTGAGGCTCTGGAGCCAAGCTAGGAATGTGTGGTCTGTGACCACTTTGAACTGTATGCCATGAATGTAGACCCAAAATTGCTTGCACGTATAGATGACTTCCATGCATTCACGCTCTGTCACTGTATAGTTGCGTTCATGAATGTTTAGCATTCTACTAGCATATGCCACAGGGTGTTTGAGTCCTTTGTTGTTAAGTTGGTATAGTACAGCCCCAACTGCTGTAAGTGAGGCGTTGGTATGGAACAAAGGGTCTGTCAAAGTCTGGATACATCAGGACAGGGTCCTAGACAAGGCCAAGCATAGTTTGTCAAAGGCTCCTTGGCATTGCTTACTCCATACAAATTCAACTCCTGAAGTCAAAAAGTGGAAGAGAGGTTTTCCAATGGCTGCAAAGCGGGTGATGATACACCAATAGTAATCAACCATTCCCAAGAAGACCTGTACATTGTGTTTTGACTCAGGTTGCTCATCTTAGAGATGGCTTCATTTTTTGCGGGCTGGGGCTGTGACTATCTATGACAAAGCCCAGGTATTCCAGTTGGTCTTTGAAGAACTGTCATTTTTGCGTCTTTATCTTAAGATTGGCAGCTTCTAGCTTCTTGAAGACCTCCTCCAAGTGAGCTAGATGCTTGGTGAAAGTCCTAGAGAAGACGTTGATGTCATCTAAGTATACTAAGACGCAGGAGAGCTTAAGGTCATCAAGTATGGTGCCCATTGCTTGCTGGAAGGTTGCAGGAGCATTGTTGTTAGTTGAAATAGTCCTTGTGAGATTATATTGGCGCATTTTTCCTGCTCTTTGGAGGCAGTTTGATCTGCCAATAGCCCAATATGAGGTCCATGGCAGATAAGTACTTGGCGCCTCTGAGGCGGTCCAATGTGTTGTCTATTTGTGGAAAGGGATATGAGTCCTTTTTGGTAACCTTGTTGAGATGTCAATAGTTGATGACAACTTGGTTGTAGCCATTCTTCTTCTTGACAATCAGAACAGGGGATGCCCAAGGACTTTTGGAAGGAACCAGCATGCCTCATTTCAGAAACTTGCTGACTTCTTCAGAGACAAATTCCTTGTTTGCTTTTGACCACTGTATGGGGTAAATGCAAATTGGGGGAGTGGACCCTGTATCAATGTGATGGGTTACTCCTTCAGCACAACCCAGGTCATGATTGCTTTCAGAAAAGATTGAATTGTACTTCTCAAACAACAATGATTTCTGAGCTTGTTCCTCAGGGCCAAGTGAGGAAAGGTCTGTTAGGGGTGTAGTCAGGTAGACTTCTGGCTCAGGGTTATCTGGTATACCCATTTCCTCAAATATGCCAAATCCATTAACCTTGGATAATTCCTATGTAGGGTAGAAATGTAGGAAGTCTACAGCTTGATCTTTCTTGATAGAAAGTGCTTTCTTCTTGAGATTAGCCAAGAGGACATGTATCTTTTGTTGGCCAGGGTTAATGATGCCTGGCGCAATGCATGGTTCAAAGTGAGAATGGCCCCAGGTTTCAATGACTTCCCCATAGAGTCCTTTGGGGACAACCACAGATAACCCAGTCTCAGAAATCTTCTGGTGCCCAGGTTCCAGGGAAAATGCAGACCTGATCCTTAAAAGGATACCCTTATGCTCCAGAATCTGTGTAGGGGGTTTACGTCTATGTTTCCCAACATGTTTATATTCCACAGTGACAATTCCGTTGGTGTAGGCCAGGTTGACAAACTTACATGGCTTAAGAGTGGTGTCTTGTCTTTCCCTACTGAAGAACAAGGGTAGGATTTATTCAAGGATTTCAAAGGTAGCAAGACCCCAGTGTGCCATGGCTCCATATTTCACCAGGAAGAAGGTGCCTATGATTAAATCATAGGTGTTGTTTGGCAATATACCTTCTGGAGCAGATACTGCAATGTAAACAAAATGCATAGGTAGTGTGCTGCATGCTCCCACAGAATAAAGGGGTTCTTTGCCATCTGTACCAAATGGTAATCTGTAGTCTGCATCTGGGGCTATACCCATTTTCTTCACCATCTTAGTGGAGACAATGTTGAAAGGGGCACTGCTATCCACAATTGCTTAAATGTGATGCTTGTTAACATAGATGTCAATGTATGTGCAATCAATATAAGAGTCATTGAGGCTTTTTAATGTGTGTATTCTGTTCTCCTCATTGCTCTCCAAGGTGCAGAGCAGGCTTTTGCAAACGTCATGGGTGCAGACCTATGCTCCTCCAGAGGGAAAGCTACTTGGATCAACTTCAAGTCTGGGGTATCATTAGAACATGGTGATTGGCGGTTTTCCCTGGCGTCCTGGATTTGGGCGGCATAAGGTTTCAAAACTTTGGCTAGGGCAACCTCTTCTTGGTGGGCCTTAGATTGGGAACAGGTAGTCACAGTGTAAAGGTTGTTGGCTACAACCATGTGTATTGCATCCTCTTGTAGATCTTCAGGGAAATGCACTTCAGGGCCAGGTTTGATGGGAAGGTTGGGAGCTTTGGCAGAGGTAAAATTTCCCTCTTCTACTCTGCCTTGGCTTTTCCCTCATTAGAACCAGTGGGATATTTCTGCACAATATGTACCTTCTTGACGTTATTTAGACATTTTGATTTCCAATGACCTGCTGTATTGGGCAACCTTCAGAATTAATTCATAAAGAATAGAACATCCTCCATGTCAACAATCTCAAAAATTGTTTTTGCTTTATCTTTTATAATTTAAATTAAAAGCTTAAAATAAAAATCAAGCATTGCTTCTATTATCAGTGTCAATTATTTAATCAAGAAAAAAATAATCTTTAATATTGAAAATAAGAAAAATATTTTTGGGAATTGTTGACATGGAGGATGTTCCATGCTGTATGAGTTAATTCTGGAGGTTGACCCATATTGAAGACAATGCAGTAGGGGCCCTTTACGTCAGGAGGGTGGGCAGAGGTCTTAACAGTATCTTCTTTCTGATAATGTGGTTTCTCCTGGACTGTATTTGGCTACTTGGGCTCAGGTCTATTGGGGGGACCAAACGTTTCAGCATGGCTACGTAGACAGTCCACAATCTCTGACATGTCCTTGCCCTTAATATAGGCAGAGACCATTGCTCTGTAAAGTTCCTTGTAGAGATGGATTGCCTGTTTCATAGAAGCACAGATGTTGAATGTGAAAACTGACCATAATCCAGGAGCACTAGTGTGCTGTGATAAAACCTTTTCACAAATTCCTGAAGTGTTTTGCCTGGGGCAAACTTTATGGCTATAAATTCATATTTCCTGGTGAAGAGGATTTACTATCCACCAAAATACTTGAGTACAACCTGTTTTGCTTCCTGATAACTCCAGTTGGTTGCAGATAGTTGTGGCATCACCAGATTGACACTTACTGATTTCAATGTGATAATGAGAGTGACTGCCTTCTGGTGGTCACTGGCACCTCTCATGGCCATTTTGAAAAGCCTGAGAAAGGAGTGTAAGTTTCCCTGCTTACTGAATTTGGGGAGGTTGAGAGGTTTTAATTGTTTGTTTATGATCACAGGCTCCGTGGGCTGGCGGGGAGAGGCAGTTGATTGCCTATCTGCCATATAGCTATGTCTAGCCCTAGGCGTAGCTTTGGGTGTTAATGGCTCTCTGTTTGGAAGGGTGGTGAAAACTTCAGGAATCACCATGTTTGTATGTTTCACCTCCTACTCTGAGAAGTCACCAGCATCCTTGTAATAATTAGTTGGCATAGAAGATGAGGTCTGACAGCTGGATGGAATGCACTTACAGCCTTTTGCTTCCATTAGGCGTACCTGGGCTTCCATTCTTGCCAGGCAGTTGTGGTTGTTCAGATTATAACTCTGGAGGTTTCTCTGGCAGAGCTCAGACTCTACGCTGAGTGTAGTTTTTGACAAGCATGAGATGGCATTCCTCATAGTTGCTTGTTCTGCTTGTAGGGCCATTATTGTATTGTGAGCTCTGGCAAACTCCTCCTCATATCCTCCAAGTGTGGTTTCAAGACTCATCACTTTTTTCTACAGTGCTGCAGCCCTGGCATTGTTTGGGCCTGGCAAAGGTTTAGGTGTGGACAAGCAAGATACCTTCAATTGGCAGTCCACCTTTGCTTTGAGATGCTGGAAGTCATCCAGAACATATTTTTTGAACTGATGGAGTCTCAAACCAAGCTGTTCTACCTCCTGGTCTAAGGCAATAACATTCTGGTCTTTGGTGGCCAAGTCATCTGCCATGCACACACTGAACTTATCTGACTCAGCGCAGAACTTGTGTACATCCTGGAGCCATGCCAGGGAGGCCCCCCAAGCTTCCATGGCTTCATAGACCATAGATCTGAACTTTCTGTTGAGGATTTTAATCAGTTCATTGATACGGACATTGGTCTTCCCCATGGACTTATTAGACATAACCACAGAGTGAGTCTCCAAAAATGAGGTGTTGGCTATGGCCCACTTCTCAGCCCAGTCACAACATCAGAAGATGAGGGTGTTGCCCAGGGAAGACAACTCAAGGTTTTGATGTGCGGTAAAAAGTTGGAGCTGCTTGACATAAGGGCTGAACAAAGCCAGCAAGGTACTCCACAGTGTGTTCTTCTCCAGAAAGGCGTTCTTGGAGAGCCTAGAAGGAAGTGTTTTGATAGAGCCAGTAGAGCTGCCAAAAAGACTCTTGATCATAATAAAAGGAAAAATATGCTTAGAGTCTGTTCAGGGCAATTGGAGGGACAGAGTTGGAATCCACATAAGAGCACATCAGCAAGCTCTATAATCTGTGTGCAATTGTAGGAGTTAACCAAAGCAGGACTCTAAGGAACAGAGGGTAAAGGAGCCACAACCAAAGGGACAATTGTGGGAGGATGAACAACCACAGGGTTGCTCACAGATAATACAGGAGCACTCTCACTGTCTGATAATTTGATCTCATACTCATGCTTGTTGGAAAAGCTGGGCAGAGGTGGGGCCAAGGACAATTGTGGGGTTCCTGGTCACCAGTCCCCAAAGTGTGTCCTGGGTCATAGCCAGGGACTGGCTTGTAGGAGTTGTCATTTCCTAGTAGTGGGAGGTGGCTTGCTAGAAGTTTATACTTAGCCTGCATTACTACAAATGCTTTCAATACTTTTCCTAAAACTAGGCAGGCATTACCACCATGCACTTGTACCTCAGCTGGCACCAACCTCTCTTTGAGTCTGTACCAGTCTTTCAATAACCTAGTAAACTCATTTTCTATGAACTACCTTCCCCTATCTGTCATCTCAAGATGCCTAGTTAATCTCTCCCACTCCTCCTGGGAAGTATTACTGGTGGCAAATCTTCTACAACTTTGACAATAGGTATCTTCCTCCTCTTGACTAGGGTAAAAGATATAGGGTAGCTCACTCATAGGGCTTGTATTTTTATCACTAGAAAATTTGGACAGGGGTCAAAATAGGCTTTTATTCACTTTCAAAAGGAAAATCCCCTGAGAAACCTTATGATATATTGTATGGGTATGGTGTGGTAACTACTCTAAAAGGTTGTTGAGATTAAGCAGTACTTAGATATATGAGCACCAGGCAAGGTGGAGTACAACAGAATATGCCTTGTCAGCATAAAACTTAATAGTTGCCAACTATTGTTAATATATGAAGATCATATTATTAACAACAGTAAAAGAGGTTCAGGCGTTGGTTGGCAACAGGTCAACAGGACAGGATACAGTGTCAGGGCCCAGAAAGCCCTGGACAATCATTTGGCCTTCCTAGAGGCAAAGACCCCCACAGCTTGGGAACCCCTACCAAGTATCTCCCAGAGCAAGAAAACTCCCCTTCTGACTAACAAATGGCCCAGTATTTGAGAGGCACATGAGCCTCAAATCCCTGGCTTCAATTCTATTATGAAAATTGGGCCTCTCAACTATCAGGAAATGGTACATTGGGGGCATAATTGTTTAATCACGCAATTGTGAGCTTAATCACTCATGGGATCTATAAATAACTGTGGCACCTTGGTATGCTGTAGTTCAAGAAAGGTTCATGTTATACCAACCAATCAGCATCCACCTCCTGGCCTAAGTACGCCAATTCCAGTGAAAATTGTAGGTTTAACTCCAATTCATGTCATCAGTTCTCTGGTGGCACTAAAAGCCCCAAAATTACCAGTAAGTATAAATAGTGAGGATAAGCCCTCCTCACTGTTTACATCTTAATAAAGCAAGTTTATGCCCAGAAATCATTATATTATTGCAGGAATTGTCTATTTTTCTAAAATTTAATTATTCTCTTTGCATCTATTTGGGAATCCACAACACAATATAAACTTGCCTATCTATATCCTCCTGTCTATACTCCTGCTACCTCAGTTAATCCACCCCGCGCCCTCAATGTGGAGTATTACCACCCTCATCATCTGGATCTCCCACCTACTATGAAGGAGATTCCTGCTGCTCCCCCTACCCAATGCGCCTCCTGCCCAGGACTTCAGTAATTTGGGGTTTGTCTAAATCACAGTATTGGGTCTGGCCAACCAGGTTGTGCCCCATACTGGGAGTTGGAGCCCCCTTGCTACTGCAGTCAACTACCTGGTCCTTATCACGTCTATTATGTACATGGCCTTCCAGGCCCGGCCTGCCTCCCCTGTGGGAGTCCAGTCGGACTCTGGTATGGTCTGTGATATATATAGTTGGTGTATAGTAGTCACTTGGATACCAGATAGACAATATATACTTTAGGGAGGATTCAGTTGTTGGTTGGCAACAAGACAACAGAATCATAACAGGGCTGGCAAAGGAATGGGTGTATGCTAATCAGTTGGAATCTAGAAAGACAATGGATACTGGGAAGGGGAAGAGAGGATTCAGAATTGATAAGTGGCATAAAGCAGACTTATGATTCCTAGGTGCCCCTATATTAATAGTGCTGAAAACAAAAGCTCAACATCTGTTTATAGCTTACAGAAGCTATCATAGGTTGTACAGACCCAAGGTCTGCACCTCTGCAAAGACAGTTGACAAGTAACTTATCCAAGTTAAAATAGAAACAACAGTATTTGGTTTACAATAAAAGGTCTCTAATTTATTACATAAGTCAAGTGAAGATTATATAGGTATTTGTGAGAGGATAGCCAACTGAAATGTTGATCAACAATATGGAATATCAATGATCAATAAAGTTAGTTGTTACAGTATCATGTGGATATTACAACTGACAAGAGTGGTTGTAAGTTAGATCAGCAGCGTCAGTTGGAAACTGGTTGTTCCAAAGGCAATTGTGGCAAATTGAGCATAATCTGGACAGATTATAGAACAGACAGTTTAATAGATCACTTATACTTCATCTGAGCAGCAGATGTGACATGTTGAATGGTCTGGCCAACATCTTTGATCCTTAGAATATTCTGGCCAACAGACAAAGCCTTTAGATTTGTATGGACAACAGGAGATGCCTATAACATTATATGGCCAACAGATGAGGCTTATATCACCTTATGGTCAACAGGTAATACATATAGCCTTCTATGACCAACAGATGAGGCCTATAGCCTCCTATGAACGGCAGGTAAGGCCTATAGCCTTCTATGACTGACAGAAAAAGCCTATAGCCTTCTATGGTCAACATGTATAGCCCATGAACTTTTATGGCTAGCAGATAAGGCCTATAATCTTCTATGGCCAACAGATAAGGCCTTAGCCTAGTCTGGCCAACAGAAGTGGTAAATAGCGTCATAGCTATTTCACTGAATCTGGGAAACAATGTGTTTGCCAATACTTGGAGTCCTCTAACAATCTCATGGACTCCTTTTACTTGGTCTTGGGCTCCTGTTTCTTAGTCTTAGGCTCCTGCGCTTTGCTCCAGCTCCAGTTCCTTATTCTTAGCTCTAGCTCTTTTATCTTAGGCTTCTGCACCTTTATCTTGGTTTTCATCTCCTTCTGTAGTCCTTGTGGCCTTTGTAATCCACTTGATCCAGTCCCTGAAAAGTATCAGATATCTTCCCCTTTTATAGCTCCTTGTTTCAGTCCAAAATCTCTTTCAGAACTCTTGTTTTCCAAAGCTTAAACTATCCAGTTTTTTTCTCTCTACAATATATTAAGCTTAATAACTTACTTCAGCCAATGAAAGCCCTGAATTTTCTGCTTCTGCTCCTCATTTTTAGGCTTTAACTCTTCAGCTAAAGCCTTAAAAAAGTGATCAAATAGGCTTCAACCTACAGCCAATCAAACGCCTGGATTGAACTTTTTGCCAAAAAGTTCCTCCAAATGACTTGCTCTTAATTATAGTTTGAACCCAAAGCTTTCTTGCTCCATGTAAACAACTGCTCCGCGTTTCAAACAGTTTTGCTGTAATTCCTGTCACGTTTCTCTGGCAAATCTCAAGTGCTTTTGCCTATGTTTTACATAGGGGATTTTCAAACCCTCTATTATTCAACGTTTCTCTGAGTTTCTTTGCATTTTTTCAGCATTTTGCACTTTGAAATTTCCTGTTGCTTGCCTTTTGTCTCTTCTAATCATTTTGGCAAAATTCCAGCACTTGTTCTCATAGTTTATCTGTCCTGTTTCTGCCTCTTTAAGCCTCTTCATACCCAATCAATTCTGAATAAATTTGCAATTTAAAAAAACTGTAAATTATTTTTTCTCCTCCTTTGTATAAGATAATTTAATACAATCTTTATATCATATTATTGGCAGCATTAATTAAATCTTTAACTTCTTCTTTCATATAATTTTCTTTCTTAAGAAACCAAAACCAGCATTCTAGCTTCTGTATTCATTCTAGCTTGTCCTTATAAGCTATTTTCCAGGTTTACAGACAGTCCTTCATCATCTTCTTCTGTTCCTTCATCTAGCACTTTAACATGAACCAACAGTCCCTCAACTAGTCTTCACTGTGATCATACAGTCCTTCTTACTAGTCTTCACTGCTGATCACACACTATGAGGTACCTCAATTTTATATCTCAGTCCCTGTTACCAAAACCTGTAGACCCAGGCATTAGTCTACATTGTTATTGGTATTTGACTGGGCCCTTGCAAGTGACAATCACTTAGGCCATCCAACCATAGATCAATAAAGTCTATGCAGTTGTCTATGCAGTTGTCTTTACTTGCCCAGGTGATTAAGTCTGAGCTTTCAGTTTCAAAGTAATCAGCTTTATTTCCCAGAGGCCTGATTATACCAAGTTCTGCAGCTGCTTCCCCAAGCAACCACCTTTGTGACACCCCTGAGCATCTCCATGCTCTCCAATGCTCACTTTGGTACTGTTGGAAATTGCGCCATTAGTGCTATTTTGATATGGCCTTTGAATAATGATAAATGCAAAGATTTGACTGATTTCACTTTTGAGTTTGGGAATTCCTTGCTTTCTGCAAATGGGTTTGTGCCAATATCCACCTATTCCAGAATACCATACATTACCTTGCCTGATCCTGGTATGACCTCATCCCAACCTGGCCCCCTTGGCCACTCTGTCTATCTAATGAGTGATCACTGTCCCTTGTCTGATATTTAAATAGAATTATTTCTCCTAATAAAGACAAGTTTATCCATATTTGCGTTGGCTTTGGTATTATTCAAGCTTTTTCCTTTCCTTTTGCCAAAAGGAAGTTCTCATCTTGTATTCCAGAAAATTAAGGTATGTGCCCTTAATTTTTTCCCTGAAGGCTAACCCAAGGCTAGCTTTGAACCTTAAATCTTTTGTTATAAAGATTTCCCGCCATTTCCTCCTGGATGTTGTCCCAGGGAGACAAATACAATAAAATGGTGCTCACTACAGGGGCTGCAAGCCCCTCAGTTACCCTGTTCCCACACAAATTCTCTGGTCCTTCTCCCTTTGTTTCTGAAGTACCCAAGCAACCTAAAGTTTCTAGTCCTCCTCTAGAAGAAGACATCACTGATGCCCCCTCACCTCCCATGGTACTGGTGCTGTCCCCTGGGCCCACGTGGGCTCCCCTTCCAGCTTTCTCTCTCAACTACAAGCAAGCTTGTGCTGCTGCCCGCTCCCTACTCCCCTCAGGCACTGTGGCAATGCACACTATCCCTGGTCTTTGTCCTGGGTACGCTTCCAAAGACCTGTACTCCTTCCTCTTGAACTTTGGTCTCCCACCCACATTGATGGAGTCTATGGATACTATTGGCGTGTTAGTTAACCAGTTTATCCAACCTGTGCTGGTCCATCATCAATTGGCGTTGGGATCCCAAAATCAGCTCTTGAATGCCGTGGTCACCACTGTTTCTATCAACCACGTTCAGAATATGGTCTATCAAGAATGGTCCCATAGTCTATTTGCCTGCATTTAAGATAACCATTGCAACTTGCTAGCTTCACAAAAATATCTGGCCTCATCTCTACATTCCCTCTTCTTGCTGCTCCCTAGGTATATTAAGGATCAACTATGTGAACTGGATGATCACCAAGCTACTTGGCGCTGCCAGATAGAGGCAATCCTCTTAAAGTACCACCAAGATTTTGAGACTCTGGTTGCCAAACTCAATCAGTTTTGAGAGCAAGTTAATTCCCAGCTCAAGTTGGTGGGGACTCACGTTGGTACTTGGGGCCAACATCTATGTCTGCAATATGGCTTAGACAAGGCTGCTTTAGGAGATACTTTAAAACAGGTTCAGAACTACGTTGACAATAAGGTGGCCTCTATTGAAGTAACTCCACTAACTCCTTCAGTCAAAACCTGTCTGTCTTTGAAGTGAGTGTATGGGAAGCCATAACTGGGCTCAAAGCTACCACTCAACGTCAAGCCTCTACCTCCCATCCCCTGCCTGTTGAACCTACACCTGATCCTACCATTGCCATGCTAACTGACCAAGTGGCTATTTTACAAGGTGAGATTGAGTATTTGAGACAACATCTCTCCAATCCTGATAACTTGTCCTCTGAGTCTGATGACAAAAGGTAAACTGAAGTCCCTGGTACCCCTACCCATCAGTATCATGGGTGTTGCCCAGGATTAGAAGGCCAACCCTGTGTCAACTGTGCTCTTGCCTTGGATCACTTGGCGGCAGTGACTAATGAGGTGCAAGATTGGCAAGACACTATAGAACAGGAGGTACAGACCCTCTCCCAGCTCACGTAGACAATAAATGGACAAGTCACCCCTCTGATTACTCAAACAACTTCCCTGGCTACTCATGTCAATGGGGTTACTGGCACGTTGGCAGTACAGCAAATCAAAATTGATGGGTTTGGGTCTGCCGCTGCTACCGCCCAAGATATCAGTGGAAAGAATAGCTCTACACTAGATACCCTAGAATAGAGCCTTTGCCTTCTCTGGGCTAGACAACCTGCTGCTGAATCTGAGTTTGAGGGCAATCTTCACATCAATGTTCTCAACCCTGGGGACAATAGTCAGTCCTCTTCCTCATCTATTGACCTGAACTACAAGCCAACCTTCAAACAGATATTTGATCCTAAAACCTCTACTGTTACTGCATTTCTAACAATTTACAAGACTGCAATGTGTAGGGCTACTGATGAGCTCAAAAAGGAATATATCCTCACCTGTCTCCATCCCACATGCCAAGAAGTGGTGGTCCCCAAACTCCCATCCATTGTCACTTGGGAGGACATGAAGCGCCTCCTTATTGAGGAGTTTGGAGGAGATCTCAGCTTGGAGGTCAAGAAGGATGCATTTATGCACATTGTCTTTAAACCCAAGGAAACCCTGGCTTGAGTTCACAGATTGCTTCTACATTGAAAGTCAACAGTTAACTCCCTGGGAAGCTTACACGGCTTGTTCAAATGCTTTGAAAGTGAACCAGCTTCTAGGCCTACACTTTAAGGCACACAAGGCTTCACTCACTTCCATGAAGAGTATTAAGAAGCTCTTGCAAGACATTAATTTGATCCATGGGGGTACAGTGGTGCGTGAAAATAAAGCCAATAATGCTGGAACTACCTCTTGTACACCGCAAATTATGACCCTGGGTGCTGGTGGACAGGCTAAGAGGCAAGGCTGCCATAACTGTGGCCAAATTGAGCACCACTTGCGTACTTGCACTAATCTTCAAGTGGAAGGTTTTGATCCCAAGGAACAGGTGGGGCCAGAGAGGTCAGCTTAGAGGCAAAGACACTCTCTACTGACCAATCTCCCCCGTCTCCCCCTGATCCTCCTTCTGATGAGGAAGCTTTGTCTTCCTCTGGTCTAACTATTCTTCACTTATTCCACAATCTCTCCAGTGATTCAGACCCTGAAGATTCTGATAGTGAAGAATCTGATAGTTATGGCTATTCTGTTCTGGCTGTTCCAGAAACTGTCTCTGTCTCATACAAGCTTTGCTCTGGGAAGACCACCACCACTTTTCAAGCACCTTCAAGTGAAGCCAAAGCCATGGTGGCTTGTCCTTACCTAGCCCAAGCCCATCAACCTCCCGTCTTGGTTGATTATTCTGAGGAAGCATCCAAGCTAGCTAAGGCTCTCTTTTAAAACTTAACTGTATCTCTCCCACTGCAGACTGTGTATAAGGATATTCCTGCCTTGAGGTGCATGTTAGCAAAATGGTAAAAGGAGCTAGAGGCTGCGCAGGATGTGCTGGCAGTCTTGCCCCCCTTAGGGAAAGATACAACCTGCATGGAAGTATCAATCCAAAAGGGTAAAATCAAAGCCATCTTGGACACAGGTTCTCCAGTCAGTGTAGTATCTTCAAAAAATTAATGAAGAAAGTTAAGCTGGCCCCTGACCTCAACTACACTCAGTTGTATGGCACAGATGGCATGGCACAAACTCAGGTCATTGGTGCCTACTCTGTTCTACCCATGAGGTTTGGGAAACTCCTCATTGCTTCCCCTGCTGTAGTCCTTGAGAACAAAAGCTATGACCTCTTGGTTGGTACACCATTCCTTCAAGAGTATAACGGGATCTTAAAATTAAGAGATGGATATCTTTTGCTCTTAGGGTATGAGGTCCCTTTGGTTTTTGAGGAACCTCCACGCCTCCCAGGAAAATGTCTTAAAACTTGCGTGCTTGAGTACCCACAGGTATCTTCTCTCTCAAGTATAAGACTCACTCCTCCAACATGCGCACCCCTCCTCCTTCCTGTCATGCGGAGGAAGGGGTACCTCTTCTTGCCCAAGCGGCTATCACCATTCCTCTGGGCTCCCAAGTGGTGATTGACTCTCAGATTTCTTACAAACTACCTGAAAAGTTGTTCTTGGAAATCTACTCATCTGAATCTTTAAACCATAAAAAACCCTGCCTGTGTCCAGGGATTCTAGATCAAACCCATAAAGAGCCTGTACAACTATTGCTTGCCAACCTGACAGCCCTGCCCATGCAGGCAACCTGAGGCCAGGTTATAGGACATGGTTGTATACTGGGAGCAGAACAAGTGGCATCCCTCTACCCTTTTGGAACTTTTAGTGATTTAAATATACCTGAAGATGACCCCTAAGTTCTCTCTTTATTCACTGCTGCTGGCTTTCCCCAATTGTCTCCCATCTAACAAAAAGACATGTTAGACCTGCTTTATCAGTTTAGCAATATCTTTGCCTCTAGCCCTACGGACTATGGCCTAGCTAAAGGGGTCATCCATCAGATTGATACTGGTAATGCTCCCCCTTTTTGTGCCAAACCATACCGCTGTAGTAGGGTAGAGGATGCTCAGGTATCTAAGGATCTTAAGCAGCTCTTAGACGCTGGGTTACTAGCTACCTCTCAGAGCCCTTGGGCCTCACTATTACTGATCCTCAAGAATAAGAATGGAGTACATTGCATTGTAATGGACTACCGCTGCCTGAACTCTCTCACTAAGAAAGACTTGTACCCCTTGCCCAGAATTGACAATGCTCTCAGAAAGCTGGGTGATTACAAGTTTTTCTAAGCCATGGATCTAGCCTCTGGATACTGGAAAGTTGACTTATCACCAGAAGACCAAGAGAAGGCTGCTCTCATTACCTCTGAGGGGCTCTATTAACCTACTTGGATGCCCCAAGGACTCTGCAATGCCCCAGCTACATTTCAACGGGCTATGGATTCCATCCTATGAGACCTAAAGCTCTCTTGTGTCCTCATGTACCTTGATGATATCACCATGTTCAGCACATCAAGGCTTTCTTCATCAAGATCCACAAAGCTGGCTTAAAGCTCAAACCCTCCAAGTGCTCCTTCTTTAAAGAACAACTCAAGTTCTTAGGTCATGAGGTCACTCAAGCAGGAATCTACCCCATGAATAATAAGGTGTAGACATCAACAAGATGCTACCTCCCACAAATCTTTGAGAGGTCCAAGTATTCCTTGATATGATGGGCTACTACCAACAGTTCATACCTGATTTTGCTGAACCAAGTGAACCCCTCATCCAACTGCTCAGCAATGTCCCCTTTGAGTGGACTGACACCCAGAAACAAGAATTCAAAGAGTTGAAGGCCAAGCTCAAAGAGGCTCCTATCATGGTCTACCCTGGTTATTATAATGAGTCCATCCTGTATACTGACGCTAGCGGAGTAGCT
This sequence comes from Entomophthora muscae, assembly GCA_014839935.2. Taxonomy (NCBI): domain Eukaryota; kingdom Fungi; phylum Entomophthoromycota; class Entomophthoromycetes; order Entomophthorales; family Entomophthoraceae; genus Entomophthora; species Entomophthora muscae. The sequence goes on from QTSX02002874.1 coordinate 373,576, forward strand.
GTGGGTGCCATCTTAGCCCAGCTTGACAACAAAGGCGTGGATCAACCTGTAGTCTACTCTTCCCAGGTCCTCAATAAACACAAGAAAAACTACAGCGTCACTGAAAAGGAATGTCTGGCAGTTCTGTATGCTGCAAAACAGTTCAGGCACTACATTTATGGGACTCACTTTACTGTGGTTACAGATCACTCCTCCCTCAAATGGCTGCAACAAGTGAATGAGTCTGAAGGTCAACTAGCGTGTTGGGCTCTGCGTCTACAAGGGTATGATTTCACTATGATACACCGTCCTGGGGCCCAACATCAGAAAGCTGATGGCTTGTCAAGGATACCAATACTAGCTATCCACCCTGCTGACGCTAATTGTCTATACAAATTAATAGGGTACCCTAACTCTTGGACCACCAAGCCAGAAGACATTTGACTGGCGCTATAAGCCCTATCTGAGGACACTATAATTTAAGATAGGCAGCTCTTCAAAAATGTTAACAATGCCTATCTGCCCTACATCTGCCCCAGTATGAAAAGCCATCATTCTTCAAGCTCATATTGACACTGTACATGGTGGTATAGCTAAAACCCATGACTGGCTATATAAGAACTTCTACTGGGAGAACATGTGCCTTTTGATCCCTGATATTCTTGCCTCCTGTCATTTGTGTCAACTCCAACGCCCTTGCCCTTCCCAACACCAATTCAAGCTCATCCCCTTAAACTTGCTTTTTTACAATGTGATTATTGATGCTGTTGGGCCTCTCCCTTGTTCTAGGTCTGGGTGTCAATTTATCTTAGTTGCCATAGACCATTTTAGAAAATGGGTCAAAGCCAGAGCTATAAAAGATATAACTGCTAAGACCACTTCTAATTTCTTGCTGTAAGATATCTTCTACCAACATGGCTGCCCTCAAGTCCTGCTTTCTGACAATGGCATCAATTTTAATGCTTAAATCATCACGTCTATTGTCAAAGCTATGGGTACTAACCAATCTTTCTCTGCACCATATAACCCTTCAACTAATGGAACTGTTGAACAAGCCAATTTCTCCCTGGCGTCCATAATGAGGGAACTCACACTCTCTGACGCTGCCAGATGGGATGTGTTCCTCCCTGCGGCCCTCTTTGCTTACCAACTCAGTAGACATCAAGTGACTGGTCAATCCCCTTTTGCCATGCTATATGGACGTGAGGCTGCTACCCCCTCAACCTTGGAACCCCCTTGATTGAGTTTGATGTGTCTGCAAATCCTGAGGCCCATGTTAAAGACTTAACCAATTGTATCATTGACATCCAAGCAATAGCCTATTCCACTGCTTATAAGGTAAAGGCTTTGGAGCTCTCCCCATCCAATGCTGCTAGAGCCCCCCTCCCCAAGTATCAAATAGGTGATCTAGTTCTCTACTACCAGAATTGTATGGGTGGTAGAGCCCATAAGCTGGATTCCCTCTGGGTTGGGCCCTGTGAGGTCACATTTAAAAAGGGTGTTGAGTATACCGTGAAACTTCTGTCTTCTGGACGTCCTTTTGCCTGCGTTCACTCCAAATTTCTCTGCAAATATCAACTCCCTGTGACCAATCTTGAGGGGGGAGATGTAGTAAATTGCGCAATTAATGCTATTTCAATATGGCCTTTGAATATTTATAGCTGCAAAGATTTGGCTGGGTTTGCTTTCATTTTGAAATTCCTTGCCTTCCGCAAATGGGTCTGGTTTAATATCCACCCATTCTGGATTATTGTACCTGTCTGTGATTGATCCTGTATGACCTCATCCCAACGTGACTCCCTCAGCCACTCTGTCTTCCTAATGAGTGATCACTGTTCCTTGTCTACTATTTAAGTAGAATCATTTCTCCTAATAAAGACAAGTTTATCCACATTTGTGTTGGCTTTTATAATCTTCAAGCTTTTTCCTGTCCTTTCTGCCAAAAGGACTTTTACATCTTGTTTTCCAGGAAATTAAGGTATGTTCCCTTAATTTTGTCCTAAAGGCTAACCCAAGGCTAGCTCCAAACCTCAAATCTTTTGTTATACAGATTTCCTGCTGTGTCTTCCTGGATGTTGTCCCCAGGAGCCAAACACAACAGGGACCTTCCCAAAGCTCCATGATAACATAGACAAGGTCACCCTACCATTCTGTTAGGTAGAGTGCTTGCTCATAGACCTCCTGTAAGTGTATAAGGGTACATAGAGATCTCAAAGCTCCTTTCCTCTCTGGCATCCTGTGTTAACTGCCAGATTCTAAACAACATTCAAACTGAGTAGCACACACTACCCACCAGGTTGGCCTCTCCCCATCCCAAGCAGCTAAAATTCCCTGCTGAGCTATCTCATTCCTCACCCCTAGCAGCCACAGTTCCCTGCTGGGTGAGGACCTCTAGCTCACAGCAGCCAATATCTCCTGCTGGGTGGGGACATCATTTGCCTCTAGTAGTCCTTTGTTATCTACTAGCAAGGCCTTACCTTCCCTAGTAGCTATTATTCTCTACTAGGCCTCTATCTAAAACAAACCAAACACACACTGTCAATCTTCAACATAGCATCTTTATTTGAAGCCAAATCAACCCTTGCCTGCAAAACTGCTCACATGTGGATTGTCACAACAATCCTTGGTGGACGGGGACAGTTTCCATGGGCATTGGCAGAGGCTCAATTTTGAGTGAGCTTAATGTTGAGCAATCTGGGTTATTTCTGGTATGCTCAAAGCTAAAGATAGATTTTAGCCTTGTCAATGTAATCTACCTAATTTTATGCTAGAGCACTACAGACTACAATAGAATAGAACTTTTAAGATAATTACGTTTATTGAAACTGGAGTACAATCTAGCCAGCAGCTGCAATCTATCCAGGTGTAACTAGGAACTTGTTTTCATTCTTTCATGTGTCTGTATAAATAAATACTGCAACAATCCTTGTTTTTGCCCTTTCAGACAGTTCTCAGTGGCTACCTTTTCAATAGGTCCATCTTTGCTAGCTGCGCCTATCCTGATTGGCTGTCCTTGGCATGTGTGTTGCTACTGGCCTTTGCAGGTGTACATGGCACTTCAGCTACAGCCTAAGCTCTTCTTGAGCTAGCCTACTATCATTTATTGATTGTCTGTATCTTACACAACTATTATTGCGCTGAGAAACTACACCATATTTAGTTGACGCTTAGAAATGGTCCCTGTTCTGCCCTCCTACATTGGAAAATAGAATTCCGGTATTCCTATTTTTCCATTTCCAGGGCTTAATCCATGATTCTTTTCTAGCTGGTGAGCCTTCTGCTTATTAATATGACAGTTCAACCTGGGGATTATACATCATATAATAGAAGACTTGATCCAATATTAGCTTGTGGATTATCCGCCGTGTAATGCTGACCCAAACCAATAAGGAAACAATTATACACTGTGTAATGCTGATCTGAACTTGGTATTTCCTAGCCGTTCAGCCATCACTTGTTTGATATGATCATATACGCCCTTTAGGCTGGGTGGGACTGAGTTAATACAGCATCCAGTAGGATGGAATGAGAGATATACAAGTGATGATCTGGTGACTACACACTGTGTAATCAATGATAATCACTATATTGGCTAACAATTATACAGTGTATAATTAATATATCATTTATAATAAATTAGTGATTATACATGTATAATCACTACACATATAGGAATGATAATCAAGTGATAATACAGCGTATAATTTCTGCATCTATTATAATAAACTAACAATTACACAGCGTATAACTGTCATATCAATTATGATAAACTAATGGTTATACAGTGTATAATCACTACTCTTAATTAAATGATAATCTAGTGATAATTTGATATGTAACTGATAAAGTTCTGCATGCAATGATTAGCCTGATCATTTGTGGCCAATCATCCTAATCTCACACATGGAGATGGAATAGTTGAGGGACTAGAAGATTGTGGAGAAGGACTAGCTGGAGGACTGAAAGTTGGTTGAGAAGGACCAGCAGAAGTAGAAGGAGCAATAATACTGAATTTTGACTTTTGGAAGTAGAATTAATAATAAATAAGCAGTAAAAGAATTAATTAAAACTGCCAAAAGATATGATAAAAGATTGAGATAAATATCATATAAGAAAGAAGTAGGAAAAAGGGAAGATTTCACAGAAAATAGACTGTGAATTTATAAGGAATTGATTGTGTAAGAAGGATCCAAAGTGGCCAGAAATAGGACAGAGAAACTTTGAGGACAAAGGCTGGAGCTTTGCCAAGATGATTAAGAGAGGCAAGAAGTGAGCAACGGGCAAGTTTGAAGGGCCAAAATGCTGAGAAAACGTGTGGAAACTTGGAGAAATGTTAAAGAAATTAGGGTTCAAAAATCCCCTAAGTAAAACATATGTGGAAGCGCTCAAGCTTGCCCAGAGAAACGTGACAGAAATCATGGTAAAATTGTTCAAAGCACAGAGCAAATGTTTATCTGGAGTGAGACAGTGCTGGGTTTGAACCAGGGTCAAGAGCAAGTCATTTGGGAAAACGTTTTGGCAAAACAGTTCAATCCAGGCGTTTGATTGGCTGCAGGTTGAAGCCTATTTGATCACTTTTTTAAGGGCTTTAACTGAAGAGCTAAAGCCTAAAAAACAAGTAGAAGAAGCATGAAATTCAGGGCTTTCATTAGCTGAAGTAAGATATTAAGATTAATATATTGTAGAGAAAAAACTGGATAGTTTAAGCCTGGAAAAACCAGAGTTCTGAGATAAATAAGGACTAAAACAAGGAGCTATAAAAGAGGGATTTATCTGAGACTTTATAGGGACTGGATTAAGTGGAATAAAAAGGCCACTAAAAGCTATAAAGAGAGCTAGAGACCAAGATAAAAGTGCAGGAGCCCAAGATAAGGGAGCTAGAGCTTAAAATACAGAACTGTAGCTGGAGCAAAGTGCAGGTGCCCAGGATTAAAGCACAGGAGCCCAAGTCTAAGGGAAGGAGTCCAAGACAAAAGTGCAGGAGCCCAAGACCAAGTACAAGGAGTCCAAGAGATTTTTGGAGGACTCCAAGTATTGGTAAACCCATATTTTTCCCATAACCAGGCAATATACCAGAAGGTTTCTAAGGGGATCTTCATTATGAAAGTAAATAAAGGCCTATTTTGACCCCTGCCCAAATTTTCCAGTGATAAAAATACAAGCTCTTTTAGTGACCTACCCAATATCTTCTACCCTAGCCAAGGGGAGGAAGACACCTAATGCCAAATCTGTTGAAGGTTGTCACTAGTAAGACTTCCTAGGAGGAGTGGGAGAGGTTAACTAGACACCTTGAGATTACAGATAAGAGAAGGGAATTTATTGGGAATGAGTTTACTAGGTTGTTGAAGGATTGGTATAGGCCCACAAAGAGACTAGCACCATCTGAAGTATAAGTGCATGGTGGGAATGCCTGCCTAGTTATAGGAAAAGTATTGAAAGAGTTTGTAGCAATGCAAGCCAATTATAAGAAACTTCAATCAAGCCACCTACTGCTACTAGGGAATGACAACTCCTTTCAGCCAGTCCTTGGTTATGACCCAGGACACACATTGGAGACTGGTGAACAGCAATCCCACAACCAGTTTGGGGAGGGGCATCATTGGACTTATGGAATCCCATTGAGGCCTGGTTGTTAGCTTTTAAAATGGCTTTATAGCAGTCATCAATGAAGATGCAGCTCCCTACAGGCACCCACTTATAAATATGGGGCTTTAAGCCCATTAATGACGAGGGTGAGTAGCATTTCATTTCTGTTGTTGATGGCTTCTAGGGCAGCATCAAGGGCCTACTGCCAGGCATTAAGGTACTCAGGGACAATGCTTGTCTGTTTGATAGCAAGTAGAGGTGTCCTCACTACAATAGGCGAGAAGATTTTGCTATAGCAGGACTTGGTGGCGTCCCTAAAGGTTGCCCAAGTAACTTTGTGTTCTTGGATGGCCCAGTTGGTTAACCATACTGTGGCAGGCCCTGTAAGGCTCTCAGAAGCAGTGGTAACCCACATGGGCTCTGTTACTTAGAAAACATGGAGGCAGGACTCCATAAAGTGTAGCCAACTTAAAATGTTGGCTTCTCCATGCCGCCTACAAAGGATTCCAGTTGTAGGTTCAGTATGTGTTACAATAGATATAACTGAGACAGGGTGAGGCTGATGATGTGTTGTCCCATGAAGAGTTATTTATAGACGCTGATGAGCACTAACTGGTCTTGGTATACAATGTAACCCTTGGGAATGTCCCCATCAGGGACAGGGAGGAAGGTTTCCTGGTGTGAAGTAGCCCTACGGCCCGTACTCTGTACTTTCTTGGGGGGATTTTCTTATAGGTAGTGTGGGGTTCCTGGTCACCAGTTTCCAAAGTGTGTCCTGGGTCATAGCCAGGGACCAGCTTGGAGGAGTTGTCATTCTCCAACAGTGGTGAATGGTTGGTTAGGAGCTTATACTTGGCCTGCATAAGAGAAAACTCTTCCAGTACCTTCTCAATCACCAGGCAAGCGTCTTCACTATATACTTATACTTCAGCAGGCGCCAGCCCTTCTATAGGCTGATACCAATCCTTAATAGTCTAGCAAGCTCTCCCCCAATAAACTCCCTTCCTCTATCTGTCATTTCAAGATGCCTATTCACCTTTTTCCACTCCTCCTGGGCAGACTTACAAGAGGCAAACTTCCTGCACCCAAGGCAATAGGACTCCTTGTTCCCTGGTGTTGTGAATACCGCTATTCACCATGTTTTGATTTTGCCTTTGGTGGGCCATTTAAAGGACAAACTCTTGATTTTGCTTTTGCCTCTCAAAATGAGTTGGTGACTGAATCAGGAAGTTCATTTGTTTGGTTTCTTGATCCTGCGCAACTCACTTGCCCCACTAATGCTGATGGCAAGTGATCATACCGTCCTGATAGTGTTTTATGGTATTCCTAACCACTATATATTCCATTTTGTATTCACCAATAAAATCTAAGTTATATTCACATTTTTATCTTTGTGTCTTCTGTACTTCTGCGCCTCTCTCTAGCCACAACTAGTAGAGATTATTCTTCCAGGGCCGCAAGGTAAACACATTTGCCTTCCCTGTCATCTAACCAAGACTTAGTACAAATCCAATCCTAAGGTTAGGATTTCCCGTTGTGTGTCTGTGCCGCGCCTCAGAACACAGCAAAAATGGTGCTCACTACAGGAGCTGTAAGCCCCTTGGTTATCCCTTTTGCATCCACGTTTTCAGGTCCTTTGCCTCTGCCTATACAAGAGTTGACTTCACCTGAAATAACCAGTCCTCTTATTGAGGAAGATATTGCCAACCAGCCTATTACCCCCACTATACTGAACCTTGGGAATGGTCCCTGCCTAGTTGCTTACCCCATGAGTACCCCTGACTTGGAGCAAGTCATTTCAGTAGCCCTTGGGATAGCCCGTGAAGGATCCATCCCTTGCCTTCAGTTGCAGTTCAGTTGGGCTGAATACTACAAACTAATTGTGGCTCCTCAATTTCCATAACATCTCCTCTCAGTGGCTGGCTCTGCTGAGCACTTACTATTGTTCTTTGTGCAGCCTGCTTTAGCCCACCATCAAATGGTGTTGGGACTCCATGTCCAAGAAATCTTATCTCTGCAAGCAGCATTTACTCATCACTGGGACCAGTTTGCTGCCTACCAACAGTGGATTCATTCCCTGATTTCCTTGGTATCTGACAACCAACGCAACTCTGTCACTTCCCAGACCTGTTTGGTTAATTCTATAGAACAAATGCGCCAGTCCATCCCCAAATATGTGAGAGAACACCTACACAAGTTTCACTAGCTAGAACAACCCTGGCAAACTCAAGTAGATTCTACCTTAAATGCTTATCTCATTGACTTTAAACGACTTGTGCAACAACTCAATGCATTCAGCACGTATTCCTTTGAGCAACTACAGCAGGTAGCAGGATTTGCTGCTAGTGGGCTTAATAAACTCAGTACAGCATTTGGACAAGAGAGAGCTGCCACCGCTGCCACCATAGCTAAACTCCAGAGTTAAGTAAATGAGCTATCTATGCCCAAGCCAGATGTTCCACCCTCTCCCCCTTCTGATGACTTGATTGATAGAGAATAGGAAATATGGGATGCCATTTGCAAGCTACGTATAACTACCTGTGGTCAGGGACGTCCTGCTGAAGCCCCTCAACCTGATCCCCAGGCGCTTGAATTGACTGCTCAAGTTGCAGAGCTAAATCAAGAACTTGCCGCCTTACATGAGATGATGGCAACTGCTGCTAGTCCAGTTGGGGTTATTGATGAAGACGGTTGCTGCCCTGGCTTATTAGGAGCTCCTCAAATCCAATGCGCTAGGGAATAAATTGCTCTAGCTAACAAAGTGGATCAATTGAAGTGGGACCATACTGAACTGGATAGAGATGTACAAGAGATGAATGCCGTGATTGACTCTGTGGATGATAGGTTTGCCCCTTGCCTCTCAGTGGGGCCATATCTTACTTAGCAACTGGCTGAACTCTCCACAATAGTGACTACCCAAGGTCAACGCTTAGATACTACTGCACAGCAGGCCACTCAAGCTGTCAATACAAGTGCCTGCGCTGTTGAGACCCTTACTACCCTTGAAGAAAGTCTTTGTCAGCTATGGGCTAGACAGCCCCCTCTGAATCCAAAACAGAGTTTTCTCCTGCGTATAACCATACTCAATAGCAACAATGGTGGCCCAACCCTTGAAGCGCACTTCAAGCCTACCTTTAAGCAAGTCTTTGATCCTAAAACCTCAACCATTGCATCTTTCCTAACTATCTACAAAACTGCCATGAGACAGGCTTCAGACAAAGTTAAGAAAGAACATATTCTGATCTGTCTATATCTGACTTGCCAGGAGGTGGTGGTGCCTGAGTTTCCCTCCATTGAGACGTGGGAAGATATAAAGCAGCTTATGATTGATGAGTTTGGTGCTGACCTTAGCCTGGAAGTAAATAAGGACGCCTTCATGCTTATTGCTTTCAAGCCTAAAGAGACACTAGCTGATTTTGCAGGCCAATTCTACATGGAAGGACAGCAACTAATCACGAGCAGACAGTTGACAGCCCATGAAGCCTACATGGATTGCGCTCAAGCCCTCAAGGTTAACCAACTTCTATGCCTTCACTTCAAAGCCCACAAGGATATGCTTTCCTCCATTAAGAGCATAAAGACGTTGTTGCAGGATATGCACCTTACCCATTATGGTGCAGTTGTTAGAGAATGTTTTGTTACTTCTAACCATGGTTCATCTTCCTGTGGTCCCTGCATTCTTACAATGAACTTGCAAAACCCTCCTTGACGCCAAGGTTGCCACAACTGTGATCAGATAGGTCATCATTCTTGAGTCTGCACCAACCTTCAGGTTGAAGGAGCTGATCCAAAAGAACAGGCAGGAAAAGAGCAGTCAACCTAGAGGCAGAGACGCTCTTGGTTGACAATTTTTCCTAGTCTCTTTCAATACCTCCCTCTATAGCTGACTCCAAGCCTGCTGACAATGAGGCTCCTCCTATCATCCTCTTGTTTCACAATATCTCTGATGACTCTGACTTGGATGACTCTGATACGGACAACGCTGATGCATATGGGTACTCTGTTCTGGCTGGTCCCAAAATAATTACAGTCCCCTATAGTTTACTCTCAGGAAAGACTACAACTACCGCTAAGCCTTTTCCTGAAGCCAAAGAAATTGTCTCTTTCCCTTACCTCACTCAGGCCAAGAGGTCCCCTGTGCTTGTAGAGTTGTCAGAAGAAGCTGTCAAGGTTGCTGACGCCGTCTTCAAGAATGTGTCTGTTTTGCTCCCCCTCCAGACTGTCTATAAGGAATTCCTGGGATTAAGATGCATGATTATGAAGTGGGATAAGGAACTAGCAGAGGCTCAATATATCCTGGCTGACCTTCCCCCCTTTGGTTTCACTACCACTCAAGTAGAGATATCCATTCAAAAAGTGAAGATCAAGGCTGTTCTAGATACTGGCTTGCCAGTAAACATTGTCTCCTCTAAGCTTATGAAGAAACTCAAACTTGACCCTGACTTTAACTATCACCAGTCTTATGGCACGGCTGGGCTGTCTATGACTCATGCCATAGGGGCTTACTCTGCTCTACCCATGCGTTTTGGCAAACTTCTTCTAGCTTCACCAGCAGTTGTCTTGGAAAATGAGAGTTACAATCTCTTAGTTAGCACCCAGTTCCTTAGGGAATATAATGGGATAATCAACTTAAAAGATGGTTATCTCTCTATTTTGGGATACAAAGTCCCTCTGATCTTTGAGGACCCGGTTAAAGTTCCCAGGAAGTGTCTCAAGACATGTGCCTTGGAATATCCCACTGGGGTTTTCAACCTCAAATATTGCACCCACTCTTCAAACATGAAATGTCCATCCATGGCTTGTCCTGCATCTGAGGGGATCCCTCTCCTAGCCACGTCTGCTGTCAACATCTCACTCTGCTCCCAGGCCATCCTGGACTCCCAGATATCATATGAAATACCTGAACAAACCTTCTTGGAGTTGTACTCTCCCCCCTCATTAGGGCGCAACAAACCTTATCTCTGTCCTGGAATCCTATATGTCTCTCATAAGGACCCTGTTCAATTGTTGGTAGCCAACCTGACTTCACTCCCCATGACCATGTCTAGGGGTCAGTTTGTTGTATATGGCAATTTTTTGAGCGCTCCTGATGTCCTGTATCTTCTTCCCTTTGGCACGTTCCAGGATTTTAACCTACCTGAAGATGAGCCTCAAGTCTTATCCTTGTTCACTGCGCAAGACTTCCCACAGCTGTCCCCAGTTCAACAGAAAGAGGTGCTATATTTACTAGACCAATTTTCCAATATCTCTGCTAAGGATAGTACCAACTATGGGTTAGCCAAAGGCGTTATCCATCAGATTGACACTGGAAATGCTCCTCCCTTCTGTGCTAAACCATATTGCTGCAGCTGTGTGGAGGACACTCAGGTGTCTAAAGAGCTCAAACAACTGTTAGATGCTGGGCTGCTGGCCCCTTCCCAAAGTCCTTGGGCATCTCTGCTACTCATTCTAAAGAAGAAAGATGGGGGTCACTGTATTGTGATAGACTATTGCCAATTGAACTCTTTGACCAAGAAGGATTCATACCCCTTGCCACATATTGATGATGCCCTACAACACCTTAGAGGCTCTAAACTCTTCTCTGTAATGGATCTGGCATCTGGATACTGGCAAGTTGACCTATTTCACAAGGATTGTCAGAAAGCCACGCACATTACATCTGAAGGGGTTTTTGAGCCTACTTGCATGCCGCAGAGACTCTGAAATGCCCCAGCCACCTTCCAAAGGGCCATGGACTCCATCCTTTGCAACTTGAAGTTGTAGTGCGTCCTAGTATACTTGGATGATATAAAAGTTTTCAGCGCTACCTTCACCAATCACCTGGCTCATCTCAAAGAGGTGTTCATAAAGATTTGAGAAGAGGGCCTCAAACCAAAACCTTCCAAGTGCTCCTTCTTCAAAGAGTGTCTTGAATTCTTAGGCCATGAAGTAACCCATACCAGAAGCCCAATGGCTAAGAAGGTTGAAGCCATCAAAAAAATGCTTCCGCCCACCAACCTGCAAGAGGTACAAGTCTTTCTGGGGATGATGGATAACTACAGACAGTTTATCCCTGATTTTGCCAATACTAGTGAACCTCTAGTCCAGCTGTTATGTAATGTCCCTTTTGAATGGACTGCCAGTCAACAGCAAGCCTTTGAGACCCTTAAGCAAAAGCTCAAAGAGGCGCCAATCATTGTGTATCCTGACTATGATAAGGAGTTCATCCTATACACTGACACTAGCAATCTTGCTATTGGAGCTATTCTGGCCCAACTGGACAACAAGGGTGTAGACCATCCTGTGGCTTACACTTCCTGTGTGCTAAAAAAACACAAGAAGAACTATAGTGTCACAGAGAAGGAGTGCCTTGCTGTATTACATGCAGTCAAGCAGCTTTGTCACTACATATATGGCACCCACTTCACAGTTGTCACTGACCACGCTTCTCTTAAGTGGTTACAACAGCTTAAGGAGCCTGAAGAGTGCCTAGCTAGATGGGCCCTTTATCTGCAGGTATACAACTTTGTGGTGCTTCACCACCCTGGGATTCAACACAAGAACGCTGATGGGCTCTCCAGAATGCCCATTCTTGCTTTGCATCCTGCAGAGGCTGACCAGTTATATGAACTAATTGGGTACCCGTCTTTGTGGAAAAGTGAGACAGAAGAAGTACAACTGGCCTTGTCCAAGCTATCTGAAGATCTCCTCATACGCAACAATCAGCTTTTCAAGAAGGTACAAGATCAGTATCTGCCTTAATTACGACCCAGTCTTTGCCTCTTGGTGGTGTCGCAAGCTCATAAAGAGACTGGGCACAGAGGCACGGCAAAGACCTTTGACTGGCTTCAAAAGAATTACTTCTGAGAGAACCCTTGCCTGCTGATCCCAGATGTCATAGCTAGCTGCCACAATTTCCAACTGCAAAGGCTTCAAGCTGCTGCCCACAAGTTCAAATTATTCCCTCCGCAACATGCCTTCCACACTGTCAGCATTGACGCAGTAGATCATCTCCCCTGCTCACGTCTTGTGTGTTGCTTTATTCTGATTGTGGTTGATCATTTCAGCAAGTGGGTAGAGGCTTGCCCAACAAAAGACATCATGGCTAAGACAACTGCTGTCTTCTTGTTACAAGATGGTTTCTACCGCCATGGCTGTCCTCAAGTGTTGTTCTCCAATAATGGAACTAACTTCAACGCCAAGCTGGTAACTTTGTTGTTGAAGCTTTGGGGTCTCATCAGTCTTTCTCTGCCCAACAATCTTTCTACTAATGGGGCAGTTGAGCATGCTAATTTGACACTGGTCTCCATCATGAGGAAGCACACCTACTCTGACGCTGCCAACTGGGACCTATACTTACCTGCCGCTCTCTTTGCATATTGCCTTAGCAAACATTGTGTCACTGGATACTCCCCTTTTGCTGTGCTATATGGGCAAGAGGCTACTACCCCTTTGCTCTTGGGGGCCCCTTGCTTACCTCTGACAAAGCCATGAATCCTGACAACCACATCAAGGATCTGATCAACCGCATAATTGATATAGAGCCACTGCTTATACTTCTGCATACAAGACTAAGATGCTTGAACTCTCTCCCAATAATGCTGGGCACTCCCCCCTGCCTGAGTTCAATGTTGGTGACCATGTACTTTACTACCAACACAGAGTAGGTGGTTGCACATGTAAGTTAGACTCTCTATGGATTGGCCCTTTAGAGGTGACTTTTAAGCAAGAGTCTGAGTACACTGTAAAGCTCCTCTCCAGTGGCTATCCTTTTGCTTGAGTGCACGTAAAGTTCCTTTGTAAATACTACCCCCTAAGGCCAATCTTGGGGAGGGTAATGTTGTGAATACCGCTATTCACCATGTTTTGATTTTGCCTTTGGTGGGCCATTTTGAGAACAAATTATCTTGCTTTCTCTTTTGCCTCTCAAAATGAGTTGGTGACTGAATCAGGAAGTTCAATTGTTTGGTTTCTTGATCCTGTGGAACTCACTTGCCCCACTAATGCTGGTGGCAAGTGATCATACCATCCTGGTAGTGTTTTGTGGTATTCCTAACCACTATATATTCCATTTTGTATTCACCAATAAAATCTAAGTTCTATTCACATTTTTATATTTGTGTCTTCTGTACTTCTGCGCCTCTCTCTAGCCACAACTAGTAGAGATTATTCTTCCAGGGCCGCAAGGTAAACACATTTGCCTTCCCTGTCATCTAACCAAGGCTTAGTACAAATCCAATCCTAAGGTTAGGATTTCCCGTTGTGTGTCTGTGCCGCGGTTCAGAACACAACACCTGGACTAGGGTAGAAAATGTGGGGTAATTGACTCATACAGCTTATATTCTTTTATTGTGGGAAATTTGGGTAGGGGTTGTAATAGGCGTTTTATTTACGGTCAGAAGGAAGATCCCCTTAGAAACCTTACAATATATGGCCTTGGGATAGGAAATAATGAGGGTTTGTGCCAGTACTTGGAGTCCTTTAACAATCTCTTGAACTCCTTGTACTTGGTCTTTGGCTCTTGCTCCTTGGTCTTGGGCTCCTGCACTTTGGTCTTGTACTCCAGTGTTCTGATCTTGGGTTCCTGCAGTCTGTTCCAGCTCTGTCTTCCTACTCTTGATCTTTGGCTCCTTTTGTAGCTCTTGTGGCCTTTATAATCCAATTGATCCAGTCCCTTAAGAGTCTCAGATAGCTCTCCCTTTTATAGCCCCTTGTTTCAGACCAAAAACCTCTCTTAGAACTCTGGTCTTTCAAAGCTTAAACTATCTAGTTTTTCTTCTAAAATATATTAAACTTTAAAACTTACTTCAGCCAATAAAAGCCCTGAATTTTCTGCTTCTGCTCCTCATTTTTTAGGCTTTAACTCTTAAGTTAAAGCCCTTGAAACTCTGGTCAAATAGACTCCAGCTTGCAGCCAATCACACGCCTCAATTCAACAGTTTTGCCAAAAAGGTTTCCCCAGATGACTTGCTCTTGACCCTGGTTTGAACCTGAGGCTGTCTTGCTCCAGTTAAAAAACTGCTCTGCGTTTCAAACTGTTTTGCTGTGATTCCCATCACATTTCCCTGGCAAATCTTGAGCGCTTCCACATATGTTTTACTTAGGCAAATTTCAACCCCTCAATTTTACAACGTTTCTCCAGGTTTCTCTGTGTTTTTCTGAACGTTTTGCAACTTTGAACCTTTTTGCTGCTTGCCCTCTTGCCTCTCCTAGTTGTTCTTAGCAAAATTTGCTCTTTTTTCCTCACAGTTTCTCTGTTCCATTTCCTGCCTCTTTCTAGCTTCTTTCTTACTCAATTCTCTTCTTTAAATAAATTCACAGTTTTAAAAAAAGTGTATGTCAATTTTTATCCTCTTTCTTTTTCATTATATGATATTAAATCCTTTTTTAATCATAATTAGGCAGTATTTATTTATTATTTTAATTGCTTCTTTTTAACTATTTTTCTCTTAAAAGACATTAAAACAATTCTTCCAGCCTTTGTATCCAGTCTGGCTAGTTTCTTCAGGTTATCTCCTGGTCCTGCACTCACTTCCTCTCAGCTCTTCAGTCCTTCAACACAAGCTTCTGGTCCTTTGGCCATCCTGCATTATGATCAGCTAGTCCTGCATCATAATCTTCTGGTCCTTCAGCTTATTCTCAACCAGTTCCTTAACAAATCCCCACTAGGAACCTCCTCAGTTCCCTCTGCATACTGAACCATATTGGTTCACACAATTCAATATGAATCAACAGTCTGTCAACTAGCCTTCACTGTGATCAAACAGTTCCTCTTGCTAGTCTTCTCTGTTAATTCTGTGAACCACCTTGGTTCTTTATCTCAGCCCCCATTACCAGAACTTGTAGACCCAGGCATGAGTCTACATTAAACTGTTGTTTGACTGGGCCCTTGCAAGTGGCAATCCACTTAGGCCATTTAACCATAGATCAATGTCTATGTGTTGTCTTTACTCACCCAGATGATTAAGTCTGGGCTTTCAGTTGCAGAGTAATAATCTCTACTTCCCAGAGGCCTAATCACACCAAGTCCTGCAGCTTGCTTCCCCAAGCAAACCTCCTTGGTGACACCTCTGGGCAAATCTATGCCCTCCAATGCTCACTTTAGGTTCCCCCAAAGCTCCCATAGGGGCATAAACAAGGACATCCTACCAGTCTTTTAGATAGGATGCTTGCTCACAGACCTCCTGTAAGGGTATTAGGGTACGTAGAGCTCTCAAAGCTCTTCCCCTCCCTGGCAGCCCATGTTACCTGCCAGGGGTCCAAAATCTACTCCCCCCAGGCAGACAAAGTTCCCTGCTTGCTATCTCAGTCTTCACCCTTCTTCAGCCACAGTTCCCTGAAAGGTGAAGCACTATAGCCCAAAGCAGCTAATTTATTCTGCTGGGTGGAGGCAACATCTGCCTCTGGTAGTTCTATGTTACATACCAGCCATGCCTTACTTACCCTAGTAGTCCCATGTTACCTACTAGGCTCACCCTACTTACCCCTAGTAGCCTTAAGTTACCTACTAGCTTACAGAATCACCAGCTAACCATATATTGTCACTCTTCAGCATATTGTCTTCATTTGAAGCCAAATCAACTCTTGTCTGCAAAACAACACACATGTGGATCACCACAGGTAGGTTGTTAACTTACCACTGCTGCAATTGAACTAATAATGTTAAGCATTTGATTGGGGAAGAAAAAAGTTCAATAGAAAGGACAATAATAAGAAAAATGTAGTTTATTGAGAAATATTGTAATTAATATACCATCTTGAGAAGCCACAAGTCCACCAGAGGTGTGGTGGTGGGTTTAATATAAGTTTTAGGCTGTGAAATAACTTTTGCATGAATCAGTGTAAGGATTGAAAATCCTTTCAACTTAAACACATTGTTGGAGATTGAGAAAAAGGAACAGAACTGTTGGCTATTAGACCATCTTTATGAGATTAGAACTATTTTTTTATACTGGCCTTCTCAAACTTTAGATTGGACACTTGGGTGGTCTAAAAATCCTTCCGGTTACAATATTAGTTTTATAGATTGTTTGGATACACAGGCTATTAATTTCAAATTGATTTCAATACAGGCATCAGTCAGGTAATTGAACCCTGAAACCTTGGAGCGCTTGAAAACATCTAAAATCAATGATGTATTAGTTAAAGTCAAGAGCAAAAGCTTACCACCAAGTTCAAATGCAAAAGCAGGCTCTGGAAAGCAGATTGAGCATATACAGCTACCTGATTTAAAATCCAACCACATAAGCAACCAATCAGAACCATTTTAAAATTGAAACAGCCAATAAGACACCAAGTTTAAAAATGAGCACCCACATTATACAGGCAACTGCAAGTCCCTCTAATCAATATGTAGAGAAAAAGCCTATCACACCAGCATCTTTGAATAACCACCAAACCACAGCTTTCAATTTACTGGTTCTTAATCAACTTGCAGGTTTGGCTGCTGCTATCTGAATCCTGCAAGTTTGCTAGCAGCAGTCAAACCAAAATGACCAAGTAGCCAAACAAACAATGGTAACCAATATACCTCCCAATTCACCACACATTATTCCACTTCCCCACACCAATCTTTACAGTATTTAGTCAGAGGCACTGGGAGTTTACCCAGTGCTCTAAAAACTTCAATTTCTGGATCAATAAATTTGATTTCTATATTCTTTACTTAGTAAATTGGTAGTTTCAAAATTAACCTCCCAATAATCTGGAAGCAAAAACTTCTTCTGCTTCTGTTCTGTTTATTTCTATGGTCTCCTGTTGCTGAAGGTTTTGAAATTAATTCTAATATTTGAGTCAAGGACACTACAAAATCTTTGGCTTGGGATTATTTGTATAATAAGCACCAGTTCCCTCCCTCTTTTGATAAATCAACGCCTCTGCCTTCTTCGCCTCTTTCTTTGCCTCCCCCAGTGATTTGCCTGGGAGCTCCTTGGTAGATATTAACTTATATGGCAGTATACTATGGGTTGACCCATTTTGCTCCATTCTTGGGCTAACTTAGACTATGGGGATATCTGGTGAACACTTTAATGGTTGGCATTCCCGTGGGTTCTTTGCTGGTGGACTTCTATCCTTCTACTTTTCTACACTACTTGGGTTCCTTCCTTCCTCAGAAATGGATCCCTATAATCAGTGTGTCAAATTGGCAGCGCTCCCAATTAGGAGATAGTGCCCACAATTCAATATTACCTGTAAGGTCTTGCCCAATAGAGTGCAAGATTATATACTATGACATGTAAAGTGTTTGGGTTTAGATTTAACAGATAAAAGAAAGTGGGTACTGTTTGTAAAAGGATCTTTAGGAGGCCTGCTAAGAAATTATAATTTGACACAAAAAGTGTCATTGAGCTCACTAAACCTAAGCAAACTATATAAAATAATGTGCTGAATAAAGATTTATTTGTAACTAAACGGATTTCTACATCAGGATCTTCCCTTTAAAAGTATCTTAACATAAAAGTAGAGAGGTTATCCCTCATATAAAAAATGATGCCAACAAGCCAATTGCTTGTTGTCAAGCTTTCTTCATCCTAATTATTCTAGCTGCTTAAACACTAGCAAATTTGGAAGGAATTGAGATCTAATAAAAATTGTCTTTCTTCTAACCTTAAAATTAAATTTCTGAAAGACATGCCTAAAACTATAATTTTAAACTTAAAAGATTTAGTATTGAAAACTAAAATTGAAAGATTGAAGAAAAAACCTGTAATAGTGATTTGGTGAAAACCACTTAGAATTTCAGCTTATCAGCTTGCCCTTCTAATTACCTTTATTTATAGATAAAAGAAAAATGTGCCCTGAAGAAAATCACCAAAGGGGAAACAGTGAGCTTGGGGCAGTTAGAACTGCTAGCTCAGGAGAAACACATGGTTTGATTAGAAACAGAGTTGGGATACAGAAACCCAAAGATCTGCAGCTGCAGTGGTTGGAGAAAGGCGTCAGTTGCATCATCAACACAAGGAAAAGAAAAGAACCTATTTTGAAACAGTATTTATAATATATTATAAAAAGAAATGATAAGGAACGTGCAAAAAGCAAAAGCAAATCCAAAATTAAAATCAAATCCAAAGAAAGAAAAGAAACCCAAGATGAGGATCTTAATTTAAAAACTAATAAATTCTATTTCAAATAAGATTTCAAACATAAAACTTAATAGCTAAAAGGCCTGCCCTTTGATGCAGGGCACAACATTGTCATCAGATTGATCCATGTTGTTAGACATTTCATGGGGTATCTCATTGAGTGCCCCCTGTGTATTGTAAGGTATATTAGCAGGCAAGGATAGAAACTTGGTTGCAACTCTACCTCTACACCCTACTTTTTCATAAATGTGCTGTATTAACAAAGTTACAAGGGGTATATTGGAAACTAGATCATTATCTTTATTGAGATGTATGACTTATATAGTTTGGGGAATCATTTTAAGAGGAACAAGATTGAGACAATCAATCAGTTGAATTGGACAGGGGGTGGCTTGATCCTTGTAATTAGTCAAGCACCAAATCAAGCTTTCAACTGAGTAGAGATTGTTACTGGGTATTGTTGCCTTGTTTTAAAATTCAAGTTGATTTTGCATTTGGCTTTGAGTTATGGCAAAGTCAATTTGAGTATCACAGGGTCTTTTGTGCAGAAATTTTATAGGGGTTTGACCCCATTGTTTTGACAACTTAAAATACCTGTACAACCCTAGAGCCCACTTCCAACAAATTATTATTGATAATGATGATGTGGCTGATTTTTATATGACTGAATTATCATTATGTTAAAGGAAAGATGAGTATCATTAAAATGAAAGGTAAGAGGATTCAAATGTGCCACCTCAGTAATTTTTTTAAATATATATATAATATCAAAATAAAATAAAACTCTTTGCATTTAATATTTAAATAGTACACTAGTTTTTAAAGCTATTGCACTGAGCAAAAATCATATAGTAAGAAAAATAACTCATTTTTAAATGAAAAAACTCATATGCAAAACAATTAAAAGCCAATTAATTTATATTGATTTACATTAAGTCCGGGTTCACTTCTATCTTTGCAGATATTTGTTGATTTTTTTCATCTGAGTTGATTTTTAAAGATAATTTATTTTTTCTTACATATGAGTTTTTTGCTTAGCACCATGGCTTTGAAAACTAATTTGATTTCCTATACTAATAGCTATTTAACACTTATTTAAATTTAGCATATTCCTTATATTTAGATGCACTATAATTTTATACATTAATCTTATTGGTTTTTACTGCTGCTAGGATGAACAAAATTAATTTAGCTTTAAGCAAAATCCACTTAGCTCAAAATGAAATCTACTGAGCTCAAAGTGATATTGAAAATTAATTAATTTATATTTATTGATAACATATTTTAATTTTCTTTTATATCATTTAATTTCAGTCAATTTTGTTTGAATAAGTAGATTTTTCTTAAAGCTGACTTAATTTTGTTCATGCTTACAGCTAAAATCTACTGTGTTAAACTAGCCATCTTTAATTTAAAATATATTAAAAGGTATTAGTTTTATAATTAAATTTACTCAAATGTTTTTCTAAAAAAAGAAGAAATTACTTAACTGTTTGGTACCACATTAAATATTAAATGGCTTAATCTCTAAAATAATGGCCTAGTTTTTGGTGATAACTTCATTGATAGCTCAGTAGTCTGTAAAAAGCCTTAGGATCACATCCCTCTTGGCAAAAAAAGGTGACACCAAATAATGACTGGGAGGGCCAAATCAGTCCCTTATATAGCACTTCTTTTATGTACACCTTCAGAGAATAGTCTTAATTTAGAGTTAGTCAGCAAATGGGTCTGGCTTTAGGAGTAGATCTCTTGAGCTAGATGGAATACTGTATGTGCTTTGGTAAAGACATTCTCGATAGTAATTCTTTAAATATCTTAGAATAAGCTTGGAATATGATGAGATGGCTGGCTGTCTTTATGAACTCTATTTATTTTAAGTAGACTACTTCATGGATGCATGTGGTTCTGTAATACTTCATAATTTTTCAACAACAGCTGCAGTTACATCAAAGTCTGTGCTTAACCATTGCCAATAAATTACTATTTCCCAAGGATAGGAAAGATGCAGCTAGTATTGAGACAATAGTTTCATTGATGAGCCTAAAAAGGAGGAGATTTAATTGCTTAAAATAATAAAACTGTGAGGGCTTTTGGCTGACATTAGTTTGGGCTGAAATAGTTCAGTATTTGCAGAAATATAGGCAACCAAAGATGGTAAAGAAGAAAAATCAAATCAGAACTCTTGGCATAAAAATCAATAAAATAGAAAATATCATTTGAGAATTAAATTCTCACTCCTGAAAGGTTCATATAATATTGAAAATGTCTTCTTGTTTCTCTTGTGTTTCAGTTATGCAGAAAAAACTATCAATAAGCAACTAATGAACAGTTTCTGTATATATCTGATGTTTGATACATCCCCTTTTAATTTTAATGGTGAAAGTCACCCATTACATATGAGGGTTTGTGTGTCTTGGCTATTCTAAACCCATCACTATGTTTAATTGGGTAAATTGATTATAAACTCATTTATGATGAACTTGAGATTTAAAAGCTTGATATTTAAGAGTACTGTCTCATGGTTTATCTTGGTTTATGATTTATCAGCCATAACATAATTCTTAACTTGTAAGGGGTTAATTGTTAGGTTGGACATTTTAAAAAAATCCTTGGTCTACTAGATTTTTGTTAGCGCCTGAGTTCAGGAGGATAAATTCTATATAACTTTTAAAACGGAAAAAATAAATAATCTGTTTATTTGTTCTATCGGTGGTCACATAGAGGACTGGATTATTTTGATGACTTAGATAATGGTACACTTTTCACATTCTATAGTCATTATTCATCTTTGTGAAATTCAGGTAGAGATGAGGGGGGAATTACCTTGCTTATTTCTCTCACTGTGTTTTTTGATCTTCATATTTGTTCTTTCTGTTAATTTGGGTTGCTCTAAACTGGGTATGATTTTTTTACTGTTCAAGTTTGTGAGTTGTTTAAATTGGCCATTGTTGTTACCATTTATTGAAGAAGATTGCTTAGGGAATTGGTTAAATAAAATTAAGTTTTCTTTAGAGTATAGGTGTATTTCTGCCATCCTTGAACTTTACAAGGGACATTGGATCTTTTTTCTGTTTTTTATGCTTCTTGGTACATAATTTAAATGTTGCTTTAGTTCTTGAGAGCCACTTGTCTCATTAAATGTGATTTAAGTGTAAAAAAATATTAAAGGTGTATGAAAAGGTTGTCAAATACCATGTCAGGTGGAGCTCATTAGTGCAGGTCTTCATGGTTCCTGATGATTTATTTTTATTACCACTGTTTATAAAAGGTTCTTGAATTCTCTGGAAATCATGTGGATGGTATGGTTTAATAAGAAATGTGCTAAAAAGTAATTTTTCAATTTTTATAACATTTCTCTATTTTTCTTCATTTCACTGATCATGCCAGACTCTGGGGTCATGGGTAAGTCAAATTTGGACATTAAAAATCTAGAAGTACATGGGGCACTTTATTTGAGAATATTTCTTTGGGTAGACTGCATCCAGGAAAAAGCATTATCATCTTTAGCATCCATGAACTTCTTGGTGTTGGAAATATGTAGCCATTATTTCATATGTGCCAGAATCTCTTTCTGGTCGGGATCATGCTTTTTTTAAGGGATTTCTACAGAAAATGGAGTAATTCTTGTACTGAGACGGTGTTAAAGTCTTCCAGGGATACACTATTCTTTGTTATATGGTATGAACTTCAAGGATAGCAGAGCCTGTGGTACATAGTATCCATCCTGGGAGATATCTACCATGGTACTCTTGTGCATTTTTCTTTTTTAGTGTGTGAAGTGTGTGTTGGGAATTTTTCTAAAAAAAGATAGGATAAAATATCTACTAATTCTATCAATATTTTAACTTTGCTGCTTTAAAAGAGTTACAGAAAAGATGAAATAATTGTAGAATAGACAATACATTTATTTTATAATTTAGAGATTATATAGTGATTGGTGTGGTGTTTGGGAGCATATAGACTTCCTGCTATATATGGTTTTATTTCTATGAAACAACTTCTGCATTATATGTTAAATCATTTAGATGTAGTGTATTGGCTAAAAAGTTTATTTTATATATCCTGACTACAGTTATCGGGTGAATTAAATTGAGCTATGGGCCTTTTTTCTGACTCAGATATTTTTCTGTTGGTTTACTTTGTGGTTTTAATATTATCAAAAGCTTTTATCAAATACCACTGAAGGTTTTGATGCCTAACTCTGAGGGTTGAAACTGGCAGTCTGAGAAACATATAATTTACCAATTAAAAATTGTAAGTGTCAGATGTTATCCTATAAAGAGGGTGTTATATACCTATATAAATATTTTCCTGTTGATAAATGAAGACAGTTTTTTATCATCCCTTCCTTGATAGAAACTATACCTCTTATATGTAATTTTCCTTTTTTAGAATCTCTTTTCATACAGCTGATTATTCTAAGTACTATATCTTTATTTTAAGTACTTGTGACACTTATTGATTACTTTTATCTACTGGCTCTGTGGCATTAGGATTGAAGACTCTCTTTTTGATTGACTCACTTAATCTTCCTACCACTTCTACCAGCTCCTTGAATGATACCTAATTGGTAGAAAAATATGTTATCATATAGATCTGCCTATTTTCAATTTTATTGACTGTAAATTCTTGACAACCAGCATTCAAATATTATGTTTTTAGTGGAATTACGCACACTAGGCTGAAAGCTTCAATCATAATATTTGTTTTATTTAAAAATAGAGACCCACAAAAAGATATGTGATAGTTTTATTTTATTTATATTTGAGAAGCTTTTTGTTTTTTTGTATTCTTTCCTTAAAGAATAGTAAGATGTGATAGTATAATCAGAAATAAAAACTCTTATTATAAGAGTCGTTAACTTAATTTAATTTCAAAATTTAAAAAGTTGTGAAGGAAACTCTTTTTTAAAAAATGATATCCTGAAAAAATCTAATTTATATTAGTTTCCTATTTATTATAGTTAAATCATATCATTTAGTAGATGGGTTAGACGTTCTTGGCTTTATATAATCACTTGTATAGGCTCATATTATTGACTGATATGTTATTTTAATAAATTTATCAAATAAATATTACTACTGTCAAGTATATACTTCTGGGAAGTATAATAAGCAAGATACAGTAGTTTTAAAAGCTATGATGACAACCAAAAATTCCTCAGATTTAAACAAAATCCAAGTTGTGAAAGATTTAGGATTCAAATAATTTAAATATTTTTTGATTAACAAAATGAACTGTCAAACAATAAACAAAATTTCATCTGCATATTATATGAAATTATATCAAATATCAAGTAGTGTAGTTTAACCCACAAACAAAATGAACTGACACAACAAGTTAGATTAATGTATGCTGTTCTGGAGTATATTATAATTCTATCAGTATTTATATTTGGCACCAGCAGAAGGGCTAAAATGAAGCAGAAATAGAGAAATCTATAAGCAAGATTCCACAAACACAAAAAAAATTAAGTCACATAAGATGTGTAGTATGAGCAGCCTAAAATAAAAAAAATACAGTTTAACAGCCAATTAACAGCTATCCAATTTAGGAACAGAGGCATTTTATTCATTTTCATGGCTCCTAATTTGTGTAAAATGGTTCTGAGAACTTTCCAAATATGGACTCAAGATTACAATAAAAATAAATCATAAAATTTTAAGCTTCTACCTTTAGTGATTTTATCCTAGGTTTTTTTACAATGATTTTCAACAACAACATTTTCAATGGCGCCAGCAACCAAGCCAGCAGCAGCCAAGACAGCTTCAATGAAGGTGAGGCTCAGAACGTGGAGGCACCCATTTACACCCAGGCCTTTGATGCGGGTAATGAGGAGGCTGACCTGCTCTTGACCCCCAACCCCTATGGCTTTGACTTGTTCAGTAGTCACTTTGCGCCCAGCGCTACCCCTGTTCCCTTATCCACCCTTGCATAAGCTGCCAACCAACCAATTAGAATGGCAACCTTGATTTGGAAAAACTTCCTGCCACCAGCCAACCTGCCTCCCCTCTCAGCCAATCAGGCTTCAGCTCCTGCGGCCCAGCGCCCCAAGCAACAAATCATTACTGCTCAGATTCTTCAGGGAATTGTGGCACTGAATCTTCAGGGTCTGTCCTGGGATCAGATTGCCAGCCAATTTTAATTCACCTGAGCTACTTTCATACAGGAGTTTAACAACATCATGAATAAGGGAAACCTGATCATGGCATCCAAGAAGCCCAAGAAGGCCCCCAAGTCCCAAATCAACAAGGCATACCCAATAATGCTCAATCATCTACAGTGGGACCCCAAGCTTCCCCTGGCCCAGGTCAGGAAGCAAATTTCTCACCATGTCATTTGGGTGTCTGAGTGCATGTTGTAGCTCTGAATGTATGGAAAGGCGGTGTCTGTCCATGTGCTGACCAATGCTGCCAGCAACCAATAGGATAGTAGCAAGGATTCCCCATACAATCCTGCCATCAAGTCCACACTGGTCAGATGCTTGAAAAGTTTAACCAATGATGCCATGTTTGTCTCTTACTACAAGCTATCAATAGCTTTTGACAATTTTGGCAAGCAAGAAAAAGCTGCTGCCAAGAATAAAAAGAAGAAGGTCAAGAAGGGGGCATTCATTTGTGCGTTTCTGGCTGTTTCATCCAAGGGTTTTGCCTATTATTGGACAAACCCTGATTTTGCCAATGGTTACAAATATATCCACATCCTTGGAAAATTTCTCAACTCCTGGGATAACTTGAATTCCCTTCACCAGGTTTTCTTGAGCCACCAGATGGAGGCTAGCTCCACTGCCCTTGAGGCCATCCAAGGATGCAGGCACCAGGCCTCAGTCTACCCTGCCGGTCATGCAGATATGCATATGGCTGATGTAGTGTTCTTCAATATTAAAGACACAGTCTGGCAGCGCTGTCCACAGGCATTCAATGACCTCTATCTTGGTGTTCTTGACCATGTGTCTCTCTTTGGTTGACAAATGGTGGCTGACTTGTTTGCGCAAATGGGTTTTTATGTGAACATGGGCAACCAATCATGTAAGGATAAGTGCCTCCCACCCTGTGCCCCAGCCACCTACCAGCCAATCAAGGCAATGGCAGATGAGGATATGAAAAGCAGTATATGGCGGCCATCACGCGCAATCCTCCTACCCCTACCCTTGCCACCACTACCCCCCACCTTCCAGCCCCACCCACCCAATCCCAGACCCCCCAGGCCAGCACTGCCTCTATGTCTTCATTCCTGCACTATTCTGCCTACTAGGCATCACTCTTCTCTGCCCTAATAAACCCCCTGTTGCCAAACATTTTCTATTTATTTTATCTTTATTTTGAATTTTGATTGTTCATTTTCTCTTTTTTGTAGTTGGTTTTATTCTTTATGTTCAGTTTATTTCTATAAAATCATATATTTTATATGCTGTGTATCTAGATCCAGAACACAGATATTTTTAACTCTTTACACAGCCGCTTATGATAATATTAACAGAAATTTGGTGAGTAGCTAAATTTGAATTAGAAAATTATAGGTTAATTATGTTTAGGTAAAGTTGTTATTGATTCAAATTCAAAACCTAAATGATAAACTTTGATACAATCAGGATCTGTGTGAGAAAGTAATTGTTGTGACATAAAGGGTCATTCAATAATTCTTTGATGCATGTGTCACAACAATCACTTTATCACTTGGCTCCTGACTGGCTTAAAGTTTATTATTAAGGTTTTGAATTTGGATCAGCAACAAATTTATATGAGCACAATTAACCTATAATTTTTTAATTTAAATTTAGCTGATCCCCAAATTTTTATTAATATTCTCACAAGGGGCTGTGTTTAGGTGAAAAAAAAGATATGGCAATTAAGGGGAAAAAGCCAACACAAAGCAAACAACACATTTTGAGATAAGTGTAAAACATATACACAATGGGTAAAAAGATGAGATATTGTAGTAAATGTGAAAACAAACAGGGATAAGCAAAGAGGCAATTATATCATAATAACAGATTTTATTAGGGTGAAAGCTATAAAAATATAAGGAAAGGTTAGTAAAAAAATCAATGAGAGAACTTGAGAAGCTTCTGAAAGATCTGGACCATACAATTACAAAAAATCAAAGACATTGACTGCAAGGTCAAAGAAAAAGTAAAGTCTGCTGTCCTCAAAGGCAAGAAAACTGACAAGGTGACAGCCAAGACGCTTATGGCCAAGATGCCTGACACACCCAAGAAGACAATTGAGTGTCTTCTCAACATTCAAAAAACAGTGGTTGAGGGCTTTAAATTCAAAGCCTACACCGTTTCTGTGCTGTCTGTCTGTACCAATGACATTCAGATGTGTGAACATCTCAAACCAGCCAAGAGGGCCTGCAAGGATGACACAGAGATTCCTGTGCAGCTGGTTGCACCAAAGATGGCCAAGCCGGCCAAGGCTGCGGGAAAAGAGGAAACCCAAGAAGGTAATCTAAAAAGAAAAATTAATAAAAATCTGGAAATACTTGCCTGTTTTTTAGAAAACATAGACAGCAAAATATGCCAGGTCCTGTCCCCTTTTGTCCCCCACCTTCTATACCAACTATTCTAACCATGTGGCAAAGCAGCTGTTTCTGGTCCCCCTGTTTTGCAGGAGCTTGAGGATTGAATCAATGGCACCTTGCTAATGTCCAGGGAGGCATTGGCTGGGCTTTTGCATGACAAAGGGGCATCTGATTGGACAGTTACTGTCTACAATGATGCCCAATTGGTCCGCCTGGACCCAGTGGCCCTCAGTGAGATTACTATGTAAACTTCAGTGATCTTGTTTGGGATATCCTGACAACGCTCCCATTCAAGAAATTACTGGAGATGGGCCAGGCCCATGCAGCTGCTTGCTTCTGCTTCCCAGTGAAGTACATCATCTCTTATCTGATTGAGAACTTTGGGTGCACAGTAGGAAAATTGGCTGTTGCAGATGCAACAGCTGTAAAGAAGCCCAAAATCCTCCTGGTGGACTTTGGGCTGACCTGGAGTGCTGACAAGACAAGGCTACCTCGGGCAATATATCTCACCTTTTCAAAGACCAAGAACAAAAAGAAAATTAGTGCTGTGTACAATAAACTCTGAGAGTTTACTAAAGCCTTTTCTGGGCAAAGGCTTCATCTGGTGGCTTACCTGGGGTTCTTTTTCTACTTTGGGGTGGGCGCAAATGTAGAGGACCTAGATGGGGTCCTTCTCAGGATTGACAAGGCCTAGCTCTTATTGGACGGGAAGAAGGTCCCCCCAGGTACAACTTAGTTGACCACACAATCCAAGATGCCCTGGTCCTGGAAGGAATCTATGGGTTTGCAGCCCCACCAGAGAAGCTGCTCCTGCATTCTCACCTAACAATACTCCCTTTTACTAGCCGCTGAGAATACTTTAATCAGGGTGTATCCACTTTATACAGTGTGGTGGTGGTGGTTGCGCACCACCTCCATTGCCAGGTGGGTACGTACAGAAGAACCCATTATAGGTGCCCTCAATAAAAATCTCTTTCCTTGATATAAATAACACTTTTAAATTTTACTTTTTAAAATAATTAAGTTTTCTAATTATTATTTTAGCAACCACTTTTTGCAAAAAGAAAACCAGAGAAGGTCTCTATAAAAGCATAATAATATGTTTTAATAAAATTTACTTCTAATTTTTACACTTAACATTTATTTTTTTGATTTCATTTTTATATTTATTTGACAACAGTGATTTAAATATATATGTGTAATCCAGTATCAAGGTTTGAGATAGCCTCAGATGCCATAATAAAATAATTTAATATAAAATAAATAAATTACAAACCTTCATTAATGGTCCAGCTGAATGTGATTGTGGGCTTGGAAGCTTCTAAATATAAAACAATAATTAATAAATCTTAAATAGTAAATTAGAGAATATAAAAAAGTCAACACACTAAGCCTTTAATTGATTGGCTGTTTGGCAAGGTACGTGGGGAGAAATGAATCAGCATGGCCATAGAATTTGGCCACAGTCTCAGCTGGGAGGGTGTGGATCCTAGCCTGGAGCAAATCAAAAAGGTCATAGGTCCCAGTTGGGGTTCCTTGCTTGATGAATTTCTTGAGCCACCCAAAGACTTCCTCAATGGGATTTAGGAAGGGCAAATAGGCTGGGAGGAAGAGAAGGCGCAAATTTGCCATGGCCAATTGCTGGGAGCCCACAGCAATGCTGGTGTCAATCATTGGAAATTCTTCAAGAATGTCAGCTACTTTATGGAGACTAACATTGTCCAACACAATGATATTGGTGAAGCCAGGGCTTGTGCACCTCAGGTGCTCCTAGACCAATTGAAGAAATGATAGGAAGGTCTGGCTATTGTGAGATCCCAAAATCATTTGGTATAGCTCAACCCCCTTTGGACTGAGGAGAGCCACCATTGAATAGGCTGTGGCGCAGACTGCAGCATGCCAAGCCATCCTGTCATTTGAGCCTTTGAGGACATACCCATACCCATTGCGCATTGACAAGGCAAATGCTGATTTGTTGATTTAATAGAATTTCACTGTCCCCTTGGCTTTGAGGGAAGTGTACGCCTCAGCATAATTTTTCTGGGTCTTGATATTGGCTGGGCTGTTTCTGTTGTAGGGAGATACCCCAAGAATTTTCCAGGAAAAGCACATCCCCTTGAGCAGATGGTAGTAAAAGGAAAATGAGGCCTAAACCCAAAAAGCAGACTTGACCACGGCCTGTATATTTACCAGTTTAAGATGGCAATCTCAGGTTATCCACTGGTGGATTGCCCATTTGTGCTCCTTGATAAGCATGGTAGAAACATGCAAGGATTTCTCCGCAGCAAGGACTTGGCCAGTCTCAATGAAGGTGTTGAATATCTTGGAGGCGTACTTGGGATCCACCCCAACAAGAGCCACAGATGCTTTGTAGTCTCCAGTTTCACGCATGAGTCTGAGCAGGATGATGTACTTTATGTCTGGAATGCTCTTCTGGGCAGGCTTTATTGGTTCAGACAAGCCAGGATCCTGATTGGTGACTGACTTGCAAGGCATAGGCACCTTTTTGTAGAAGGCTACAACCTTCTTTAGAACCATCTGTCTCTCCTCAGTTCTATAAAACTCAAGCTCCTTGTCCTCTTCCTGGTTGTCATCACTGATGTAAGGCTTGTAGCTAGTGTCCAGCACAGGCTTAAACTTCTCTAGCATGGCTGACAGGACCAAATCCTGGCAGTACACAGGCTCAAACACATATAAGGTAAGTTTGATCTCTTTGTTTCTGACTGTTTTTGTTGTGGCCACCTTGGTGGGCTTCCAGGTCAGCTTGGGAACCTGAGGGTTGATGCTCTGCACCCTAGCAGCTTATGCTCCTTGAACCGGTTGTGCCAGTGCAGCGTCACTATTGAACTCTCCTCTCCCATCTCCTTTCTGAGTAGGCACTTGCGTTGCACTAACTCTGTTCTTTGGCCTGCAGGGGCAACCACACCTGCGGCGCACATTAGGTCCATTGTTACTCTGTTGTTGTGTTCCTTCTATTTTATAAATTTAATAAAATACTAAATAATATTCTATTAAGTGACTCCCTGGTTTTAATTTTTGCTTTTTATCTGAATATGGATAAATAATTAGAGTTTTCCCCATCTAATATCCCAATTATAGATTTTTTATTTCTAAATTAGTTGTTTTTGGTTTTAAAATGCCCATTTTAATTTATCTGAAATAATTTCCACCCTTTTCCCCAGATTTTACTGCCAAATTTAAACAACCATCACAATATTTTTTAAATTTATGTCTTGGATTGTGTCTTATTTTAGATACATTGGTATTATTCTTGGTTACAGTCCATTGCACACACTAATTGAGTGGTTTTTTTTACATATTTGTGACCGTACTACAGTCGCATTGGGTTGTGGTTTCACAAAGAGGTTGAATTGAGATGAATTTCATAGGTTGAAATTTAAAACAATAGGATTGGCCTTGGAGAGACTTTCCAGCATAGTAATGGATTACCCAGGAATCAATTAGGCTGTACTAATTGAGGGCTGTAATGAATAATCTGAACAATTCAGATTATGATACTAGGTGTTGCAAACCGTCTGATTAACCATGGAGGTTAATTGATACCCAGGAATCAATTAGGCTGTACTAATTGAGGGCGGTAATGAATAATCTGAATGATTCAGATTATGAGGCTAGGTGTCTCAAACGTAATTTATTAACTGGGAAGGTTAATTAATTGATACCCTGGAATATGATTAATGAGGATTTAATCATAGGGCCAAAATGAACTTGACTGTGTCAAGTAAAGACTTGTTGTCTTCAAACAGATTAATTAACTGGGAAGATTAATTAATATATGCTTGGAATATAATTAATGAGGATTTAATTATATTGTTTAATTGCTTTGACTGTTTCAAGAAGTTTAAGGTTAGCCAAAAGTAAACCCCCAAATTGTGGTTTAAAAGTGCCACGCCGGCAAATTCATTGGGTTAAAAGCGCTGCCACACTGCCTAATGGATTTGCAAAGCGCCAAGGTGCCGCCCAGTGAATGTTTCAGGCGCTGGGGCACCGCCTGGGAAAGACCTGGGAGCCACAGTGGCACCTGGTTTGAGTTTTGAAGTATTTTAAGGGGTTTTAAAGTAAAAAACCATTAAATGTAAAAATAACTAAATATAGACAATGGTGTCTATACATTCAGGATTGATCAGTTGGTTCCCAGTTGGAACAAGGATAGCTTGGATCAGGAATACATATAGTCCACAGGGTTTTGGCGCTGGAAGTCTGGAATTCTTCAAGCCAAAGCAATAAATTTCCATGGAAAGAATCAGGTGATTCTGGAATATATTAGGCACATTCTTATAGGTTAAGAGTGTGAAGATCTTTTTGGTAAAGATCTATTGGATGACGCTGTTATTTCATAGACCATATGATAGGAATCCAGGTGTGATTCCAGAACCAGAGGGGTTTTCAGCCAAAGTTACCCTGATTGGTATATAATGGAAACGTGATAATAATTAATAAAGGATGATACTTATGTGTGACAATAGTCGCTTTCCCCTCAATCTTTTTATGCTTTGTGTTTTTGGCTTTTAAATGAAATAAGACTACCATGGAATGAAAGAGATGGTCTGCAGCTAAGACTATGGGAAGCAAAAAACGTGGAAGTGATCA
The DNA here is from genome assembly GCA_014839935.2 of Entomophthora muscae. Taxonomy (NCBI): domain Eukaryota; kingdom Fungi; phylum Entomophthoromycota; class Entomophthoromycetes; order Entomophthorales; family Entomophthoraceae; genus Entomophthora; species Entomophthora muscae. Next base: position 405,336 of record QTSX02002874.1, read on the forward strand.
CCAGATGGCAACAAGCTTAGCGCCAAGATTGCTTGCCTGGAATCCAAGCTCATCAAAGCTTACATAAAGGATTCCCTGTCAAACTGTAAAAGAGTCAGACCGGGATAATGAAGAAGCAAGCATGAATTTCCTGGATCTGTCACAATATTGAGTTGTTATTGTGTTTTGTTCTTGTATTGAGTTTTGAATCACTGTGTATGGGTGTATTTTGTCACCAATTTACATAGTAAGCATGTGTACACCAAAGGTCAAATCACACCATTTTGTTTATGAATCAATGTGTTTTGGATTGTATTTTGAATAGTCTTGCTTGGCGCGTGAGTAATTTGTTGCTGTGTTGATCCATTTTGTCCACTAACACCAAAAATCCCTGTTAACAGAGTGTATATTTTACACTGATAGCTGTAATTTTCTTAAATCTGAAATAGTTTTATTTTAATGTGAGGTTTTTTTGGTTGTTGCAATAGCTTTAAAAAACTACTGTAAAGGAGAAATTAAATAGGAGAATGATACTTTGTAAGATATGAGTTTAGATTATTATATAGTATAATGAGAAGCCGCATGTTGTCTATGTACATAATAGCAGTCATGGGGCTTGTCCAAGTACTGTTCCTCTTAGGACTCAAAAATTTTGATCCATGTAATAGATGGGCAAATGATAAGAGTACCACTGACTTAATAATTAGTTAGGGAATCATTTGGAGAGTTGCTCAGGGAATTGCTTTCCATAGAGGGAGTAATTGAAGATGTTTTAATATCTCCCCCTGGGGTGCTGGAAGGTGGAACCTTAGGAATTTTCTTGAGAGTGTTGGGGATTTAGGCTTGGTATCAATCCTGTTTTGCATTGGGTACAGGAAGCTGGGAGTTATGTTGTTCTGTTCTTGCTTTGCACAGGCAGAGTCAGTCATGGTGCATACACTTGAGCTCTGTTTGAGCGCCAATAACTTTGAAAAGGTAAGTGTTGTTTGGTTTAACTTAAATGATGATTCCTGATCCTTGTAACCCTGATCCCAGTTTTTGCATATTGTGGTTAATGACCCAGATCTTGTCCCTGACTTGGAAGCACTCTTGTTGGAGTGGGATTGCTTCTCTCTTAACCCTTTCTTTTTCTTTGTCCTCTTGGTCTTTCCTGGCGCGCTGTACATCAGGGTCACTGTTGTCTGAAACTTTCTTAGGAAGAGGTAATTATGGTCCTTCTGTAGTGCTAAAAAATGGTGGGTTTATGACCATAGACAAGCCCATACAGGCTTTTGCCTGTATTGCAATTAAATTGTGTTCTGCACACCATAAGTGCAGTTGGCAGAATTTCAACCCAGGCTTTTGGATTGTTGGCAGATAACTTGCTGAGGGCCTCTACAAGAAAACCATTTAGTCTTTCAACTCTTATGTTTGCTTGTGGGTGATAGGGGCTGGCTATAGTGTGCTTTATTCCGTTTTTGGTGAGTTATGTTTCAGTTTCAATGACTTTAAGTTTGGTTCCTTCATCTGTGATTAAGAGCTATGGTTTCCCAAACTTAGCTATGATCTCCTTGCCAATAAATTAACTTAGATTGTTTTCTTTATGTTCTTTTGTGGCTTGTGCTACAGGCTACCTAGTTGAATATTCAATAGCTGTGATAATTTATTTTTGCCTTTGTTTTTGTCTTGCATTTGTTCCACAATATCCAGTGACCACACTTTGAAAGGTTGTAAGATTGACACTGGTATTACTGACTCAGGAAGTGCCTTGGAGTGGGCGTGCTTTTCACAGACTTTGCATTGATCTAGTACTTCCTTGATGTTGTCCAGCATGTTAGGCCACCAGTAGCATGTCTTGAGTTATTCATGAAAGTTCCTGCTATGAGTGTGTCTCAGATCTCTGTGATATAATAGGATTGTGTCAATCTTTTGTGCTGACATAATATAGGGTACAGTATTGCTCTTGGTAATATGTGGTGTAGAGTACCATACACTTTTTTGAATAGATGTTTGTTCTTGAGGACTTTCTCTTTGATGTTCATTGGTATACCAGGTGGAAACACTCTTGGAGATTTCCCATTATTAACATGGGCTAATTGGGGTCTCTATTGCGTTTGGCTCCTGGGGACAACATCCAGGAGGACACAGCAGGAAATCTTTATAAGAAAAGATTTGAGGTTCAGAGCTAGTCTTGGGTTAGCCTTTAGGGCAAAATTAAGGGAACATACCTTAATTTCCTGGAAACCAATATGTAAAAGTCCTTTTGGCAGAAAGTACAGAAAAAAGCTTGAAGATTATAAAAGCCAAAGCAAATGTGGATAAACTTGTCTTTATTAGGAGAAATTATTCCACTTAAATAGTAGACAAGGAACAGTGATCACTCATTAGGAAGACAGAGTGGCTGAGGGGGTCACGTTGGGATGAGGTCATACCAGGATCAATCACAGACAGGTACAATAATCCAGAATGGGTGGATATTGAACCAGACTCATTTGCAGAAGGCAAGGAATTTCTGAACTTGAAAGGAAACCCAGCCAAATCTTTGCAGCTATCAATATTCAAAGGCCATATTGAAATAGCATTAATTGCGCAATTTATTACATATCCCCCTCAAGATTGGTCACAGGGAGTTGATATTTGCGGAGAAATTTGGAGTGAACGCGGGCAAAAGGACGTCCAGAAGACAGAGGTTTCACGGTATACTCAACACCTTTTTTAAAGGTGACCTCACAGGGCCCAACACAGAGGGAATCCAGTTTATGGGCTCTACCACCTGTATAATTCTGGTAGTATAGAACTAGATCACCTATTTGATACTTAGGGAGGAGGGCTCTAGCAGCATTGGATGGGGAGAGCTCCCAAGCCTTGACTTTATAAGCAGTGGAATAGGATGTTGCTTGGATGTTGATGATACAATTGATTAAGTCTTTAACATGGGCCTCAGGATTTTCAGACGCATCAAATTCAATCAAGGGGGTTCCAAGATTGAGGGGGTAGCGGCCTCACGTCCATATAGCATAAAAAAAGGGGATTGACCAGTCACTTGATGTTTACTGAGTTGGTAAGCAAAGAGGGCCGTAGGGAGGAACATATCCCAATTGGCAGCATCAGAGAGCTTGAGTTTCCTCATTATAGACACCAGGGTGGAGTTTGCTTGTTCAACAGTTCCATTGGTTGAGGGGTTATATGGCGCAGAGAACAATTGGTGAGTCTCCATATCTTTGACAATAGAAGTGATGAGATGAGCATTAAAGTTGGTATCATTGTCAGAAAGCAGGACTTGAGGGCAGCCATGTCAATAGAAAATGTCTTGCAGCAAGAAAGTAGCCCTGGTCTTAGCAGCTATATCTTTTGTTGCTCTGGCTTCAACCCACTTGCTAAAATGGTCTAAAGCAACTAAGATAAACCAACATCCCAACCTAGACCAAGGAAAAGGCCCAACAGCATCAATACTCACTGTGTGGAAGGCATTTTTTGAAGGGATGAGTTTAAACTGGTGTTGGGACGGGCAAGGGCGTTGGAGCTGACAGGAATGACAAGAGGCAAGAACATCAGGGATCAGGAGGCCATGTTTTTCCAATAGAAGTTTTTGCACAACCAGTCATGAGTCTTTGATATGCCCTCATGGCCAGTGTCAATATGTGCTTGAAGGATAATGGCTATCATCATGCTAGGGCAAACGTAGGGTAGGTAGGCATTGTTAACTATTTTGAAGAGCTGTCTATCACAAATTACAGTGTCCTTGGATAGGGTCTGTAATGCCAAGTGAATGTCTTCTGGCTCAGTGGTCCAAGAGTCAGGATACCCTATTAACTTGTACAGAAAATCAGCGTCAGCGGGATGGATAGCTAGGATTGGCGTTCTTGACAGGCCATCAGCATTCTGATGTTGGGCTCCAGGACAGTGTATCACAGTGAAATCATACCCTTGTAGACGCAGAGCCCAACGCAATAGTCAACCTTCAGGTTCATTTAGCTGTTGCAGCCATTTGAGGGAGGAGTAATCTGTGACCACCGTGAAGTGGGTCCCTAAATGCAGTGCCAAAACTGTTTCACCGCATGCAACACTGCCAAGCATTCCTTCTCAGTGACTATGTAGTTCTTCTTGTGTTTATTGAGGACCCTCAACAAGTAGGCTACAGGTCAATCCATGCCTTCATTGTTAAGTTGGGCCAGGATGGCACCCACAGCTACTCCACTAGCGTCAGTATACAAGATGAACTCTTTATCATAATCAGGGTAGACCAAGATAGGAGCCTCTTTCAGCTTGGGCTATAACGCCTCAAATGCTTGTTGTTGGCTGTCAGTTCATTCAAAGGGGATGTTGCAAAGCAGTTGGACAAGGGGTTTACTCAGTTCAGCAAAGTCAGGTATGAACTGTCAATAGTAGCTCATCATACCAAGGAATACTTGAGCCTCTCAAAGATTTTTGAGAGGTAGTATCTTGTCAATGGCTTCCACCTTGTTATTCATGGGGCGGATTCCAGTTTGAGTGGCCTCATGACCTAAGAATTCAAGACGTCCCTTAAAGAAGGAGCACTTGGAGGGTTTGAGTTTCAAGCCAGCTTTGTGAATCTTGATGAAGACAGCCTTGAGGTGTTCCAAGTGGTTGGTAAAGATAGCACTGAATACAGTGATGTCATCAAGGTACATGAGGACACAGGAGAGCTTTAGGTCTCATAGAATAGAGTTCATAGCTTGTTGAAATGTGGCAGGGGCATTGCAGAGTCCCTGGGGCATATGAATGGGTTCAAAAAAGGCCTTCTGAAGTGATAAGCGCAGCATTTTTTTGATCTTCAGGTGATAAGTTAACTTGCCAGTATCAGGAGCTAGATCCATGGCTGAAAAAAACTTGGAATCACCCAGACGTCTGAGAGCATTGTCAATTCTGGGCAAATAGTATCAGTCTTTCTTAGTGAGAGAGTTCAGGCGGCAATAGTCCATTAAAATGCAATGACCAGCATCCTTTTTCTTGAGGATCAGTAGCAGGGAAGCCCAAGGACTTTGGGAAGGAGCCAGTAACCCAGCGTCCAGAAGTTGCTTGAGTTCTTTAGACACCTGAGCATCTTCCACCCTACTACAGCGGTATGGTTTAGCACAAAAGGGGGTGCATCCCCAGTATCAATCTGATGGATGACCCCTTTAGCTAGGCCATAGTCTGTAGGTCCAGAGGCAAAGATGCTGCTGAACTGATTGAGTAATTCCAACACGTCTTTTTGTTGAACAGGAGACAGTTGGGGGAAATCAGCAGGGTGAACAAGGAGAGTACTTGAGGATTGTCTTCAGGTAGATTGAAATCATGAAAGTTCTGAAAGGGTAGAGGGAGGCCACTTGTTCTGCCCCCAGTATACAACCATGTCCCACAACTTGGCCTCAGGTCCCCTGCATGGGCAGGGCTGTCAGGTTGGCAAGCAGTAATTGTACGGGCTCTTTGTGGGTTTGATCTAGAATCCCAGGGCACAGGCGGGGCTCTATACAACTTAGGGATTCAGTTGATTCAAGTTCCAAGAACAACTTTTTAGGTAGCTCATAAGAAATCTGGGAATCAATCACCACTTGAGAGCCCAGGGGGATGGTGATAGCTGCTGGGGCAAGAAGAGGTACCCCTTCTTCCGCAGGGCAGGAAGAAGGAGGGGTGCGCATATTGGAGGAGTGAGTCCTATACTTGAGAGAGAAAATACCTATGGGGTACTCAAGCACGCAAGTTTCAAGACGTTTTCCTGGGAGGCGTGGAGGTTCCTCAAAAATCAAAGGAACCTCATATCCTAAGAGCAAAAGGTATCCATCTTGTAATTTTACAATCCTGTTATATTCTTGGAGAAATTGAGTACCAACCAAGAGGTCATAGCTTTTGTTCTTGAGGACTACAGTGGGAAACACAATGAGGAGTTTCCCAAACCTCATGGGTAGAGCAGAGTAGGCAACAATGACTTGTGTTTGTGCCATGCCAGCTGTGCCATACAACTGCGTTTAGTTGAGGTCAGGAGCCAACTTAAGTTTCTTCATTAGTTTTGAAGATACCACATTGACTGGAGAACCAGTGTCCAAGATGGCCTTGATCTTAACCTTTTGGATTGATACTTCCACACAGGTTGTATCTTTCCCAAAGGGGGGCAAGACTGCCAGCACATCTTGTGCAGCCTCTAGCTCATTTTCCCATTTGGCTAGCATGCACTGTAGCGCAGAAATCTCCTTATATACAGTCTGTAGCAGGAGAGATAAAGTTACGTTTTGGAAGAGAGCTTCAGCTAACTTGGCTGCTTCCTTGGAAAATCAACCAAGATGGGGGGTCAATGGGCTTGAGCTAGGTAAGGGCAAGCCACCATGGACTTAACTTCACTTGCAGGCACTCAGGAAGTGGTGGTGGTCTTCCCAGAGCAAAGCTTGTACGGGACAGAGACAGTTTCTAGAACAGCCAGAACAGAATAGCCATAACTATCAGAATCTTCTGGCTCTGAATCACTGGAGAGATTGTGAAATAGATGAAGGATAGTTGGGCCAGAGGAAGAAGGAGTTTCCATATCAGAAAGAGGATCAGAGGGAGACAGGGGAGATTGGTCAGCAGAGAGTGTCTTTGCCTCTAAGCTGACCTCTCTTTTCCCGCCTGTTCCTTGGGATTGCAACCTTCCACTTGAAGATTAGTGCAAGTACGCAAGTGGTGCCCAATTTGGCCACAGTTATGGCAGCCTTGCCTCTTAGCCTGTCCACCAGCACCCAGGGTCATTATGCGCAGCGTACAAGAGGTAGTCCCAGCATTGCTGGCTTTATTTTCACGTACCACTTTACCTCCATGGGTCAAATGCATGTCTTGTAAGAGCATCTTTATACTCTTCATGGAAGTGAGTGAAGCCTTGTCTGCCTTAAAGTGTAGGCATAGAAGCTGGTTCACCTTCAAAGCATTTGAACAAGCTGTGTATGCTTCCTGAGGAGTTAACTGTTGACTGGTGATTAACTGCTGGCCTTCAATGTAGAAACAATCCGCAAACTCAGCCAGGGTTTCCTTGGGCTTAAAGGTGATGTGCATAAATTCATCCTTCTTGACCTCCAAGCTGAGATCTCCTCCAAACTCCTTAATAAGGAGGTGCTTCATGTCCTCCCAAGTGACAATGGAGGGGAGCTCAGGGACCACTATTATATTGAAAGGTGGGATGAAGACAGGTGAGGATTTGTTCCTTCTTGAGCTTTTCAGTAGCCCTATGCATTGCAGTTTTGTAAATGGTTAGAAAGGCAGCAATGGTAGAGTTTTTTGGATCAAATATCTGCTTAAAGGTTGGTTTTCAGTTTGGGTCAATGGACAAGGACAAGGACTGACTGTTTTCACCAGGGTTGAGGACATTAATATGAGGGTTGCCTTCAAACTCAGATTCAGCAGCAGGTTGTCTAGAATAAAGGAGTATAGGCCTTCCTCTAGAGTGTTTAAGGTAGATCTGTCCTGCCCACTAATGTCCCTAGCAGTGGCAGCAGCAGTCCCAAATTCATCAATCTTGATTTGTTGTACTGCCAGAGTGCCAGCAATCCCATTGACACAAGTAGCCAGAGAAGTAGCCTGAGCAACCAAGGGGACAACTTGTCCATTCAGTGTCTTGGTAAAGCAGGAGAGGTTTTGTACCTCTCTTTCCAATGCATCTTGCCTATCAGCTACATCATTTGTCACTTCTACAAGTTGATCTAATGCACGCGCACAGTTGACCCAGGGTTGATCTTCCAGACCAGGGCAACAACCAGGATTGTCATAAGCAGGAGTATTAACAACTTCACCTTCCTCTTCATCTTCAAATTCAGATGAATAACCCTCATAATTAGAGAGGCGCTGTCTTAAGTACTAAATTTCACCTTGTAAGGTAGCCACCTGATAAGTGAGGAAGGCAATAAAAGTGTCAGACATTGGTTTGACTGGAGGGGGGTTCTGAACAGAAGCTTGACGTCAAGTGGTAGCCTTGAGTTTGAAGATTGTCTCCCATACCTTGGTTTCAAAATCAGATGGGGTCTCAACAGGAGGAGCGGGAGGAGTCACCTCAATAGATGCTACCCTGTCATCTACATAATTTTACACCTGGTATAGAGTGTTGCCTAGTGCAGCCTTATCCAAACTGTATTGATGCTGCAGATGGCGGCCCCAAGTATCAACATGAGCTCCTATCAATTCAAGTTGCAAGTTGACATGCTCCCTGAATTGATTAAGCTCACTAACCAGAGTCTCAAAATCCTGGCAATGGTTTAGCAGAAAGGCCTCAATTTGCTTACACCACACTGCCTGATGTTCATCCAATTTGCATAGTTGGTCCTTTATATAAACAGGGAGCAAGGAATAAAGGGAGTTCAGGGAGGCAGTTAAGTACTTCTGTGACACCAGTGAGTTGTGCTGGTTGTTGAAAATACACGCAAAGAGACTGTGGGACCATTCTTGATAGGCCATATTTTGAGCATGGTTATTTGAGACAGTGGTGGCTACAGCATATAGTAGTTGATTCTTGGATCCTAAGGCAAGTTGGTGGTGAACTAGGGCAGGTTGGATGAACTGATTGACCAACACACCAATTGTATCCATGGATTCCATCAAAGCAGGGGGAGACCAAAGTCCAAAAGGAAGGAGTACAGGTCTTCAGAAGTGTACCCAGGACAGAGGCCAGGGATATAATGCATTGCCATAGTGCCTGAATGGAGAAGGAAGTGGGCAGCAGCATGAGCTTGCTTGTAGTTGAGAGAGATAGCGGGAAGGGGGCCCACACGGGCCCGGGAGATAGAACCAATACCATAGGATTTGAGGGGGCATTTGTGATGTCTTCTTCTAGAGGGGGACTAGAAACTTTAGTTTGATTGGGTACTTCAGAAACAAAGGGAGAAGGACCAGAGAATGTGCATGGGAACAGGGTAACCAAGGGGCTTTCAGCCCCTGTAGTAAGCACCATTTTGCTGTGTTTGGCTTCTGGGAACAACATCCAGGGGAATACGGCGGGAAATCTTTCTAACAAAAGATTTGAGGTTCAGAGCTAGCCTTGGGTTAGTCTTTAGGGCAAAATTAAGGGCATGTACCTTAATTTCCTGGAAAACAAGATGTAAAAGTCCTTTTGGCAGAAAAGACAGGAAAAAGCTTGAAGATTATAAAAGCCAACGCAAATGTGGATAAACTTGTCTTTATTAGGAGAAATGATTCTACTTAAATAGTAGACAAGGAACAGTGATCACTCATTAGGAAGACAGAGTGGCTGAGGGGGTCACGTTGGGATGAGGTCATACCAGGATCAATCACAGACAGGTACAATAATCCAGAATGGGTGGATATTAAACCAGACCCATTTGCAGAAGGCAAGGAATTTCTGAACTTGAATGCAAACCCAGCCAAATCTTTGCAGCTATCAATATTTGAAGGCCATATCAAAATAGCATTAATTGTGCAATTTACAACAGTCTCCATAAGTGCATAGGAGATTTTTACAGTATAGCCTTGATAGGGCATCTGCAGTAAGCCTTTCCTTACCTGGCTTGTATTTAATTATCATGGGGTACCTTTGTATGAGGCTCATTCATGCATCTTGTTTTCTAGCTAGGTGTTGCTGATTCTTAAAGAACACTAATGACTTGTGGTTGTTTAGCGCTTTGAATATCTGTGCAGGCAACCTCCAGACTTAACTCATACAGCTTAGAACATTCCCCATGTCAAAAATTCCAAAAAATGACTTTATCCTTTATAGTTACAATTAAAAACTCAAAATAAAAACTAAACCTTGCTTTTATTATCAGTATCAACTATTTAAGCCAGAAAAAGATATCCTTGAATAAATAAAATAAGAAAAATATTTTTGAGGATTGTCAACCAGAAGGATGTTCCATGCTGTATGAGTTAATTATGGGGTTTGCCTCTGTGCACCTTTCAGATAACATTGCCACTTCATTAGACAGTGAACAATAGCATTCAATTCTTTGTCATGTATAGGATATCTTTGCTCACCATCAGACAGCTTTCTTGATTCATGTGCTATAGAGAGGAAGTCCTTTTCTGCAGTTTGAATTTGGATTACTCCTCCTATTGAGTAATTGGAGGCGTCAGTTTCTATTTTGTACACCCCTTCATTATTTGGATATTTTAAAAGGGGAGCAGTGATAATACATTCTTTTAATTGCTGAAAGTGTTGATCTCTCAACATTGTCCATAAAAATCATATTGTTTTGCCTGTGATTGCAGATAAGGGGGCAGTCAGGCGCCCCAGTCAGGGATGAATCTCCTGACATAGGTTAATTTGCCTAGGAACATATGAAGCTCACTATTATTGTGCGGTTCTGGCATATTGGTTATGGCTTGTATCTTTTCTGGGTCTGGTTTCACTCCATCCTTGCTGATAATGTGTCCTAAAAATGGGGGTTCTGTTGAGAAGAAGTCACCTTTTGAGGGCTTGTCTTGTATTTTTAGCAGTAAAGAGTGCTATTTTCTATAAACAGTTAGTCAGGATCCTAACTCTTAATACTATACCTGTAGATGGTATAGTGATAGCCTTTGATAGGACAGAAAAATATAAGGATATAATGAAAAAACTGGTAGTTTATGATAGTACTGCAGTTATATAGTAGGAGGCGGGGGAATTTCCACCAGGGGAAAGGAGGCACAGACAGAAGGACCTTCCTAAAGGAGTAGAGTGGAAAGGCACAGTAGAAATTCCTGAGCAAGAGAACAACTGGTTTCACACAGCTTTTTTTGTGGAGGCAAGTGGCAATATTTATGTTGTCCTATTTATAGCCTCAGAAGTAAAGCCCGCACCTGAAGCGCATTCAAAAGGTGCTTTAAACACCTGTTTTTAGGGCGTTTTTAACGTAGTTAACCTTATTAAAATCATTTTGAGATAAAGAAATTGTGCAATTGTTACGTTGCTTGATCCCTAAGTGGACAACTTAATGTCTAATCCATTCAAGATCTGCAACATTTCCCTCTTCTGGATTAGACAACAAGGTTAAAAATGGCTTAGCGTCTCAAGATGACAGCTATGGTGAACAGTCACTCTATAAGAGTTACAAGAAGAGCTTTGAAGAAGGTGCAAGTATTAATTACCAAGAGACACAAGCATACAAGGCCAGTGGAGGTGGAGAAGGCAACTGAGAAGCGGGTAGTCCTGCATGATGTAGACGTCAGCTATCTGGACTTGGGGGTTCAGCTAGATCAGCTACTGGTGCCCTAGCTGGTCTTAGTGGGACAGAACCATTATTTGCTGCATTGTTCCTAGCCTTGAGTGAGCCTTGTCTGTGTTCTACAGGGTGGTGGTCAGGTCCCAGTAGAGTATGCCCTTTGTGAGAGTCTCCTGTGGGACTTTATTTTCTTGGGGGTTGCCTTTCTGGTGGACATTGGGGTCAATTGCATGTCTTGTTTGGTGGAAGTTTGTTGCCCAATCCTTGGTGTTGCAACTGGACCAATTAGAGTTTAGTATTTGATTGGGGAAGACAACAGTCCAATAGAAAGGAAAGGAATAATAAGAATAAGGTATCATTTATTGTAGAATATTGTGATTAATATACCATATGGGGAAAGCCATACGGCCACAAGGGGGTGGCATAGTGGGAAGTTCCATGTAAGGTTCAAAGCAAAGGAATAACTTGTGCAGGGATCAACAAGTCAAATTGGTAGCGCTCCTAATTAGGAGAAAGTGTCCGCAATTTGACATTGCCATCAGATTGGCTCATGTTGTTAGACACGTCAAGGGGTGACTCATCAAGTGCCCCCTGTGTATTGTAAGATACGTTAGCAGGCAAGTCTGAAAACTCAGTTACAACATTGGCCATTGGCTTTGCGGATCTGTAGGTAACTAGTTGTGTTTTCTGGCTGCTGTTCAGGTGGTAGAACAGTTAGTGTGGTATTGGAAGAGTCTTGTCAGTCTTCAATAAGCACTTTTTTCTTTCATTCTTATTCCTCATGCTTTGGTGCATCACTATTGTAAGCAGGACAACAACCCATGGATTTTTTTAATTAGGCTTTTGTTTTTTTGGGTTGTTATCCTCATTGAGGCTTACTCCTGATTGCTAGGAGCAGCACATATATTGAGCATGTACTCTAGTGATCAATTGCCCATAACAGGGCTCCTTAAGGGTGTAGGAGTTGGGGCCAGTCTTCTGGATAACTTGAACTGGGCCTTGCCAAAGGAAAGCAAGGTTGGATTCACACCCGTACCCTCTATTGCTGAAGAAGTAGACTGAGTCTCCTACTAGGTAGGTGGATAGGGCGGGTGTCAGGGAGCCAGTCATAGGTAGAGGCATTGGGCGGCTTGGGGTGAGGAGCGGCCAAGCCGGCAGGTAAGGCCCACCATAGAATGGGTGCTAACTTGATAATGTAAGAGATGGATCACCCAAGCAAGGACCAGGGTCCAGAGTTGGGGATCATGGAATCCACCAACCCTGTCAAAGTAATATAGAGTACTCCAAACAGTTGGGTAGAGGTGGTCTTGGCGGCAGCAGGGGGTTCCATTGGGCGCTCCAGTCTAGGGATTAAGGGTGGAGTTATGGGAACAAAGTACGCTGGTAGGTAGTTTTACTTGTCTTTGAACAATAAGGGCAGTATCTCAATCCTCTTTTCTTTGTGTTCTACGTAGTTGGTACTTCTATTCCTTGCCAAGGGGTCAGCAATGAGAATGGTTTCCAAGTTGTACTCTAAATAGGCTGGGTTGGGGGGTATTCATTAAAGTGCACAGATCCAAAGGGGGCTCCTGGGGGACAGTATAATGCCTGGGGCAATTTGGCAGGCTGGTCCCTGGAGGAAGCGGTGGCCTGGTAGTCTACTTGACTGGAATTAAGATGGAAGATTACTAAGACTAGATAGGGTAAGATTTGTTCAAACCAAAGGTTCATAAAACTTTATTATCAAAAATGACAATGTGGTCATCACCATACCACCAGGGTTTTTATACCATGGGACTTTGCTCCTTTGATTTTCACAGGGTTCAGGTTTGCAGACAAGGCACTGGCAGGGCATGGATCTTGGCTTTGAGTCTTGAGGGCGGCAGATCCAGGTTGTGCCTGCTCTGGCAAATAAAATTGGCAATGCTTTGTTCCGCTGCCACTGTTTACTATGTCACCTGAGTAGTTCAATTGTACTACCCCTTCTGGACAGAAGGCTGGCAGTTGCTGGTGGTCATTGGCAGAGTTAAAAATAGGTTTTGTTTTAACCTCCTTAAGGTAAGCTGCAACCTCTGCATAGTTTTGGATCTTTGGTGGCTCAAGGTTGGCATTAATCTGGTGACTATTTGTGGAAATTGTCCTTGGGAGACTGGTAGGCCTCAGAGTAACTTGACAACTTGGGTTTGCAATTTAGCAAATAGGCGGGTTCCCTCCCCTTTGTGTGACTTGAGTAGCCTTTGGAGGGTCAGGGTTTGATTCCAGAGTTCCCATTTTAATTTTGAAACTCCAGTATTGGCTCTTGGCAGGTTGGCAGTAGGTCCTTCCCCAACCTCTGTTAGCCAAGTTACATCTCCTTTGTAGGTATGGGTCTTCATTGGCGCCAGTTTGGCGGCAGACTGGCAACTATTCAGGGAATCCTCCATAGTAGGCTGGCGGGTTGCAGGGTAATTTAACAATTCAAGCCTTTGAATTAACGGATTGGCAGGTCCTGGACTGTCCTGGAGAGTTTGATCTGCTTTCAGGGAACTGGGGTTCAACTCTTGGGTTTTCAATACAAGTATTGAAATGTCATTCATGACAGTGGGGCATTTGGATGCAGCTTGTTCTAGGTCCTGCAGCTTATGATTTAAGTTTACTGTGTAGGCCTCTGATTGCAAGCAAATAAGGGTTTGAACAAGCTTATTGAGGTATGCCTCTGGGGACACAGCCAGGCTGGGCTTTACCAAGGAATATAGTAAAGGGGGAAGTCCTGGTTGCCAGCCATAGAGTAGTTGGAAGGGCGGCTTTCCAGTGGCACAATGGTACCCAATGTATATGCAAAGGTGGCCGTAGGCAAGAAGGTATCACATTCAGTCTCATTTTGGTGGCTGAGCTTCCAGAGTATATGGACCAGAATCCAATTAGTGTGCTCTACCATGCTATTTTTCTGTGGGTGATAAGGGGTTGATAGTGCCCCACAAATTCCCACCAGTTGGTTGAGGCAGGGGATGATATGCCTGGTGAAATTGGTATCATTTTCTGTCAGCAGAATCTGGGGGCAACCATGTTTGTATATGATATTCTCCAGGATGAATGTGGTGGTCACCAGTGCAGATTGGTTGGGGATTGCCTTGGCTTCTACTCATTTAGTCAGATGATCAACAGCCATAATGAGAAACTTGTTGCATCTGTTGGTAACTGGAAAGGGCCCCACTACGTCAATGGCTACTGTGTGGAAGGCAAACCCAGGGCGTGCAAGTCTGTGTTGGAACTTGGCAACCTTAGGTCTCTCAATATTGCAGTCATGAAAGGTGGCTAGCATATCTACTACATCAGTGTGCATTCCTTACCAGAAGCAGTGCTGCTGTAACAGGGCTAATGTCTTCTGTATACCACCATAACCAGTAGTCTTGTGAGCAGCCACCACTAAGTACATCCGTAGGGATAGGCATATGTAAGGTAGCCAAGAGTCTCCACAAAGCTTCAGGAGCTTTCCCTTAGAGACCTTGGTATCAATAGCTAACTTCTTGAAAGCCCTCTGTATCTCTACCATCTCTCCCCACAAAGAAGGATCCTTCATAAGCTTGTCATAGAGAATGTCAGCCATGGAGGATACTAAGGCAACAGTGGGAAGGCAGGAGAGACAGTCAGCATTCTGGTGGACAGCTCCAGCTCAATGAATGATTTTGTAGTTGTAGACCTGGAGCTTACTGGCCTAATGTGCCAGAAGCCCTTCAGGATCCTTGAGGTTCTTCAGCCATTACAGGGAGGCATGGTCTGTAACAATTGTGAAATGTACCTCATGGAGATACACTCTGAATTGTTGGTAGGATTATATTACAGCCAGACACTTGTGTTTAGTGACAGTGTAGTTCCTCTCATGAACATTAAGCGTACACAAGCAGCATCCAACAGGATGTTTGAGTCCTTCAGAGTCCAGTTGGGAGAGGACACCCCCAATTGCAGTCAGGCTAGCATCTGTATGAACCAAAAATGGCTTGGCAAAGTCAGGGTAGGCTATTACAGGGGCTGCAGTTAGTGTTCCCTTGAGAGCATTGAAGGCATATTGGCACACTGGGCTCCAGAAGAATTCCTTATCAGCTCAGAGAAGCTGAAAAAGGGGGTTGCACAGGGATGCAAAGTTGGGGATGAAACAGCAGTAGTACCCAATCATCCCCAGGAAGACTTGCACATCCCGCTTATTGGCCAGGATCTGCATTTTCTCAATGGCTTCCACCTTCAGGGGTACAGGGCGGAGTCCATCTTGACTAATGATGAGCCCCAAGAACTCAAGGTGCTCATTGAAGAAGTTGCACTTGCACAGCTTGAGCTTGAGATTAGCTGCAAGTAACCTCTGGAAGACTTCCTTTAAGTGCTGCAGATGATCATTAAAGGTTCAGGGGAACACATTAATGTTGTCCAGATCAACCAGGACGCTGGTGAGTTTAAGGTCACCCATCACTGCATCCATAGCCTGTTGGAAGGTAACTGGGGCATTGGACAGACCTTGGGGCATCCTTGTGGGTTGTAATAGCCCTTGGTCAGTGGTAATTGCACATTTCTCTTGATTGGAAGGGGATTAATCAATCTGCCAGTACCCACTGATAAGGTCCATGGCATTAAAGAACTTGGCACCACCCAGTTGATCCAAGGTATTGTCAATGCAAGGGAGGGTGTATGAATCCTTCTTGATGACAGCATTTTGCCAGCAGCAGCTGATCACCACACAGTTGCTGCCATCCTTCTTTTTGACAATCAAGAGAGGGGAAGCCCAAGGGCTTTTACTGGGGACCAGTAAGCCAGGTCCTAATTATTTCTGAAGCTCCTTGTTAGCTACAACATGATGGGCTTGACTACGCTGTATAGATCTGGAGCAGATAGATGGACGGCCTTGGGTGTCAATATGGTGGGCAACATCTGCAGCCTTGCCCAGGTCATAGACATCCTTGTCAAACACATCCTTATACTGAGCAAAGAGATCCATGCATTGATTCTTTTGCTCTTCAGAGAGGCCAGCCAGAGAGTTGCAACTTATGACCAATAGCACCAGTGGTTGTTCACAGGAAAGACCCAACTCAGAGAAGTCCGCAAAGGGGGCAGTCTTCTGCAGGTTGTCATGCTCTTCCAGTTGTATATAAGCCAGAAGTTGGTATTTGGAGACAACCATGGCTTCACAACTCATGTTGGCCAAGAGTATGAGTACCTCCTTCTCACTTGACATGAGGACGCCTGGTGCAACCCATGGTTCTAGTCTGGAGGCATACAGGGTGCCAAAGATTTCTCCATGAGTGCCAGCTGGTAGAGCCAGCAAGAGGCCTGTATTATGGATCACCTGAGCGCCAGGTGGAAGAGTCACATTACAGGAGGCGTAGACTGGGATTCCCTTAGCTTCCCCAACCAAGAGAGGTAGCACCTTGACCTTCTTACTATGCAGCATATAAGCAACTGGAAGTTCTTCATCTGTGTACTCCAGGTTGATGTAGTGTAACCGGTGTAGAGGCAGGTCTGAAGGGCGGTCACCATGGTAGAACATGGGTATGGAGTGGCCTAATATTCCAAATTTATGGTCTCCATGGTTAGTCACAGTGCCATACTAAACCATGAAGCTAGTTACAATAAGAATGACATAGCTTTTGTTCTCCAGAACTATAGCAGGAGCAGTGACCATTAGCTTCCCAAAGCAAAGAGGGAGAGAAGACTAGGCTCCTTTTGCTCTAGTGGTCTGTGACCCAGAAGAACCAAACTCTTCATGATAGGCTAAGTCCAGTGCCAGCTTAAGCTTCTTAACCAGCCAAGAGGATATAATGTTTCCAGGGGCACCAGTATCCAGTATGGCCCAGACATGAGTCTTTTTCACTACCAGGTTGATATAAATGCAATCCTGGCAGTCCTCTCTGATCTCCACAATCTTTGGGACCTGGTGTATGCTTAGTCCTTTGAACTTCTCCAGGAAGGTAGCCATGGCAGCTTCCACATCTGGGCTTGCTTCCTTGAGGGATTATAGTGCTGCTGAGACATTTACTGTATGGAGCAGCTTGGCCAGTTGTTCAGCACTGTCCTCCTCATGGGCGACTTCAACACCTGGTTGAGTCAGTTGTTTGGAATAGGGTAAGGACACTGTTCTCTGAGCTATTAGGGGGATAGCCACCTCAGGGCAAAGTGTAGTCTGGTCAGTTTGAGTGTTAACAGTGAGGACTCAATGTAGGAGGTCCTCTTGAACTCCTGCGGGTTCAGAATCCTTGTGTATTAGTTGGGAGTCAAAGTCAATCAGAGAGGGCTCATCCTTAGGGTTTGCCTCAGAGGATGGTAAAGCAGCAGGCCTCTGAGCCGGTTTGTTGGGGGGCAGCAATATAGGGGGAGATGAGGGTGTCAAAATCACAAAGGCAGCCAAGGATTTCTTCTTGTCCTGGCTGCTTAGTAGTTTTTTAACTGGTCCTCATTGTCCTTCTCAATATCAGCGTCCTTGGTGTAGTCCTCCTCAGTGTCCTCCATGCCTACATGGTGGACCTTTTGGCAAGGATTCTTACACTCCTGAGAGAAGTGGTCAGCCATACCGCATTTGAAGCAAGTATGGGGAGCGTTGTTGGCTGGAGCAAGCCCAACCTTGTTGGAAGGCTTGGACATCTCCACAGCCACACGGGGTCTATACTCAGCTTGCTGGCGGGGGCAGCCTTCAGGAAGAGAGACTTCAAACTCCTCCTTAAATGTGCGTAAGAGGTGGATCAGGTCTAGCACAGTGTGAGTGTTGTAAATACCTGACTTAAGAGCCTGAGATAGTTCTTGATTAACATGTACAGCATTGAGGAGTGCTGACTGCACATCAAAAACCTGCACAGCACTCATAGACAACAGGGTTTGAGCTTCAAGATAGAACTTAGAAGTGAAGTCTTCTAGGGTTTCCCCCACCTTTAGCTTGGTGTCAGCAAAGTCCATCTTGCAACCAAGAAGGGATTCTTGGCTACCAAATTCTTCTGTCAGGGCTCTGGAAACGTTGGAAAAATTCCAGCCATTCTCAGGGAGATGCAGCAATATAATGGTTTGAGTCTTGGCATCCAGACAGTTGATGATTGTGGAGTCCCTCATGGCATTTTCAGTGCCATACATGGAGTTCTGGTATAGGCTTAAGAACATGGCCACATTACTCTTGCAGTCAAACTTGGGTAGATTGATGGGCTTGAAGTTGTTGGAGCCATGTTGGAGGGGAGCAGATGTGATCCTCACTGGGGAGCGGGTGAGACAGGAACAGCTAAGGGTAGAGGCAGTAAACCTAGCCTCAGAGGCACATTGATAATTCTCCTCTTGCTGCACTTTGTGTTTGCCTTCTTTGTCCTGAGCAGCCCCAGAAGCTTCAGGAGTAGCCAAGATGTCATCCTTGAACTCCAACACTAGCTCTAGTACTTGTACAGTGTTGGGAGCCAACTGAGTGTGGCCATCATTGCTTTTTTATCTATGATAGAACTTGGGGCTGGAGGATCTTTGTGGACTGTGGTGAATCTTGGAGTTGAGGGACATAGCCTGTAAGTTGAAGGCCATAATCTTACTGTCCATCCTATCCAATTGGTTCTGGAAGGCGTCCAGGAGAATCTGCTGCTTGTCCAGCTCATCTTGATAGACCTTGTTCTCTTGACAGGTGATATCCAAGTTGTCTTCCAGAGAGGTAATGCGCTTCTCATGGGTGGCAAGCTCAGCTTGGATCAGGGAAATTACTTCCTTGTCCTTCCTGACTTGGGTCTGGCTATCAGCTCTGTCATGCAATTGTCAAAGTTTGAGACAATCTTGAAGCTCTGACACAGTGTGGTAGCCATCAAACATAAAGGTAAGATCAGTGCTTTGCTGGACCAGTTCTGCCTGCATCTTCTTGTAGTGATCAAAGAGCTCAAGGATGTCACAGCCAAGAAGGTGGCTGGAGGGAGAGTTGTCTGTGGCGTGGGGTTGAACAGGGGAATGGTGGCAAGGCAACAGTCTAAGACTTCCACCTCATGAGCCAGGCTTTGAACCATGGGGCCAGTCTCAAGCATGTGGTTTGTAACCACACTAATCCAATTGACGTCTACACCCTGATGAGTAAGAGTCTGTACCACATGCACTGGAACTAGCTTATCCATTCCCCTCTCAATAGCATCAACCCAGTGAAGCATGGTATTCTGGGTGTTGGTAACTTCAGCAAGGTACTGATTAACGGTGGCAAAAGTGTTGCCAAGCTCAGAGTAAAGGACCTGGAGGAACGTCTGTTGGTTGGATACCAGTATCCCCTGGTCATGCACTAGGCTTTGGATGCAACCCAGGTGCATTTGATTGTGGCATACAGAAGGATGGGTGAACTGTTGTAAATAGCCCTTGATATGTTCAACAGTGCAGAGGTCACAGAGGAGTTGGTCAGGGTTGACCTGGGAGAGGTTCTGAAAGTGAACCAAGGAGTTATCAGCAGAAGGTTGCTGAATAGCCAGATGTTTAGAGCAAGCATCATTGCCAGCAGCACCAGAGTCCATGGCATGGATGGCACTACAGATGGCGTCCTCAGAAGGAAAGGAGTTGGTGTTCATCTCCAAAGGGGCAGGGGCTTGCAGGATCAAGGGTTGACCAAAAACAATGGCGTGTGGACGCTGATGTTCTGGCATGAAGTGGCTAAGGGTGGGCAGACCATAGGGAGCGCCTGCTCTTTCCCCAGCATGAGTGTTAGCAGCAGTGAAGGCCGGTGCCTGGTGATAGGGGGAAGCAGTGGCAGGATACTGATCCAGGGGCATTCCTCACTCATCATTGAAAGAACTGTGGGGGTGTGGGCTGTTGATGTGGAAAGATGTGAGCGCCAATGTTGTATTTGTAGCAGTAAAGGGTGCTAATTTCTACAAACAGTTAGTCAGGAACCTATTTCTTAATACTATAACTGTAAATGGTGTAGTGGCAGCCTTTAGATAGGACAGAAGAATATAAGGTATTATGACAAAACTAGTGTTTTATTTGATAGTATGACACTTATATAGTATAAGGCGGGGGAATTTACACCAGGGGAAAGGAGGCACAGACAGAAGGACTTTCCTAATGGAGGAGAGTAGACAGGCACATTAGAAAGTCCTGCTCAATGGAACAACCGGTTTCACACGGCTTTCCTTATGGAGACAGGTGGCTTTATTTACATTGTGTCTATAATTAACCTTGGAAGTAAAGCCTGTGTCTAATGCGCATCTGAAAGAATTTTTGAACACCTGTTTTATGGTCATTTTAAACGTGATTAACCTTAATAAAACTGTCTTGAGAGGAAGCAATTGCAAAATTGTTTTGTCACTCAATCTCTAAGTAGACAACTTAATGTCTAATCCATTCAGGATCTGCAACAGCCTGGCTATGAGTTGGTTATATTGAAGAGTGTAGAGGACCAGGTAGACGTCTTTCCAGTGTTGCTCTACAGTTGGGCTGTATATGATTATGTTATCAAGCTAGATGATAGCCCTGTTTCCAATGTGTTCTTTAAAAACTTCATTCATAAAGGTAAAAAAGGTACTTGGGGCATTTGTCATGCCAAAGTTGAGGATGACACATTCAAACAAGCCATAATTAGTTCTGAACGCTGTTTTGGGTATGTCCTCTGGATTGACACAGATTTGGTGATAACCTGCTGTCAAGTTAATTCTTGTGAAGAATTAGGACCCCCCCATGATGTCAAAAATGGCATGAATCAGGGGCAGAAAATACCTGTTCTTAATTGTTACCTTGTTGAGCGCCCTGTAGTCTATGACCAGGAGGAGTCCTCCATCTTTCTTTGCTACAAAAAAACAGCCATGCCAAAAGGAGATTTAGAGGGTTGTATGAGTCCTTTTTCAAGGGCTTTATCTAGATAGATCTTTAGTGTGTTATCCTCTTGTGGCGTTAGGTAGTAGATAGGTTGTGATTTTGGAACACTCCCTTTGAGGTCAATTTTATACTGGATGCCCTGGTTGTGTGGTAGCCCTGGTAATTTTTCTTGGAAAAAAGAAGGTAATTCTTGGATTAGCTGTTATCAGATTAGGTCTTGTTCATGTGAGGTCTCTGCATTTTTAAAGTGGATAGCCTCATACGTGCAGGTGTTTCATAAAGTCTTGCTAGGATCAGTTTCCTCTTCTGTTTCCATGATTTTCACAAACATGTGGTCTCTCATAAGTGTGTCAAGATGAGTTGGGTAAACATGGTGTTTACTTTGCCTTGTTGAATGATGAGGGTAGCGCTATCCCAGTCAATATGAGGTTTGGTCTTTTTCATCCAATCCAAGCCAATTATAACATCATATTTGGGGATTGGTATGCTATGCCCACAAATTGTTGTCTGTGCATCTCCAATTTGGGCGTGGAAAGGTTTTCCTTCTTTGGTGACTGATGTGCTTCTGTTGTCTGCCATGGTAGCTCTCCTGACATTACTTTGGACCGTGGTTGATTGCATGAGGTTGGAGAATCTTTTGTTACAAGTGATTGGTCTTCTCCAGTATCAAATAGTGCTGTGCCCTGATATCTTCAAAAGCAGAAAGGATAAGTGATGAGCTTATTTCCAGTTTGGGCGGCAAACAGTATGGGATTGCTGGAGGGTACTTGGATCATGATGATTGAGTCCATGTCTTGGTCTCTGTACAAGTCTTGCAAAGTGGGGG
Source organism: Entomophthora muscae (assembly GCA_014839935.2). Lineage (NCBI taxonomy): Eukaryota > Fungi > Entomophthoromycota > Entomophthoromycetes > Entomophthorales > Entomophthoraceae > Entomophthora > Entomophthora muscae. The sequence goes on from QTSX02002874.1 coordinate 426,981, forward strand.
AGGGTGGCTTTCATAAGCATTCCCCTGAGCTTTTCCCTCCTTGGTGGTGTTATCAGTGCTCATTTGATTTTCTTGAGCAGTACAATTTCTGTCTCAAGGATGGGGGTTATTGGCTCGGCTGTTCTGTTTATTAGGTTGAGGGTCCTTCTTTGATGTGGGGTTTTTCCTTTTGTTTGTTGGTTACATTCAGATTGTCAGATTTTTTTGAAGCTTGCTTTCCTTCCAAAAACACGTCTTGGAGGTTCTTGCAGTTGCCCATGTCAAACTTCTGTCTGATGTACGTGGGGAGGCTATTGTAGAAGTCCAGTTGTGGTCTATCCTCATCAAATTTGATGGCGTTGGGAGCTCAATCATGTATGTCTTCATAGGCTGCAATGTACTCCTCAATAGTTCCTGTCACTTTGAAGGTTCTGAGTTTTGTTATGATTACAATTTCAGAGTTCTTTATGGCAAATTTCTCCAGGAAGGTGTTCTTAAACATGTCCCAGTCTGCATTGTGATCAGGGTGTTGATTGAACAATTTGTTTACAAAGCTTGAGACAGCCCCAGTAACATGTAGGGCAATTTCAATAGCCCAGAGCTTACAGGGTAGCCCATTTGTGTAAACTTATTTTGGGTGCTTTGAATCCAGAGATTGGCATTTTCTTGGTGTAGTCCTGAGAACGTTCTAATTTCTGCTGAGTGTAGGCATTGGAATACAATGTTGGGTATTTTGACTGTGTTAGGAACTGGAGGTGGATTCAGGACTCCTTGAGTACTGAGAAAGTTGTGCTGTTTGGTTGATACAAGATATTGTTGAAGACATTAAATCCTGTTGGACATCCTGATCTTCTTCATGTTGTCTCCAGACAGTGGGGAGTGCCATCTGCTGGGTTCTGTTCTTTGGAGGAATTTTTCCTTTAAGTTGTGTAGGTGTGAATAACCTACCTGTGCTACCACTGTTGAGTATATACTTCTGGGAAGTATAATAAACAAGATAAAGGGGAAATTAAGAATAGAATGATACTTTATTAATAAATATTTTAGAGTATTACTGTAAGGGCCATCCTGGGTAGAACAAAAACGGGGTTCAAACCCTCATACCCGGCTGACAAGAAAAAGCAAGGGCAGCTGCAAAAGCCCGCTAGGGGATTTGAACCCCCAACCACCCACCAGGGCGGGTAAGGGCCAATTCAAGCTGCCCTGGCCTATTTGGGCAGTTTGAATCAGCCTTAAGCCTGGTCCTGTCCTTGGGCCAGCTTAAATGCTGGCCCAGGGGAGCTTGTGGCTCCCATTGGCATTGGTGGACCCAGCCCCAATACCACAATTGGGCTGGGAGCACCCAATGCCACTCTATATCAGATCTGCTGGATTCTGCAGCAGATCTGTTATCAAGAAGATCTGCTGCAGAATGCAACCAGCAGATCTGGAAAATCCAAGATTTCTGCTGCATCTCCTGCAGTTAAAATTACCAATTTTCCTGCCACCCCCAACCACACCAGCTGCACTGAAGTATTAGTTAAGAATCTTGCAGCTACTGAGACTGCTGCTAACACATCCAATAAAGTGGTTGTGAACAGCAACTTAATTGAGCTGCAAGATTCAGAAAGTCCTGCAGCCAAAACCAAATCTAAGGAAGAAATTGCCTCATTCCTCAACCCAGTAAGATCCCAGATTGAAGATGTCAGCCAATTATCCACCAGCCACCAACAGAATTCCCCTGCCCAGACCAAGTTACCCAAATTCCAATCCACACTTCCCAAGCCACATTTTACTACTTCTCAGAAGCCAGTGCCCAAGAGTTGGGACACCAAAAGTAGGAAGCAGTATTTTCCAAGGTAGAGCAGACAAATGATATAAAAACCACTTTCCCCCACTTAAATCAAGTGCAGACAACTTCAAATAAAGCAAATGAATATTTCAGTTTTGTTTGCTTTATTAGGATTTCAATATATACACCACTTGATCAGAAGTCAAACCAGAAGACTAGAGTACCACCCTAGACCAACACACATGGACTACCAGCCAGGTCCAGATCCTGGAATGGCTGACATTCCCTATGAACCCCCTGCTCCTCCTATCTCACAGCTCTACAACCACATTAGAGCTGGAATAGTCATCTTGATCATCCTCAGTCTGGCCAAAGTTGTCATTCCCAATCTTGGTGCCTACCGCCCCTTAGCTGCTGTATTGCTTTACCTAATATGTTTGGCACCATTCCTCTACTGGGCCCTTGTTACCTGTTACCTGGATGAATTAAGCTCCCATTTGATGCCTTGGTACATGACAGCCTCTGGCCATGAAAATTACATAGTATCATGAGAAGCCACATGTTGTTCATATATGTCATTGCAGTCATTGTCAGGATTGACAATCTTTTACCCCTCAAAACCCAGGCCCAAGGGCGGGATTCAAACCCTGAACCCAAATTCCTGCAGGCTGCTGACCCCATGGATCAAGAGTCTGCCCGTGTTTTTCTGAGATTGATCCCCGCAAGCTAAAACCCTGCTAAGTCCTGAAGTCAGAATACCAGTACAGGTTCAATTATGATGGTTCCCAAGGAGGAGTTTCTTTAATTGCCTAATGGAGGCAGAGAAGGTGCCCCCGTGAACTTCATGAGCTTGAAGTCCTCTTGAGTAACCAATCAAACTCAACTACCAGGGGAAGCCCCAGGCTTTGGGCCCAATCCTGTGACCACAGCCAAAAATCAAGGAAATCAAGTGACTAATTTGGACGTTCTGACCAATGCAAGAACATCCAGCTGGGGTGCCATTTTACTGCTCCTGCACCCAGGCCTCCTGGCCACCCGCCTGCATTTTTCCTAATATTTTGATAAAGCCCTTATGGAAAATACTAAGTTTGGAGGTGGGATGCTATATATGCCTGTTGATTCTGCGCTCAAACCTTATTGCCATTTTTGAATAAAGGTTATGTTTTTTTGGCTCACACAGATATTGCCTTATTTTGTATTTGCTATCTACTAATTCAGTTTGAGATCTCCTGGCCCTCTGCCTGCAGTTTTCTGTCCTCCTGGTGTGCCCTTTAGACCCGTCCATTTTACCAACTACCCTCTGAAGTCTGAATACAAGGACTACACCCCAGAAAACATACTTGAACTTGATTCTTTGGCCTGCATAGAGTCTGCAGTTAGATATAACTGACAAGGTCTGTGGATATTTTCAACACCAAAGTTGTTCAGAGGGAAAATCAACTATCTCCCTGCTTACAACCTATCCATGGAACTGCCTGTGACCCCAAAACCTATTCCTGCTTCCTCACCCAACCTTTCAACCAACCATATTGGTAAGCTGTTTGGGATTGTGTACATCATCCTCACAGGGGTGATTGACACTATAATCCTGGCTGCCAGCCTGTGGTCCTGGGTGGTAAAGTCTGTCTCTTACCTTTTCAAGTTTGCTCCCCTCTTGTGGTGGACATTGCCTGCAAAAAACCCAGCCTGGGTTACCCCTGGAAAAGGGCCGGCTGCCCAAGACTGGATCCCTGACATTATGGCAATCTTTATTAAACCTGGTACCCTGAGCCACAAGATGTTGTTATTTCTTGGGGCATCTTGTATGCTTTTGCTATTGATAATCACTTATTCCACCTATAAGATGACCACAAACCTGAACTCTTCCATGTGGAAGAATGCAAACCCAAATGACCTAAAAGAGAACCGACGCCACTACTGCTGACGCCAACAAAGCGCCCCCCCTCCCAAGTGCAAAATGTGATTGTGAACCAGTCCCTCACCAAGGTGGAGATGCCTTGATGGGAAAGCTCACGCTTGAGGAAGCTTGACGCGCCATGCTGGTCCTCCACCTGCATTTCCAAACCAACACCCCCTCTTACGCCAGTGACACCAATAAAATCATTGGGGTTGCTTTGATGCTATTGGGGAACGCCTTAGACTGGTTTGGCAAGGCCACAGCTGAAGATTTAGAATTCTGATTAGACTACGCCAAGTTTGAGGCTGAGTTAATGGCTGCTGGGGAAGATTGCAACACTAGATACTACGCCCTGAATTCCCTGTTAGAAATTTGACAAGGCCCCTGACCCATCCAAGCATATATTGACAAATTCCTCAAACTGAAAACCTGCACCCAATTTGAGGACAAATGGAATCCATTATCTTCTGAAAGGGAGTCAACCTAGCAATGAAGGACCTGTTTAAGCATCACCCGCCCACCCTCAGCCTAGACAAGCTAATTCCCCTGTGCAATGGTCTTAGCATGAACCAAGAGAATGCTGGTCCCTCCCAGACCTACCAGCCCCAAACACCAACCCCCAACAGAACAGGGATGACACCTTAAGAGCTCCAACAACATTACTTCAAAGGACTCTGTTTCCACTGCCACAAGGCAGGCCACTTGACCAGAGCCTGCCCTAAGAAGAACACTGCCTCAATCTCACTGGCGCAAATAAACACTTCTTCTCAGTCTTACAAATTCATCCAAGTTTCCATATAATTAGCGGGAAACAAGCTCCAAATGAAAGCTTTTATTGATACAGGAGCAGATGAAAGTTTCATTGATGCCAGCCTAGCAGAGAAATTAGCTTGACAGCCTCAGAGCGTAGCCTACAAGTAATCATGAGAAACAGCTCCTTGGATACCAGCTATGAGTGTGAATAAGAACTTCTGTTGACCATTGGACAGAATTTATACCCGTTGTCCCTGATCCTCTTACCAGGACTACCCCACCCACTTATACTGGGTGACTCCTGGTCCAACAGACATGGCCTGATCCTGAACTATTGCAAGCAAACTTCCATGTTGGGCCAACCTGAGTCCTGTGATACCATTTCTTTTTGCATGAGCCATGACCAATCCCCTACCAAAAAACTCTTGACCATAAAGATAGAACCTAGTGTTGGAATACTGCCTACCCCCCTATAGAGATGGAACCATGTGTTTAGAGAAGAAGCAGCCACAAAACTACCCAGCCATTCAATCTACAACCATGCCATAGACCTGCTACCAGGGACCCAACCGCACCACAACCCCATCTACAGCTGTAACCACCGTGAGCAAGTGGCCTTGAAAGCATACCTCAAGGATATGACAAAAAACAATTTCATCTGAGTGTCAAAAGCCCCCTTCTTGTCACCCATGCTGTTTTTAGGAAAAAAAGATGGTAGGATGTGTCCATGTGCAAATTACCAAAAAACTGAACAACATTACGGTGAAGAACTGCTATTCCATCCCCAATGCCAACAACCTCTGTGATGTACTGACTGGAGCCCAGGTGTACTCAAAAATTGACCTTAGAGATGTGTTCAACCAAATCTAAATCAAGGACAGAGACAAGTATAATATGGCCTTCAAACCCCAATATGGGCTGTACAAGTACCTTGTAATGCCCTTTGGCCTCTGCAACGCCCCCAGAACTTTCCAAAGGATTATCAACACTGTCCTAGGGGAATACCTTGACCACTTTTGTGTGGCATATGTGGACAACATTCTCATCTACAGCAAGACTCACAAGGAACACCTGTGCCACCTGGACCTTATATTAGAAAAACTCTCCCAAGCAAACTTACACACTAAGCTTGAGAAATTTGAATTCTTCCAGTCAGAAGTTGAATTCCTGGTATATGTAGTAAAGACTGGTGGGTTTGCCATGGCACAGGATAAAGTAGAAGCAATAACATCTTAGCTGGTGCCCAAACGCAAGAAAGATGTGAGAAGTTTTTTGGGCCTGGAAAATTTTTGCAGGGATTTCATCCAAAAAAATTCTCACATTGCCCTCCCCCTGACCTGCTTTTGCTCTGAAAAGGTCACCTTTGCCTGGACTCTGAATTGTACCACCGCCTTTGAAACCTTGAAACTTGCTTTCACCTCCGCCCCTGTCCTGGCCATGTCAGATCCCTCCAAACCTTTTGTTCTGGAAACCAATGTGTTGGATTTTGCGGTGGGTGGGGTCCTTCTTCAGGAAGGAGGGGATAGTATGCTACATCCTGTAGCATATTACTCCAAGAATATGCTACCTGCGGAAGGGAACTACCCAATATATGACAAGGAGATGCTAGCCATAATGAAGACCCTGAAACATTAGCACCAATACCTATGTGCGCTGAATATTCAGTAAAGGTCCTGACAGATCACAAGAACTTGGTCTACTTCTTCAAACCACGCCATCTTAACCAACAACAAGCAAGATGGGCCTTAGAACTGGCTGGCTACACTCTGACCATAGACTACAAGCCATTAAAGGTGAATGTGGTACCCAATGCCCTAAGTAGAAGAACTGACCTGGTGCCTACCCATCTAGAAACTTGCAACCACAACACACAAGTCCTCTTGGACACAGCAAGTCTATGCATTCACCTGGGATTGATGAAAATCAGAGCCAGCAAACCAGAAGTACTGAAGGCCCAAACACTTGAAAAATTTACTAAAACCATAATCTCTGACCTTTCAAAATCCTTGGATAGCGCCCACTACCAAAAAGGCTATTCATTGAAAGGAACAACACTAATGCTCAACAACAGAATCTTTGTACCAGAAGGAGACATCAGAACCAACGTCTTGAGAGACTACCACAATTATGAAATGGCTGGACACTTGGGTAGGCTCAAAACCCTCTGGAGCATCAGAAGCAACTTTGCTTGCCCAAAAATAGATCAAGAAGTAAGCGCATACCTGAAGGGGTGTGAGACCTGTGGGTGGACCAAGACTTGCAGAAACAAACCTGAAGGACTTCTAAGACCCTTTAATATACCTCATGGACCTTGAAGATCTGTTTTCATGAACTACATTGTGGAACTGCTACCATCCCTCTTGTTCAATGCAATCCTGGTCATGGTAGACCACTTAATCAAGATGGCATACTTTGTACCAACCACCACCAATTGCACAGCAGCAGAGACAGCCCAAAACTTCCACAACCCCAAACTCACGCAACACGGAACACCTGAGGAAATCATCACAGACAGAGGACCCCAATTCACAACAAACTACTGGACACAGGTGATGAAAGACTTGGGAATCAAGCAATGTGTATCTACCTCTTACCACCCACAGACAGACAGCCAAACTGAACAAGTAAGCCAGATCCTTGAACAATACTTTTTATGCTATGCCAACACTGATCAGGACAATTGGGCCAAAATTCTCCCCATGGCCCAGTTTGCCTACAACAGTAAAGACCATGCCTCCACAGGCATGTCCTCATTCAAAGCCAACTATGGGTTTGACCCCACCTGGGACCCCCAGATTGGCAAAAAGGAATCAAATACCACTGGGCGCTCCTGGATTGAACAGATTCATGACACACACAAAACATGCTTGACCAACCTGAATTGTGCAGTGCAAACATACAAAGCCTTTGCTGACTGAAAAAAAAACCCCAGGCCAGCCCTTGAAAGTTAGAGACAAAGTATAGCTAGACTCCCAGAATATACCCCTGCATGTGCCTTGCAGGAAGTTAGCTCACAGAAGAAGTAGACTCTACAAGATCACCAAACTAGTTGGTGAGGTTGCCTTCAAGCTAGACCTACCCCCTCCTGGAAGATTCATGATGTGTTCCACTGCTTCCTGTTGTTCAAAAAAGATAGGAACTTGCTTTCCCACCAACAGATCAAGACAGCCCCCCACCTATCCAAATAGGCTGATCCAAGAAATATAAAGTTGAATACATACATGGTGACAGAATCCACTACCAAAACCCCCAGTATTACATCAAATAGAAAGGATACCTGCTAGAGGAAAGCACTTAAGAACCGCTGAGCAACCTAGCTAATGCACAAGAAGCCATCCAACTCTATCTGAACAAAAAGGACCAGAAGGGAGGGCCCTTGGGGGAAGAAGGGGATGATGTCAGGATTAACAATTTGTTACCCCTCAAAACCCGTGCCCAAGGGCAGGATTTGAACCCTGAACCTGAATTCCTGCGGGCTGCTGGCCCCATGGACTGAAAGCCTGCCTGCCCGCGTTTTTCTGAGATTGAGCCCCCGCAAGCTGAAGCCCCTAATAAGTCCCAAAGTCAGAATACCAGTACAGATTCAATTATGATGGTTCCCAAGGAGGAGATTCTTGAATTGCCTAATGGAGGCAGAGAAGGTGCCCCCGTGAACTTCATGAGCTTGAAGTCCTCTTGAGTAACCAATCAAACTTAACTGCCAAGGGAAAACCCAGGCTTTGGGCCCAAACCCGTGACCACAGCCAAAAATCAAGGAAATCAAGTGACTAATTTGGACGTTCTGACCAATGCAAGAACATCCAGCTGGGGTGCCATTTTACTGCTCCTGCACCCAGGCCTCCTGGCCACCCGCCTGCATTTTTCCTGATATTTTGATGAAGCCCTTATGGAAAAAACTAAGTTTGGAGGTGGGATGCTATATATTCCTGTAGATTCTGCGCTCAAACCTTATTGCCATTTTTGAATAAAGGTTATGCTATTTTGGCTCACACAGCTATTGCCTTATTTTATATTTGCCTTCTACTAAATTGGTACAAGATCACATGGCCCTCCTGCCCCGCCACCTGCAGTTTTCTGTCCTCCTGGTGTACTCTTTGGACCTGTCTATTTTACCAACTACCCTCTGAAGTCTGAATACAAGGACTACACCCCAGAAAAGATACTTGAACTTGATCCTTTGGCCTGCATACAATCTGCAGTTAGATATAACTGACAAGGTCTGTGGATATTTTCAACACCCAAGTTGTTCAGAGGAGAATTCAACTATTTCCCTGCTTACAACCTATCTATGGAACTGCCCGTGACCCCAAAACCTATGCCTGCTTCCTCACCCAACCTTCCAACTGACCATATTGGTAAGCTGTTTGAGATTATGTACATCACCCTCACAGGGGTGATTGACACTATAATCCTGGCCACTGGCCCGTGGTCCTGGGTAAGAAAGTCTGTTTCCTACCTTTTCAAGTTAGCTCCCCTCTTGTGGTGGGCATTGCCTGCAAAAAACCTGACCTGGGTCACCCCTGGAAACAACGGGCTGGCTGCCCAAGACTGGATCCCTGACAGTCATGGGGCTTGCCCAAGTAGTGTTCTTCTTAGGACTCAAACTGTTTGATCCCCATAATAGATGGGTGAATGATAAGTGTGTCACTGATTTAATGGTTAGTCAGTGAATCATTCAGAGAGTTGCTTGGGGAATTGCTTTCCTGAGAGGGAATAATCAAAGACTTTGTAACACTACTTATATCCTTTTTAATTTTTATAAGAAGCATATCTCATCACATTAGGAAACTAATGAATCAAAAAATATCTTTCAATGACATTCTACTATTACAGTGTTAGTAATATAAAATTATCATATTTTTATATTAATTAAAGATAAAAGATCATTTCTAATCTATTATGGTGATATTGATTAGTTTTAAAGGGTTTTAGATCTATATATGATTCCTTCATTTAAATGAAATTTTATCATAGATTCAGAATTTTGAAAAATACACCCCACATATATCAACCCTTTCTTATTAACTAGCATAAACTTGAGATAAGTTCAAGTCTCTTTTAACATAAACTTTTTACTTAAATTTAAAGAAATGAAGATCAATATAAAGTTAAAATTAAAATTAAAATTAATATATACTGGGTTTAATAATAACTAAAACATATAATATCGAGTGAGTAGAACTTTCAACATTTATAGAAGCCCTACTGAATAAATAAATTTGGAAAAATATTTCTTATAAGAACTAGTAAAAATAATAAGTCGAAATAACTTTAACTTTTGTAGGCAATACACCAAATATATTTAAAATTTAGACTACCAATAAATTACTTTTGATAAAGAGTGTAAATATATAATATCTAGATAGTAAGCAGCTTTTGCTCGCCTCTTACACTTAGTGGTTCTAACCAATAATAAAAATTACAATATTTTAATATTGCTCACGTTTTTGGGGGGGCAAAAAAGATAAAGATGCTATGTTTTTCGTTTATAAGCTAACAATACTTTACCAAGAAATATTTTATAGTAAAAATGCTTTAATATATGCTATATAAGCTCTTTGGTCTAGTTGTATGGTTCTTTTTTGGGTGGAGGAGGTCACGGGTTCAATTCCCGTAAGAGCCCATTTTATAAAATCAATTCTAAATTCAAGTAATTTTAGAAAATAGAAATACTCATGTTTTTAAACATAAAGATAGCTGAAGTGAACATGGATACTCTTGCTTAATGGGAATCATGATTTGATCAATAAATATTTAGTTTCATTTCTTTTAGAAATTCTAAATACGTGTCTGTTACTGAGAAAAATCCAGGTTACTACACTTTTAACATTTTTATATTTGACGGCTTATGATCTTTAATGGTTGGTTATAGTCTGGTGAGTTTTAATACCACTTTTGGATAGAAATTAATTAAAGTTGTGATTTGAACTTATCTTCAAAGATATAAGTATCAAAATAGCAACATGGTCTACATACAAAGAATAATATGATATTGAACCCAACACATTTAGAAATCATCATAAGTAGCCTGACTAGATGTCAATTACCTAATTCACCAACAATACATTTTTAATCTATATTAATTTCTTTGAATTTTGTTCTACCACAGCCCAGCTTGCTAAGAATTGGGTAAGCTATATTATAGATTAACATCAATTCTAGCAGCTGATTTGATTCATATTACATAAATCCCCACTTCCTCTCAGATCTTGTTGCAACCGAACTAATTGTAGTTCAATATTTCTGGGCATTCAGCTGGAATTGGCTACAGTTCTTATTAGAAATTATTCCCCCATATTTTGACATTGAGGCAGAATGTTGTTTAATATATAATAGGTCAACCTGATTAGCATCCTATGTATATTATAATATATGTTGTCAGGTAAGGTATCAAAATTGGTTGCAATATCCCCTTGCCTGTAAATTCACTTCCCCCTTTGGCTTTGGATTGCACTATTTTCTCTTACCACACTAAGAAAAGCTCCCAAATGTCACCCAAACCACTTAATTTTTTAGGAGAGATAGCACACACTGTAGAAAAAATTTATATTAGCTTATCCTGCAGATCATCTGGCCTTTGTTACCCCCTGGGAAGAAACACTGGTTAATTTGGACTATCTATTGGCATAGTGTCAACCACTTTTGAAAACAACTAGGAACAGCCAATAAGGAGATGTCACACTAATATTAACAAAGTCAAATAAATTTCAAATGCCCAAAATCTACTCTAGCCAATCAGATGGAGTTGCAGAAATTAGCATGAAACCTTCCAGCCCCCCTGGCTTTGGCCAGTAAAATTTCTCCTCTGATCAATTAGAGAAGGCCTAGTGATCATGTGATGAATCCATATGTAACTTATTCCCTTAAACATAGCAAGGGGACTTCCAGTCCCCTGCTTGTTCATTTTCTAATCATATTAAATTTGGAACTTGTTGCTAAATCCTTTGTTCTTATTTTGTTTGACACTCTGCTCTGAAGTTTCTCATAGTCTTTAATAAAGTGTTAGTATTTTCCTTATCAAACCTTACTTTATCCTGGTCCTACTTGAACCCAGCTGCCTTCTCAAAACCCTTGGGAGAAGCACTAGAATATAGTTGTTGTTTAAATCTACTTAAACTTTTGAAAGTACTGTTTAAATTTAAAAATCAACTTAAAAATCATTATAAGTCTTACTTTTATATTAAAATTTCCTTGTACTTGCTTGAATTTGAACCGGCTTATACTTCAATTGACGCCCAAGCCATCCAAGACTGTCCCCAAGTCCTCCTTATGCTTTCTACCTTAATACTGCTTGGTTTTTCTGATGACTACAATATTCCTAGTAAATCTTATAACTTTGAGGCCCAAAAATTGCACTCCTAGATCCTAAATTTCTTTTGAGATTGCAATCATGATTATCCTTGTTCTTAAATTTGTGGTGTTTTCCTTGGCTCCTGTTTTGTTGCTTCTTTGGACTACTTCTCTTAATATTTGGTCCTGCATTCCCTCTTTGGCTTGCCTTGTGGGTGACAACCCCTCTAGCCTCCTGCACCTCCTTAGCAGCCTTCTCATCTCTGGAGAGGCTCTAGTAAAGAGTCTGACCTGCAACAACTTGGACTTGCACTCTTCTGATCACGCCTTGCTCTCTCCCCTATCTGAGGAGGTACCTGTGTCTTCTTCCCTTCATCTGGAGAATAATGGCTTGGTGCCCCTCTAAGCGCCTGTGGTGCCAACTCTTGTTCCCACTTGTACGCCTTGGCTGCTCACTGGCCTAGTGTTAATGGGACTGAATGTGTACTCTCCTCAATTGTCCCATGTGTCCTCTCTTTGGTACCCCATTAGAGTGGCTGTTGCAACCAAGCTTCCAGACTTGCCTGCTAATGTATCTTATAATACACAGGGGGCGCTCAATGAGTTGCCCCTTGATGTATCTAACAACATGAACCAATCTGATGGCAATATCAAATGTCGGGCACTTTCTCCTAATTAGGAGCGCTACCAATTTGACTTGCTGATCCCTGCACAAGTTATTCCTTTGCTTTGAACCTTACATGGAACTTCCCACTATGCCACCCCCTTGTGGCCGTGTGGCTTTCCCCATATAGTATATTGATCACAATATTCTACAATAAACAATATCTTCTTCTTATTATTCCTGTCCTTTCTATTGGACTGTTGTCTTCCCCAATTCAAATACCAAATCCTTATTGGTTCAGTTGAAACAGTGGTAGCAGCAGTAGGTTCACAACCTATCTAAAAAAATCCCCCCTAAGAAAGGACAGAGTACGGGCCGTATGGCTACTTCCCATCAAGAGACCTTCCTGCCAATCCCCAAAAGGTATGTTATTTACCAAGACCAGCTAGTTATTACAAGGGTGTATAATTGACTCTGCCTTAGGCAGTGTGACACCAGCGTCACCCTGCCTCATTTGGACCTTTAACAGTGCATGCTTAATCTCCAGCTGGAATCTTTTGCGGGTGGGGTCAAATGAGCCAACATTGTCAGTTGGCTTCACTCCACCAAAATCTGCCTCCATATCTGTCAAGTACCTGAGCCCATGTGGGTTGCTACAGCATCTGGGCGCCTTACATGGACTGCCTCTGTGTGGTTTACCAACTGGGCCAGTCAGGAAATTGAAGTCACCTGGGCGGCATTCAGAGATGCTGCAAATGTCCCGCTACAGCAAAGCCTTCTTTCCTTGCATGGTGGGAACCCCCTTCTAGCAATTAAACAGACTGGATCTGTTACCAAATACCTTGCCTCCTGGCAGCAAGCTCTTGTCACCGCCCCCAAAGCTGTGACTAACAGGAAAATCATGCTTCTGACCCTGATAGTCAACAGGCTTAAGCCCCATATCTGTAAGTGGGTCCCCGTAGGCCGTTGAACCTCCATCAATGACTGCTACAAGGCCATTGTGGAGGCCAATAATCAAGCTTTGATGGGTTTCTGCTGTAAAAATAATGCTCCACCTCAACCTTGTGCAACACCTGGCAGTGTCTGCAACCAAGTAGGCTACCGCCATCCCTGTCATCAGGATAATGGGACTAAGCGCCCCTGCAAGGGGGGAGCTCCAACTAGCCCAAATCAAGGACCCAGGAAAATCCTGGGGGTTGTAGCTACAAGAGGCTCTACAACCCCACTTGATCCTCACTCTTAACCCCTCCTTGATAAGAACCCCTGCAATTACAGTGTATACAAGGTCAAAACCCTTGACCTTTTCCATGTTCATAGTGACAACCCCGTGCTTCAAGCAAGCCAATCTCTCAATAAAGTAACCCACTTGGCTTATCCCTTCTGTTTTTGTGGGAATACCCACAAATTGTTGGTAGACACCAGGGCTGATCACACTATAGTGGTGTTGCAACTGAACCAATGAGGATTCAGTATTTGGAATTAAGAAAACAACAGTCTAATTGAAAGGACAGAGTAATAAGAATAAGGTATTGTTTATTGTAGAATATTGTGATTAATATACCATATGGGGAAAGCCACAAGGCCATAAGTGGGTGGCATAGTGGAAAGTTCCATGTAAGGTTTGGAGCCAAGGAATAACTTGTGCAGGGATCAGCAAGTCAAATTGGTAGCGCTCCTAATTAGGAGAAAGTGCCCGACATTTGATATTGTCATCAGATTGGTTCATGTTGTTAGATACATCAAGGGGTGACTCATCAAGCGCCCCTGTGTATTGTAAGATACGTTAGCAGGCAAGTCTGGAAACTTGGTTGCAACACCCCCCTTGCCCCCTGCTTGTTGTCAGACACCAAGACCAGAGTCTGCAGAAGGTCTGGGGAGGTCCGCACAAACAGCCTTTGTGTGGGGATGGCGCAGAGGGGGCACAAGCAATCATGGTGAATCTTCTTGGTATTCCCTTGGGCATCTTTGAGTTGATAGGTATGATTGTCATAGACAGCGGCTATCTTGAAGGACCCTAGGTGGTTGGGCTTCAACTTGGAAGAATTGAGGTTGAGGGTGTAGACGGGGTCACCTACGGTGTACCTGGCTTTGAGGTGCTTTGTCCCTCCTTTGATTTGCTTGTGTTCAACTTCCCAGGCTTTGGCACACCATTGATCTAGGGATGGGGTTGTCACTAGGGGAGGATTTTTGGGAACTCTGGACTGTAGCTTTCCCTGTTCAACTCCTGTAAGACTGTCAGGCGTCCCAAAGTCCAGGGTGCTGGGGGTGAACCCCGTGCCCCTGTTGATTCTTGCTTGTAGGATAAGTAGAGCGGTAGGCAGGTGTTCAGTCCATGCGGTGTTGGGGTGCTCTTGTGAGAGCTTGGCAATCAACTGAACCATTTAGTTGTTCACAGTTCTATGCGCCCATTGGCTTGCAGATAGTAGGGGGTTGTAACTATACGTTGGAGTGTGTTCTTGGCGCAGTATGCCTTCATGACATGCCCAACAAGTTCAGGGCTGCCATCTGTGATGAGGAGTTTGGGTTGCTCAAAGCGGGCCACAATTTCTTTGTCAATGAAGCAGGTGATGGTGGTGGCAGTGTGGTTAGTGATTGCCCAGGCCACTGGCCAGCAAGTGAAGTAGTTGATGGTAGTGATAATGTACTTTTTCCCCAGTCTGTCTTTGGGGAGTGGCCTCAAAATGTCATGACCCATTGCTTGAAGGGTTCCATGGCCTTGATGGGCAGGACAGACTTGGGGGTGCAGGTTTGGATGTATTATTTTTGCACAGCACACACATTTTAAGGAGATCCAAGATATCTTGACGCATGCGCGGCCACCAAACCTTATTTTTCATGATCTCAAAGAGATTACACCCTCTGATGTGACCCAGGGTTTGGTGGTAGTGCAATATTGTGTCATCTTGTTGCGTGATGGGAATGTAAGGCGTCTTCTCTCCTGTCTCTGCCTGATAGCAGACGTTACCAGCATTGGTGGTGAACTGACTTTTGTTGTCCTTCAACTTGGAGATGATTACCAAGTTAAGGCCTTCATAGCAAGTTGCCTCAGGGCAGAGGTGGAGCATGGGCCAATCTGGGTCCAAATTATTGTCCCCAGTGATGGACGCTACATAGAGTTGTGAGAGGGCGTCAGCTGTGACAAGTTTCTTCCCAGGCTTATACTTGATGCGCAACTGGTAAGGGGATAGACACTCAACCCAAGCTGCTTGGCGGTGTGTCAAGTGGGACTGCATGTTAAAGTACTGGAGCAACTTGTGGTCTGTCAGGACACGGGGTGGAAAGGTGACCCCCTCCAGGTAACAGCACCACTTCTCAACGCAGTGCACAATTGCTGCCAATTTTTTATCATGAATGGGGTAGCATTGTTCTGAGTTGGTAAGTTTACTGGACTCATATGCCACAGGGAGGAAGACACCATTGTCAGTTTCTACCCTTAGCACGCCCCCTATGGCCCTGTCAGAGGCATCAGTCTTGAGTTTGTACTGACAGTTTTGATTGGGAAACTGCAGTACTGGTGCTATTGTGAGTCTTTGCTTCAAAATATTGAAGGCTCATTCTCTGACAGGGGTCCAATGGAAGCGCTGTTTGGTGTTGAGGAGCTCAGTGAGAGGTGCAATTAGTTCCCCACAATTGGGAATGAACTTGCGCACGTAGGCAACCATGCCTAAGAATGTCCACACCTGGCACACATCAGTGGGGGGGGGCGGCATACTAGTGATTGCCTTAACTTTGGCAGGGTTGGGCTTTACCCCTTGGGCAGAGATGGTGTGCCCAAGGAATAACAGCTCCAACTTGAGGAACTTGCATTTGGAGGTTTTAGCTTTTAGCTGATTTTTTCAAAGGGTGTCAAGGACAGCACAGAGGTGTTGGAGGTGCGTGGTTTGATCTTGACTGAAGACAATAATGTCATCAAGGTACACAACCACACATTTTCCAATCAGTTCCTCAAATTCTTTGTTCATCAACATGGAAAAGGTAAAGGGAGCATTGGTCATTCCAAAGTTCATGACACAACACTCAAACAATCTGTAGAGTGTGCGGAAGGCAGTCTTTGCCTCATCCCCTGGTGCAATGCAGACCTGGTTGTACCCTGCGGTGAGATCAATCTTGCTAAAGACCATTGCACCCGCAAGTGTGTCAAACAGGTTGTTAATCAACAGCAGGGGGTACTTATTCTTAAAAGTCACCTCATTTAGGGCACAGTAGTCTGTGACCAGGAAAAGGGACCCATCTTTTTTGGCTACAAAGAAGACAGCCACCACATATGGAGAGAGCAAGGGGCAAATGAAGCCCTTATCAAGCGCGTCCACAAGGCGCTGTTGAAGGGTCTCATCTTTCTTTGGTGTAAGACAATATAATGGTTGTGCTTTAGGTAACAATCCTTGGAGTTGTACAGCTTGCTGGATCTCCCAGGGAGGAGGTAGTTGTTTAAGTGTCTCACTGAACACGTCCTTGTACTCCTCAAGGAGTGCAACAAGCGCTGGAGGGGGTGAAGTGGCCAAGGGAGGGACCGCAGATAGTTCAGCGCAGATAACTTTGACTGAGCATTGGTTGAAGTCTAGTTTCCCCCCTTGAAGTTGTACAAGCCTGTCTCTGTTATCCTAACAAACACAGTATTGTGGAGTAAATTTCTCATTTCAATAGGATAGATCTTGAAGCCCACCCCGTTTCTATTAAGGGTGATAACAGATGTATCCCAGTCAATGTAGGGAAGGTTGTGCCAAAGCCAGTCAAGGCCAGCAATTACTTTGTGGCTGAGCCCTGCCATGATTGGCCCAGAGAGTTTAACCTGGTGTTCCCCATCCTCACAGAGAAGGGTACCATATCATGGGTAATTGCAACTCTACGGGAGTCAGCTACTTGAACTGCCTTGAACCTACTAGGCACTTGGTCTAATTGTTGAGAGTCAGCAAACTCCTGGTCAACCATGATGTGGTTGGCCCTGGTATCTACCAGTAATTTATGAGTGTTTCCATGGAAACAGAAGGGATAGGCTAAGCAGGCTACTTTATTTGGAGAGTGGCTTGCTTGAAGCACAGGGTTGTCACTATGGACCTGGAAAAGGTCAAGGATTTCAACTTTATGGATGTTGTAGTTACAGGGATTCTTAGCAAGGAGGGGTTGAGAGTGAGGGTCAGGTGGGGTCTTAGGACCTCTTGTTGCTACAACCCTCAAGTTTTTCCCTGATCCTTGATCTGCGCTAGCCGGAGTTCCCCCTTGCGTGGGCGTTTAGTCCCATTATCCTGCTGATGGGGCTGGCGGCGGCACACTTGATTGTGGCCACTGCCAGGTGTTGTACAAGGTTGGGATGGAGCGTCACTGGTACAGCAAAAGCCCATTGAAGCCTGGTTGTTAGCCTCCACAATGGCCTTGTAGCAGTTGTCAATGGAGGTGCAACAACCTACAGGGACCCACTTACAGATATGGGGTTTTAACCCATTGATGATGAGGGTGGGTAGCATTGCATTTCCATTGGTCACAGCTTTGGGGGCGGCAGAAAGGGCTTGTTGCCAGGAAGCAAGGTACTCAGGAACAGACCCAGTCTGTTTGACTGCTAAAAGAGGAGTTCTCATAACAATGGGGGAGAAATTTTTGCTATAGCAGGACTTGGCGGCATCTTGGAATGCCGCCCAGGTAATTTTAAGTTCCTGACTGGCCTAGTTGGTGAACTACAAACAGCAGTGGGCCCCGTGAGGCGGCCAGACGCAGTGGCAACCCACATGGGCTTGGGAACATGACAGATACAGATGCAGGTTTTGGTAGATTGTAGCCAACTGACAATGTTGGCCTGTTTGACGCCACCTGAAAAGGATTCTAGCTGAAGGTTGAGAATGCATTGTGACAGGTCTGACTAGGGCAAGGTGACGCTGGCGTCACGCTGCCTGAGGTGGAGCCAATTGTACACACTTGTGAGGACTAGCTGGTCTTGATAGATGACATACCCTTCAGGGATGTACCCCTTGGGGATTGGCAGGAAATTTTCTTGTTGGGGAGTAGCCATACAGCCCGTACTCCATCCTTTCTTACGGGGAATTTTGTTTTAGGTGGGTCATCAACCTATCGCTGCTACCACTATTGCAACTGAACCAATGAGGATTCAGTATTTGAATTGGGGAAGACAACAGTCCAATAGAAAGGAAAGGAATAATAAGAATAAGGTATTGTTTATTGTAGAATATTGTGATTAATATACCATATGGGGAAAGCCATAAGGCCATAAGTGGGTGGCATAGTGGGAAGTTCCATGTAAGGTTTGGAGCCAAGGAATAACTTGTGCAGGGATCAGCAAGTCAAATTGGTAGCGCTCCTAATTAAGATGATGTACCCGCCATTTGATATTGCCATCAGATTGGTCCATGTTGTTAGATACATCAAGGGGCAACTCATCAAGCGCCCCCTGTGTATTGTAAGATACGTTAGCAGGCAAGTCTGGAA
The DNA here is from genome assembly GCA_014839935.2 of Entomophthora muscae. NCBI lineage: Eukaryota > Fungi > Entomophthoromycota > Entomophthoromycetes > Entomophthorales > Entomophthoraceae > Entomophthora > Entomophthora muscae. Next base: position 445,710 of record QTSX02002874.1, read on the forward strand.
TCTTGGTTGCAACAGTGGACTGGCGTTTGCTGATTTGCAACAGTTAGACTGTGTACCCAGCAGATTTAAGGCAGTACAAGTAGCTGACTCCTGCAGAGTGACAATTACCCACAAGACAGTTCCCTTCTATGTGAGAATGAGGAACATCCAGGTTAAGCTCTCTGGGCCAATCATGGCCAGGCTCAGCTACAATGTAATTGCTAGCCTTGACTGGCTTTGTCACAATTGTCCCTATATTGACTGGGATACATCTGTTATCACCCTCAATAGAAATGGGGTGGGCTTTCAGATCTATCCTGTCAAAATGAGCAAGCTACTTCACAACACTGTGTTTGTCAGAATAACAGAAACAGGCTTGGACAATTTCAAGGGGGAAAACTAGACTTCAATCAATGTTCAGTCAAAGTTATCTTTGCTGAACCACCTGCGGCCCTCCCTTGACCACTTTACCTTCACCAGCGCTTGCCACACTCCTTGAGGAATATAAGGACGTTTTCAGTGAAACACTCAAACAACTACCTTCTCCCCAGGAGATCTAGCACTCTATACAACTCCAAGGGTTGTTACCTAAAGCACAACCCTTATACTGTCTCACACCAAAAAAAGATGAAACCCTATGCCAGCACTTTGTAGACGCACTCAATAAGGGCTTCATCTGCCCCTTGTTCTTGCCATACGGGGCTGCTGTCTTATTTGTAGCCAAGAAGGACGGGTCCCTTTGCCTGGTCACAGACTACTGCGCCCTAAATGAGGTGACAGTTAATAATAAGTACCCCTGCCGTTGATTGACAACCTGTTTGACACGCTCACAGGTGCAAAGGTCTTTAGCAAGATTGATCTCACCGTGGGGTATAATCAGGTCCACATTGCGCCAGGGGATGAGGGAAAAACTGCCTTCCATACACTCTACGGGTTGTTTGAGTGTCTTGTCATGAACTTTGGAATGACCAACACTCCTTCCACCTTTGCCATGTTGATGAACAAAGCATTTGAGGTATTGATTGGGAAATGCATGGTTGTGTACCTTGACAACATTATTGTCTTCAGTAAAGATCAAACCACGCACCTCCAACACCTCCGTGCTATCCTCAACACCCTTCAAAAAACCAGCTAAAAGCTAAACCCTCCAAATGCAAGTTTCTCAAGTCAAAGCTTCTGTTCCTTGGACATGCCATCTTTGCTCAAGGGATAAAGCCCAACCCTGCCAAGATCAGGGCAATCACCAGTATGCCACCTCCCACTGATGTCAGTCAGGTGCATACCTTCTTGGGCATGGTTGCCTACATGCATAAATTCATCCCCAATTGTTGAGAGCTTATTGCACCTCTCACCAAGCTCCTGAACAATAAAAAGCTCTTCCACTGGACCCCTGTCAGAGATCAAGCCTTTGAGATGTTGAAGCAGAGACTTAAAACTGCATCTTAATTGCAGTTCCCCAATTGGAACCACCAGTACAAACTTGAGACTGATGCCTCTGAAAGGGCCATAGGGGGCGTGTTACAGGTAGAAACTGATGAATGCATCTTCCTCCCTGTGGTATACAAGTCCAGGAAGCTCACTGACTCAGAACAACATTACCCTATACACAATGAAGAGTTGGCGGCAATTGTGCACTGCATTGAGAAATGGCGCTGTTACCTGGAAGGAGCAACCTTTCCACCCTGCGTCCTGACAGATCACAAGTCACCCAGTACTTAAACATTCAGTCTCACTTGAAACACCTCCAAGAAGGCTGGGTCAAGCGTCTATTCCCCTACCAGTTGTGCATTGATTACAGGCCTGGGAAGGAACTTGTCACAGCTGATACATTCAAACAACTCTACATAGTGTCCATCACTGGGGATGATTGCTTGGATCCAGACTAGCCAATGCTTTACCTCTGTCCTGAGGCAACTTGTTACAAAGGCCTTAACTCAGTAACCATCTCCAAGCTAAAGGACAACAAAAGTTAGTTCACCACTAATGCTGGCAACGTCTGCTGCCAGGCAGAGACAGATGAGAAGACGCCTTATATTCCCACCAAACAATGAGTTGACATAATACTGCATTACCACCACACCTTGGGTCTCATCAGAGGACGCAACCTCTTTGAGATCATGAAACAAAAGGTTTGGTGGCCGTGTATGCGCCAAGATATCTTGCAACTCCTCAAAATATGTGTGCTGTGCAAAAAGAATACGTCCAAACCTGTACCCCCAAGTATGTCCTGCCCATCAAGGCCATGTAACCCTTCAAACAGTGGGCTCTTGATGTGGTTGAGCCCCTCCCTGAAAACAGACTGGGAAAGAAATACATCATAACTGCTATCAACTACTTCATTCATTGGCCAGTGACCTGGATAATAACTAACCACATTGCCACCACCATCACCTGCTTCATTGGCAAGGAAATTGTGGCCTGCTTTGGGTAGCCCAAGTGTCTCATCACAGATGGTGGCCCTGAACTTGTTGGACAAGTCATGAAAGCATACTGCGCCAAGAATGCCCTCCAACAGATAGTTACCACCCCTTATCATCCACAAGCCAATGGACGCGTAGAACAGTTAAATGGCTTCCTGGTCCAAAGGATTGCCAAGCTCTCACAGGAGCACCCCAATACTGCATGGACTGAACACTTGCCCACCGCTCTACTTATTTTATGAGAAAGAATCAATAGAGGCACTAGGTTCAGTCCCAGCACCTTGGCTTTTGGGACGCCTGACAGTCTGACAGGAGTTGGACCAGGGAAGTTACAGTCTACAGTTCCCATGAAACCCCCTGCTGACAACTCCATCCCTAAGCTAATGGTGTGCCAAAGCCCAAGAAATTGAGCACAAACAAATTGAAGGAGGGACAAAGCACCTTGAAGCCAAGTACGCTGTAGGTGACCCCGTCTACACCCTCAACCCCAATTTGGCCAAGTTGGAACCCAACCACATAAGGCCCTTCAAGATAGCTGTAGTCTATGACAATCACACCTATCAGCTTGAGGATGCACAAGGAAATACCAAGACGCTCCACCACAATTGCTTGCACCCCTGCCGTGCCATCCCCACACAAAGGTTGTTTGTGCAGACCTTCCCAGATCTTCCACATACTCTGATCCTGGTGTCTGACAACAAACTGGGGACAAGGGGGATTTTGTAACCAAGTCTCCAGACTTGCCTGCCAACATATTTTACAATACACAGGGGGAACTCAATGAGCCGCCCCTTGAGGTATCTAACAAAATGAACCAATCTGATGGCAATATCAAATTGCAGGCACTTTCTCCTAATTAGAGAACTACCAATTTGACCTGTTGATCCCCGCACAAGTTATTCCTTGGCTCTAATCCTTACATGGAACAAGCCACCATGCCGCCCCCTTGTGGCGTGTGGTTTTCCCCATATAGTATATTAATCAAAATATTCTACAATAAACAATACCTTATTATTATTCCTGTCCTTTCTATTAGACTGTTGTCTTCCCCAATTAAAATACTGAATCCTTATTGGTTTAGTTGCAACATGGCTGTCCTAGTGCTTCACTCACTGGCCTCTTGGTGGTTTTTCTCACCAGGATGGGAGCCAAACTTAGTTAGTTTAGCCTCCTCTCTCACATTACCCCTGTTTGTTGTAAACAATTAGTATCAGGATTTGTGGTGATCTCAAAAAATTACAGGAAAATATTTCTGAGCAGTGATGATAAAATAGGGATAAAAATAATTGTGGTGTAGTCTTTTGGTTTTCCTTGGGCATCTTTTAATTGCTATGTATGGTTATCATAGATAGCTGTGACATTAAATGGCCTGAAGTAGTTGGGTTCAAGCTTAGTACTGTGGGAATTCAAGGTGTAAACTTGATTACCAACAGTATAGCAGGAAATCAAATGTTTAGTTGCCTCCTGGTTTCCTCCCTTGTTTGATGTTAAAATCCCTGGTGTGTCATTGTGTCAGCAATAGAATGATTGTGATAGAGGGATTGGCAGAGACTACAAGCTTAAGTTTGTCATGAAGGATTCTGTATACATCATCAAAAAGCCCAAAAGCTAAAGCACTGGGGCTGAACCCTATACCTTGGTTAATCCTAGATTTTAATAACAACAAGGGCATTGACAGGTGTTTAGCCCAGGTGGCAATTGAGTGTTCTTGTGAGATTTTATTACTTGACTGTAGTAGCAATCCATTAAAGCTTTCTATATGCTCATTATCATGAGGATGATATTAGATTGTCACTACCCTTTTGAGGGTGTTTTTGATGCAAAAAGACTTTATGATATCTCCTACCAGTCCTCTACCCTAATCTGTGATGAGGAACTTGAAGTGGCCAAATCACAAAAATATCTTCTTGTTAACAAAATGAGTGATGGTAGTGGTAGTATAATTGGTAATTGCCCAAGCTACATGCCAGCAAAGGAAGTAGTTTATGTCAGTGACAATGTATTTCTTGTATAACTTATCCTTGATCTGGGGTTCCACTATATCAAGGGTCCATTGTTTAAAGAGTTTTATAGCCTTGATAGGTAGCACAGACTTTGGTGATGTTGTGAATCACACTATTAACACTATTTTATATGGCCTGAAAAATGTGATGGTTGCAAATATCTAGTTGGTTTTGCCTTTGCCTTTAAAGTCAACACATTTATGGGGATGGGGTAACTGTTAATGTCCACACATTCCAGATTATATTACATTAGTTATTCTGATCCTGGTACAAGCCCAGGCCCAGTTAACTCTTTGTCTACCTATTGAATGATCTACACCCCCAGTCTACTATATAAGTAGATCCCCCCTAAAAAATATAAGTTTATTCACATGTGTGTTATCTTTTATATTCTGCAAGCACTCCTTTTATTTTTACAAAGAAAATTCTCTAATACATACCAAGAAATTAAGGTAGTACATATTAAATTTTCCTGAAGGCTAACCCAAGGCTATATTCAAACCTTGAATGTTTTATATCTAAGGTTTCCCTGCTTTTACCTCTTGGATGTGTTCCCCAAGAGCTAAACACAACAGGTGGGACAGAGTTAGACATATTCTTATCACATAGTACACATGTTTTTAAGAGATCCAGAATATCTTGATGTATAAATGTCCACCTGGATCTTTGTTTAATAATTTTAAACAAGTTGAAATCACATATATTCCCCAATGTGAAATGATAGTTTAGGACAGTATCTCCCCACTGTGCAGTGGGAATATACAGTGTTTTCTCCTCTGTCTCTGCTCTTTGGAAGATATTTTCTGTATTAGTCATAAACTTATTTTCATTGCCCTTGAGTTTTGAGATGGTGGCCAAATTCAGGTCCTCAGGGTATGTGTTTTCAGGACTTAGGTACATCATAGATCAGTCAGGGTCCAACCTGTTATCCCCCATGATTGAATCTATGTATAGTCAAGAAAGATTGTCAGCAATAGCTAACTTCCTTTCTGGCTTATTGTGAGAGATGGGGAGCAGGTTAATAGGAAATAAAACCAAGCTCTCAACCACAATAAAAATTGCAGTTTCAGCAACAACCAAAAGGTTGTTGCCAAAAATTCCTGGGTAAGTCAAGGGGGAAAGGAGCCAACTGAGCACTGAAAAGCAACAGATAAAACTAAATAACCAAAATTACTAAATTTTTTTAAACTTTATTAGAGTAGAGAATGATGAAGCAAGGTCTTTTACAACACTTGCATTCATGTAAGGGGTGTGATAGGATTAGGGTGGTAGATTGAATGTCACAAACCAATTGACCAATGATATAAGTAAATATGAGTGCATTTCTCAAGGTGGTAAAATCTTGACATATTTTGAATGGACAGAATCAAAAAGGAAAACCAACTCAACTAAAAATTGAGGAACCTGCTTTGGACAAAATTACCACTGCTCCTGCCTGCTCTTGCACATGATATTTAACCAGAGATGTCTCTTGAGTAGGTTAGGTGGAGCATCTTTGGAACAATTCCACAAGTATTAATTCAAGGGCTTTTCTTTGGCTTTTTCAGTAACTTTTTTGATAATTTTCCAAAAAACAATTTGATGAGATCCCCAACCATTTGGCAGGAATTGAAGTGGAGGCCTAAGGAGGAGGTGTAACTTTACGCTTATAATAAATGTGAAGCTGGTAAGGGGACAGATGCTCAACCCACCTTACCTAATTTTGAGTCAGGTAGGACTGAGTATTAAAATATTGGAGTAATTTATGGTTCATGAGAACTTGCATAGGATAAGCAGCCCCCTCTAGATAGAAGCACCACTTATTGCATAATAAACAATAGCCATCAACTAATTGATGTGAATAAGGCAACTTTGTTCAATATATGTGAGATTTTTGACTTGTACACTATTGGAAGGGAGGTGAAATCATGTCAGGATTGACAATTCTTCCTCTCTGGAAACCTGGGCCCAAGAGCTGAAATCAAACCCCAACCCTAGATCTCCTTGGGCTGCCAGGCCTGTGGACCAAAGGACCGCCCGCCTGCATTTTTCTGGAATCAAGCCCCCGCAAGCTGATGCCAAGAATGTTGGCCCATGCAGTGAAACAGGACAAACCAGGGAAACTATTGCATCAAATGGAAGAACAATCATAGCGCCTAACAGAGGTACTGAAGCAACAACTATTAGCTTCATGAATTTGAAGTCTACACCAGTGGCCAATCAAGAGCTGTCTCCAGAAAGAGGCACAAGCTCACAGCCCAACCCCATGACCACAACTCTAAAGCAAGTTAATAAGGTAGCCAATTTGAGATTCTTGACCAATGAAAGAACTCCTGGGCTGAGTGCAATTTTGCTGCCTTTGGACCCAAGAACCTAGTTCCCCTGGGCCTGCCTTTCCCAATGCCCTGATGAATCCCCCTGTAAAATATTAAGTTTGGAGGTGGGGTGCTATATAGACCAAAGGATCCCACACTCCAAACTTATTGCCATTTTTGAATAAAGGTTATGTTAATTTGGCTTATACAGTTACTACACCATTTTGTATTTGCCTTCTACTAAATTGGTACAAGATCACATGGCCCTCCTGCCCCACTGCCTGCAGTTTGCTGTCCACCAGATGTAGTCTTTGGGCCCGTTCACTTCACTGATTACCCCTTGAAGCCCAAATGGGTCATTATTTGTTAGATTAATCTGTTTCCTATTAACTGTGCTACTTAAAACTTTAAAATTTTGTTTTAATTTTCTTATCAATAAATTTAAATAATTACAACAATTTTATCAAAATAAATCTTATTTAATCCTTATAATATAAAAACCTGTATTAAATTAATCATTTTCTACTTACAGCTAAATTAAACTGTATTAAAAGCTAGTAACAATCTTATTTCATATACCATTATTTCTTGAAAGCTGATTAGTACAAAATGACATCATTCTAAAAAGAGCAACCTAAAAATACAATAAAAACTGATATGATGCTTTTTGTTGGAAATCAAATTGTTGCCTAAAATCTTAGCTTTTTTAAAATATTTAATTTAAAATATAATAATTTTTGAATCCCTCTTTTTAAAAAGAGGGCAGATAGCTTTTTTGCATATTTAATAAATATTAAATAATTTTGGATTTTTTAAAAAAAAATCTAGTAAAAAGTCAAAAAAAAAACTAAAACTGAACTTTTATTGAAATTTCAGTGATCTCATTTAGCATAAGTAATTTATTCTTAAGTTAGATTTTATAGAAAATATATAATAAGAACTTATAATAGAGTAAAATTTTTTCTTTTCAAAATTTTAAGTATTTAATATTAATAAAATAGCTTTATACAACTATTTAATAAAATTATATTTTTATACTGTATGCTAGAGATAATATGTATAAAAAATTCAAACATAAAAAAGAATGTATCAAAATCTTGCTTTATTTAATTAAATTTTATAAAGGTTAAAATTTATTTGAACTAAACGGAAAATGATCTTAGTCATTGTATCTATAAAAATAAGATACAAATTTAATTATACAAGCAAATATTTATATGTGATTAGAAAAATATTTTTGTTTTGATAGATTTAAAATATATAAAGTTCATTTTTAAGAACTGTTAAAGGTTATAATAAACTTAAGTTTATATAAAAAAGGTTTTTGAGTTGGTTAGTAAAAGTAAGCTAAATAATGATTTATACTTTAAATTTAGTTTATTGATTAAAATATCATACTTTAAGAGTTAATTAGCATATTTTATTTCAAATAATAATTTTATAAGCTTACATTCAAAGCCACTTCAAGATACTAAATCGGTATTGAAATATAAAGTTGCAGCACAATTCTGAAAGCTGAGATTAAGGGCTTTCTAATGATACTAGTTTGAGCGAGATTGAAGTACTATTCGCGGAAATATCAACAGTTAACCAGAATATAAAAAGGGGTAAATAAACAATGATATCAGACTTCAGGGGTGATATTGATAAATTAAGGAGATCAGTTGGGGGTCAGTTGGGGATTTATGCCTGTAGTGCGAAAGCTCAGCTAACATGGTATTTAAACAGCTCAACTTTACAGAAATTTACTTTACAATCTACACCTTTACTCCTCTCTGATAACTGCACATCTATTTCCAAGCAAGAACTGCCTGAACCAAGCCAAGGAACCCAACCACTATCACTATGGAACCTATCAAGTTTGCACCTCAGATGACACCCTTCTTCTCACTGGGGGCTTCTACTAAGAGAGAAAGAATCTCTATGCTTAAACAAGCATTCCTTTTTACTGCTGGCAGTGATCTTAACAGCTTTGTTGAGCATTTCTTATTAAAAACAGAGTTTGGAAAAAGTACCTTCTTACCTGTCATACAAAATTCTAAGACAGATGATTTCCTTAACAACCTAAAGGAATTGATGTCAGAGTCCCCTGCCAAGCACCTTCCTTCCCTAAGAGCATTGGTTACATCAAGCTACAGTCTGAAAGAGCTTTGGGATTGTGGATTTAAAATGACAAAAAATGAGTATTCATATTCTAAAAAAATAAAAAATGCTAAAAAAGCATCATTAAATTCAAAAAATAAAAAAGGAAAAAATGATTCAGTAAAGAAAGAAAACATAAAAAATATTTTAAGACATATATTAAAAAATTCATTTCCAACTAGCCAATTCACTAAAAAATCCCCTGGATTGATTTATGAAGAATTACAAAAAGAGTTGAGTGAATACTCAACTAAAATAAAATACTCATTATTGAAAACAAAAAAAGAAATTTACGAAGATATGAAAATAAAAAACAATATTTCTATTTCACTTTCCACTTTTTATAAGCTTATTCCTAATAATATAATTAAAAGCAAAAAGCAAACTGATATGTGTAACATTTGCAACTTAAAAAAGTCATTAGAAATGAAGAAAAAGGATTTGAGTTTAAAAAAGTTGCCATTGCCTAAATCTATTAAAGAAAATTTGGAATCTATTGACCTACATGAAAAGTTTTATAAGCATCAAAATAAAGAATATATTAGTGATATAAATAATCTTGATAATAATTCATGTGTTATAGTAATAGACTATAAAGAAAACTTTAAAATAGGTGGGGGTCCTATAGAGACAAATAATTGTTTTTATGAGAAAATACCTATTTCTTTATTAGGATTTGCAATTGCTTTTAAAGAAAATGAGAAAATTAAATATGAGTATCATGACTTTTTATCTGAAATTTTATCTCATGACTCTTTGTTTTCAGGTCAGTGTTTGATAAGTCTGCTTAAAAATAATAAATTTAAGAATATTAAAAATATTAAAGTTTGGACTGATAATGGTAATCATTTCAGATCTTATGAATTCTTATATTATCTTTTTAAAGAGGTACCTAAAATTATAAAAGGAACAATTAAGTTTAATAGATTTGTTGAGTGTCATGGCAAAAGTATTGTTGATGGTCATTTTGGTGTATTATCTAAAATATTTAAACAAAAGGAAAATGAGATGTATATAAAAAATATAAATGATCTCAAAATGGTTTTTGAGAGAGAGGAAGAAAGAAAGGGTCTATATGAGTCACTTGTAAATAATTCAGATGTTTCCCAAAAAATCTTTTTTCACATCTATGATAGAAAATCTAGGCCTAAAAAAGCTGGCTTGAAGTCAAAGCATTTTATGTTAATCTTTCATATTTAATGAAAGATGGTGACCTGTATGTTTCACCTTTGACATTTGAGGATGTTAAGGAGTACTCCAAAATAAATTATTGTGCAAAGTTCTGCACAGATGACAGAGAAACAAAGAGAGCTGATACTACTAAAGGATTAGTAGGACATGTTCATGAAGTTGGACGCATAACAAAAACTTATATTTCACATAGGGTAAATAGTCTTTTAAATACAACAACTTTTTTTTCTAAAAATAACTAAGAAATTAATTATATGAGCCAAAGATAGGGTAATAGCAATTATAGCTTTGGGGCTGCTATTACTCTCCCATGCAACTCATATATTTAATTCTTGGCTTATTAAAATAGAAAAAAGGGTTTTAGCAAAAAATACAGCTAATAGAAATAAGATTTATTTCTATTATTTGTATATTTTACACTATTAAACTTTTCTTCAGTAAACTAAGCATTATACTAATGTTCAAAAAACATAAGTTTATGACTTAAATGATACCAAAGAAGTTAAAAGGCTTTGAAATGCTTAAGCTGGCGCCTTGGCTTAATCTAACAAATAATGACCCATATATTCTATTTTGTATTCACCAATAAAATCCAAATTCTATTCACATTTTTATCTTTGTGTCTTCTGTACTTCTGCGCCTCTCTCTAGCCACAACTAGTAGAGATTATTCTTCCAGGAGCGCAAGGTAAACACATAGCCTTCCCTTTCATCTAACCAAGACTTAGTACAAATCCAATCCCAATGTTAGGATTTCCCGTTGTGTGTCTGTGCCGTGCCTCAGAACACAACAAAAAGCATGTTGAGGGGGAACTAATTTGAATTTGTGGGCAACAGCTCAAGGCTCTGCAGCTGGCAGCTGTGGCAACTAGCTATGACGTCTTGGATCAGCAGGTAAAGGTTTTTCAGAAATAATTCTTCTGACGCCAGACAAAAGTCTTAGCAATGCCTCCATGCCCAGTCTCTTTCTGTTGAACCAGGAACAGCTGTGGAAAGTCTTACGCAGTGAACAAGGATAGGACTTTGGGTTCATCCTCAGATAAGTTAAAATCTTGAAACATGCCAAAGGAATAAAGAGATAGAACATCAGGAGCGCCCAACAACTAGCCATATCTGACAACCTGCCCTCTAGACACGGTCATGGGAAGAGTAGTCAGGTTGGCTACCAACAATTGAACAGGGTCCTTATGGGAGACATATAAGATTCCAGGACAGAGATAAGGTTTGTTGGGCCTTATGAGGGGGGAGAGTACAACTCCAAGAAGGTTTGTTCAGATAGTTCATATGATATCTGGGAGTCTAGGATAGCCTGGGAGCCAGGGGGAATGGTGACAGCAGACGTGGATAGGAGAGGGATCCCCTCAGATGCAGGACAAGCCATGGGTGAACATTTCATGTTTGAAGAGTGAGTGCAATATTTTAGGTTGAAAACCCCAGTGGGATATTCCAAGGCACATGTCTTGAGCCGTTTTCCGGGAACTTTAACAGGCTCTTCAAAGATCAGAGGGACTTTGTATCCCAGAATAGAGAGGTAATCAACTTTCAAGTTGATTATCCCATTATATTACCTAAGGAACTGAGTGCCAACTAAGAGATTGTAACTCTCGTTTTCCAAGACAACATCTGGCGCAGCTAGGAGAAGCTTGCCAAACCGCATGGGTAGAGCAGAGTACGCCCCTATCACGCGGGTCATAGACAGTCCAGCCGTGCCATACAACTGGTGATAATTAAGGTCAGGGGAAAGTTTGAGTTTATTCACAAGTTTGGAGGAGACAACGTTGACTGGCAAGCCAGTGTCTAAAATGGCCTTGATCTTCACTTTTTGAATGGATATCTCTACTCAAGTGGTAGTGCAACCAAAGGGTGGAAGGAGAGCCAAGATATCTTGAGCCTCTGCTAGTTCTTTAACCACTTCTCAATCATGCATCTCAATCCTGGGAATTCTTTATAAACAGTTTGGAGAGGGAGTGAAACAGATACATTCTTGAAGACAGCGTCAGCAACCTCTGCAGCTTCTTTTGGCGACTCCACTAGCACAGGGGACCTCTTGGCTTGAGTGAGGCAAGGACAAGAGACAACTTCTTTGGCTTCAGACAAAATTTTAGTGGTAGTTGTAGTCTTTCCTGATTGTAATTTATAGGGGACTGTAATGGTTTTGAAAACAGCCAGAACAGAGTACCCATATGCATTAGTGTTGTCTGTATCAGAGAATTATCCAGGTCAGAGTCACCAGAGATATTGTAAAACAAGAGGAGGATAAGAGGAGCCTCATTATCAGCAGGCTCAGAGTCAGATATAGAGGGAGGGATTGAAAGAGACTGGGAAGAATTTTCAATCAAGAGCGTCTCTGCCGTTAGGTTGACTGCTCCTTTCCCGCCTGCTCTTTTGGATCAGCCCCTTCAACCCAAGGGTTGGGGCATACTCAAGAATGATGACCTATCTGACCACAGTTGTGGCAACCTTGGCGTCAAGGAGGATTTTCAAGTTCATGGTAAGAATGTGAGAGAGGGGGGCTAAACTAACTAAGTTTGGCTCCCATCCCAGTGATACAAACCACCAGGATGCCATCCAGTGAAGGACTGGGATGCCACTTGGAGGGGGGACCACAGGGAGGACACCAGGGACAACTGAGGGAAGTAGGCATTCAAGTCTATCAGTATCAGGCCAGTGAGCAACCAAGGAGTGCGGGTGGGGGCGGGAGAGGACACCTCAGAGGGCCTGAGGGTTTACTGAATGGCTCTGGACCACGCTGAGGAGGAGGGACATGGGAGGCAAAGCTTCTTCAGCAACGGGTGAAGTATGGTCCACAGTGTCCAATTCCAAGTCATTGTACATCAGGCTCTTGACCACAGCCTCTCCAGAAAAGAGAAGGCCGCTGGGGAGGTCCCAGAGACTAGAAGGGTCTCTACCTACAAGACGGGCAGACAAAGAGATTTTACCCCACAAATCAAGGGAGGTGGACCACAGGAGCAGCAAGAACAGAGCCAGGGAAAACACCACAAATTTAAGAGCTGGGAGTATCATAGAAATGTTCTCCACAAAATTTGGTGCAGGTTGGTATAAATTTCTGATGAAAAAAGGATGGGAGAAGTGCAAGCAGGGTAGTCTTAGCATAATATAGCAAAAGAGCAGCAGAATGGGTTCAAACGGCTTTACTATGGTTGCAAAAGCCTTGGGGGTAACAGCAAGCAAGAGCGGGTTTGAAAGCAACGGTTTTAAGAGAAAATTTGAAATAATAATAGAAATTATAAGAAAAATCAATTGAAAACTTGAAGTTCAAACTTGCTTTTCAAAAGCAAAAGCAGGAAAGACAACAACTGGGTAAATTAATACTAATATAGGGGCCCAGAAGAGAAACCAGGTTCAAAGCTGGCTGGCACAAGGTAAGCTTTGAACAGTAACTAACACTTTAATCCTTAGGACTGTAAGGACACAAATCCGGGTCTGAACAGCAATAGAAATAAAATTAAGTTTGCAAAGGACTCCAAAACTTTACTATATTGGAAAATAGACAAGCAGGGGACTAGAAGTCCCCTTGCTTGCATAAAAGGAATGAGCTGCAAATAAAATGGGTCACATGACAGTGGAACTGAATCCAATTGGCTGGAGGCAAAACTTTGCTAGGCAGGGGCAGGGAGACTGGAGGGTTTCATTCCAATTTCTGCAGTCAGATCTGATTGGCTGGAAGAGGCCCTGGTCATTTGGAATTCACTTGGGTTACTTAGTGTTGATGTAGCAACCTCTGATTGGCTAGCTCTAATGGTTTTTAGAAGTGGGCAATACCAAGCTAATAAGTAGTCTAAATTAACCAGTGTTTCTTCCCAGGAGGGAGCAACCAAAGGCAAAGGCTCCACAAGGTAGGCCAGCACAAATATCTCATCTACCATGTGAGCTAAATCATTTAAGGAATGGAGGGGTTTGGTGGGCGTTTTAGAGCCTTTCTTGGTACAACAAGGGGAAATTGTGCGGTCCAAAGCCAGAGGTGAAAGTGAATTTACAAAGAATGTGAGGACCACAGGAAGACAAACCAGAGTTAGAAGCAGCTCAACTTTCTCTAACAAATGCTCCAGAATGGGTAAGGTGCATGTCCTGCAACAGCGTCTTTATGCTCTTCATAGAGAAAAGCATAGCTTTATGGGCTTTGAAGTGAAGACACAGAAGCTGGTTAACCTTGAGAGCTTGAGCGCAAGCCATGTACGCTTCATGTTCAGTCAACTGGCAGCTTGTGATCAGCTGCTGTCTTTCCATGTAGAATCTATCTGCAAACTTGGCTAGCGTCTCTTTTGGATTGAAAGCAATGTGCATAAAAGCGTCCTTCTTTACTTCCAGGCTAAGGTCAACACCAAACTTGTCAATCAAAAGCTGCTTCATATCTTCCCACGTCTGAATAGTGGGTAGTTCAGGCACCCCCACCTCCTGGCAAGTCAAGTGTAGACAGGTCAGAATATGTTCCTTCTTAACTTCATCTGATGCTTGTCTCATGGCAGTTTCATAGATAGTTAGGAAAGCTGCAATGGTTGAGATTCTGGGGTCAAAAACTTGCTTAAAGGAGGTTTGAAGTGTGCTTTGGGAGTTGGACCACCATTGTTGCTATTGAGTACGTTTATATGTGGAGAAAACTCTGCTTTGGAGTCAGAGGGGGTCTGTCTAGCCCACAGCTGACAAAAACTTTCTTAAAGGGTAGTCAGAGTCTCAACTGTGCGGGCGCCTGTAATGACAGCTTAAGTGGTCTGTTGTTCAATAACATCTAGGCGTTGACCTTGGGAGGTCACTACCGTGGAGAGCTCAGCCAGTTGAGAGGTAAGGGATGGCGCCAGTGAGAGGCAAGGGGCGAACCTATTGTTCACAGAGTCAATCATGTCATTCATCTCTTGTACGTCTCTATCCAGTTCAGTATGGCCCTGCTTCAATTGATCCACCTTGTTAACTAGGGCAATTAATTCCCTAGAACATTGGATTTGAGGAGCTCCTGGTAAGCCAGGGAAGCAACCATCTTTATCAACTACCCCAACTGGACTAGCAACAGTTACCATCATCTTACATAGGGCAGTAAGTTCTTGCTGTAGCTCAGCAACTTGAGCAGTCAACTCAGGCACCTGGGGGTCAGGTTGAGAAGCCTCAATAGGATGTCCTTGACTGCAAGTAGTTGTATTTAGCTCTTGAATAGCATCCCATATTCTCTGCTCTCTCTCCACCAAGTTGTCAGACGGGGGAGAGGGCGGAGCATCTAGTTGGGCGTAAATAATTCATTCACTTGACTCTAGAGTTTGGCTATAGCAGTGGCGGTGACAGCTCTCTCTTGACCAAACACTGTACTGAATTCATTAAGGCTGTTAGCAGCAAATTCCACTACCTTCTGTAGTTGTTCAAATGAATACGTGTTGAATGCATTGAGCTGCTGCACAAGTTGTTTGAAGCCGGAGAGATAAGCGTTCAAGGTGGAATCTACTTGATTTGTCAGGGTTGTTCTAGCTGTTGAAACTTTTGGAGACGCTCCCTGACATATTTGGGGATGGACTGGCGCATTTGTTCAATAGAGTTAACCAAAAAGATCTGGGAGGTAACAGAGTCACGCTGATTTTCAGATACAAAGGAAAACAGGGAATAGATCCACTGTTGGTAGGCAGCAAACTGGTCCCAGTGATGAGTAACCACTGCTTGCAGAGACAAGATCTCTTGGACATGGAGCCCTAACACTATCTGATGGTGGGCCAAGGCAGGCTGCACAAAGGACAGTAGTAAGTGCTCAGCATAGCCAGCCGCTGAGAGGAGATGTTGTGGAATTTGAGGAGCCACAATTAATTTGTAGTATTCAGCCCAACTGAACTGCAGTTGAAGGCAAGGGATGGCTCCTTCAAGGGCTATCCCAAGGGCTACTGCCATGACTTGTTCTAAGTCAGGGGTACCCATGGGGTAAGCAACTAGGCAGGGACCATTCCCAAGATTCAGCACAGTAGGGATAATAGGTGGGTTGACAATATTTTCCTCAATAGGAGGGCTAGTAATTTCAGGTGAAGTTGGCTCTTGTATAGGCAGAGGCAAAGGACCTGAAAACGTGGATGCAGAAGGGATAATCAAGGATCATACAGCCCCTGTAGTGAGCACCATTTTTGTTGTGTTCTGAGGCGTGGCACAGACACACAATGGGAAATCTTAACCTTAGGATTAGATTTGTTCTAAGTCTTGGTTAGATGATAGTGAAGGCTATATGTTTACCTTGCGGCCCTGGAAGAATAATCTCTACTAGTTGTGGCTAGAGAGAGGCGCGGAAGTACAGAAGACACAAAGACAAAAATGCGAATAGAACTTAAATTTTATTGGGTATAAAGATTGGGAATATATACTGTGTAGCTTTACCACAAAACAGTACATGGACGGTAGGATCACTTGCCACCAGCATTAGTGGGGCAAGTGAGATGCACAGGGATCAAGAAACCAAAAAATTTTACTTCCTGATTCAGTCATCAACTCATTTTGAGAGGCAAAAGCAAAAGCAAGAGATTTGTCTTTGAAATGGCCCACCAAAGGTGAAATTGAAACATGGTGAATAGTGGTATTCACAACATGGTTCTTCCTGAGCAAAGCTTGTAAGTGACTGACACAGTTTCCAGGACAGCCAACACAGAGTAGCCATAACTATCTGATTAATCACAGTCAGAATCTTCAGGTTCAGAATCACTAGAAAGATTGTGGAACAGGTGAAGGGTAGTTGGGCCAGTTAAAGGGGGAGCTTCCTTGTAAGAGGGAGGATCAGGAGGAGACATAGGAGATGGGTCAGCAGAGAGCGTCTCTTCCTCTAAGCTGACATCTCATTTCCCAACTGCTCCTTTGGGTCACAATCTTCTACCCAGGGATTAGTACAGGTACACAAGTGGTGCTCTATCCAACTTTAATTGTGACACCCTTGACTCTTAGGCTGTCTACTTGAGCCCAGAGTCATAAAGCAAGGAGTACAAGAGGTGCTTCCAGAGTTGTTGGACTTAATACAACGCACACAGTACCCCTGTGGGTCAAATTCATCTCTTGCAAGAGGGTCTTAATGCTATTCATGGACATAAGAGAATATTTGTGCGCCTAAAATGCAGGCACAGGAGCTGGTTCACCTTTAAAGCATTTGAACATGCCGTGTAAGCTTCACAGGGAGTTAACTGTCAACTGGTGATTAACTGTTGTCCTTCAATATAGAAGCAGTCAGCAAACTCAGCCAGGGTTTCCTTGGGCTTAAAGGCAATGTGCGTAAATGCATCTTGATTGATCTCCAAGCTGAGGTCTCTGTAAGAGAGGGGGGCTAGATTAACAAAGTCTGGCTCCCATCCTGGTGGGACCAACCACCAGGATGCCATCCAGTGCAAGACTGGGATAGCCGCTTGAAGGGGTCTCCCAAAGGAGACCAGATGGGAAAGGGGGGAAGTATGCATCCAAAGCCATGACCATGGCTCCAGTAAGTAATCACAGAGAGCAATCCCAAGTGAAAGGGGGCTCTGCATTTGACTCAGGGATTTGGCGCAATGGGGAAGGGTTGACCAAGTCATAAGAAGGAGTTTCAGTAGTAACAGATTCTAAAGGTGGCAACAATTCTTCAAGATGAGAAGACAACCAAGAGAACAGCCCATAGAATTCCAGTTTGATGGGAATCTGGGTGAGATGTTCAATTACATTCACAAAAAGACCAGGAATAAACTCAGAAGATCGAGAAGTCAAGGAAAGTTTGCTCCAAAAGACAGGGCTTGAGGGCCAGAACAAGAGGGAAATAGGCACCAGTATCCACATAGCCATCTTGTACCAAGGTGACAGCATGATTTCAGCAGGTGTCCCTCTTTTGCTAAAACTACTGGGCGGACAGACCAGGTGCACGGGTAAATAATAGGAAATGGCCCAAATTAATATACTTGGAACAATACCCAACAAATAACGACAGGCGGGCAGTTGGGCCAGGGAAAGCAGGAGGTGGGGACAACAGCGGGAGTTGAGATAAATACCTTTATTGTTAAACAAACTTTAAAATACAAAAGATTTACAAAGTCAGGAGTTTATTCAGCAATTGGAATTGGTAAGCAAGGGACCTGACGGCCCATGCTTCCATTTTATGCAAAGGGGGGTGATAGGACAGGAGGGGTTATGAAAGGGGCTATCAGAGTGCAATCTAAAGGGGAGCCTATTAAAGAGTACTAGCCAATCTTATCTTGGTTTGAGACCCAGAAAATAGGGGCCGTGGGCACGGATGTAAGACTCAGCCCCTCAATTGGCTAGGAGCCTTCCAAGGACTCAGGGTGCACATTTCCCCTAATGTCTTTCTCTGACGTCTCCACCGGAGGGCTCTGGACCCAATTGTTTTGGGCCGGGGGACTCCCGGGCTGGAGGGATTAGCTACCTGGGATACCACTGATTGCGGGTTTTGGTACCCAATTTCCCCAGGCCGCAGGTTTGACCTTTCCAACTTCATGTGGCCCACATTTTTTGTTGGTTTGCTAATTGTTTCAGGACCAGGCAACACCAGGACAACAAGCAATCCAACTGAATTAATGTCTCCTCTGCAGTTGGAGGGGACTCCAAAGGGGAAATGGGAACTTCAGCTGGGAAGGCCAACACAAAGCGTTTGTCTACCGTGTGGGCCAAGTCCTCCAGGTTTTGGAGGGGTTTTGCCTGCACACAGGCCACCTTTTTTGATGGTCTAGGAAATACATCCCAATCCAGGGCCAAAGGTGGGCCACAGAATTTTACAGTCTCCTCTAAATTACTCAATCAAGAGGTGTTTCATGTCCTCCCAAGTGACAATGCTAGGGAGTTTGGGGACCACACCTTCTTGGCATGTAGGATGCAGGCAGGTGAAGATATGCTCCTTTTTAAGCTTGTCAGTAGCCCTACTCATTGCAGTCTTGTAAATTAAAAGGAAAACAGCAATGGTAGAGGTCTTGGGATCAAATATTTGCTTGAAGGACGGCTTATAGTGGGGATCAATGGACAATGAAGTGAATTGACTGGTGTCACCTGGGTTGAGGACATTGATGTGGGGGTTGCCTTCAAACTCAGATTTTGCAGCTGGTTGTCTAGCCCAGAGAAGTCAAAGGCTCTCTTCCAGGATATCCAGTGTAGAGCTGGTTTGTCCACTTATATCTCTGGCAGTAGCAGCAGCAGCTCTAAATTCATCAATCTTAATCTGTTGCACTGCTAGTGTATCAGCAATCCCATTGATACAAGTGGCCAGGGAAGTTGTTTGAGCATACAAAGGGGTAACTTGTCCATTTATTGTCTTGGTCAAGCGAGAAAGGTTCTTTACTTCCCTTTCAAGTGTGTCTTGCCTATCTGCAACATCATTTGTTACTTCCGCTAGCTGATCCAAGGCAAGGGCACAGTTGACGCAAGGTTGTTCTTCCAAGCCAGGGCAGCACCTATGATTGCTAGAGGTAAGAGTACCAGTGACCTCAGCCTCCATTTTGTCACCAGAGTCAGAGGACAAATTATCAGGGTCAGAGAGGCGTTGTCTCAAATACTCAATCTCTCCTTGCAAAGTAGCCACTTGATTGGTTAGCAAGGCAATGCAAGGGTCAGGCATAGGCTCTAATGGAGGAAGGTTTAGAACAGAAGATTGACAGCAAGTAGTGGCTTTGAGTTCTGTTATGGCTTCCCATACCTTAGCTTCAAAGGCAGACAGGACTTCACAGCAGGAGCAGGAGGAGTCACTTTAATGAAAGCTACTCTATCATCAACATAGTTTTGTACTTGATACAGAGGTTTTCCTAACAAAGCCTTATCCAGACCATATTGATGGTGCAGATGGTGGCCCCAAGTATTGATGTGAGTCCCAACCAGCTCAAGTTAAGAATTAACATATTTTGAAATTGGTAGAGCTCGGTAATCAAGGTCTCAAAATCCTGACAATATTTTAGAAGAGTTGTCTTTATCTGTCCATGCCACGTAGCTTGGTGATCATCCAGTTTGCACAGTTGATCCTTGATCTACCCAGGGAGCAAGGAGAAACGGAATTTAGCAGCAAGAAAAGTACTTCTGCAAAGCCAGCAAGTTGTGCTGGTTATCTGAAATACACACAATAAGGTTATGGAAATTCTTGATAAGCCATATTTTGTGTGTGGTTGTTTAAGACAGTGGAGGCTAAAGCAGTCAAAAACTGGTTCTGAGATCCTAGCGCTAATTGATGATGAACCAAGGAGGGTGGATAAACTAATTAACTAACACGCCAATAGTATCCTTCAATTCTATCAGCGCAGGGGAAAGACCAAAGTCCAAGAGGAAGGAATACAGATCTTTGGAAGCATACTAAGGATGGAGACCAGGGATAGAGTACATCACCACAGTGCCTGTGTGGAGGAGGGAGCAGGCAGTGGCACAAGCTTGCTCATAATTGGGGGAGAAAGCTGGAAGGGGGCCCAAGCAGGCCCAGGAGACAACACCATTAACATAGGAGTTGAGGGGGTATCAGTGATATCTTCTTCTAGAGGAGGACTAGAAACTTTAGGTTGATTGGGTATCTCAGAAATGAGAGGGAAAGGACCAGAAAATTTGTGGAGAACAGAGTAACCAAGGGGCTTGCAGCTCTTGTAGTGAGCACCAGTTTGTCTTTTTTGGCTCCTGGGGACAACATCCAGGAGGACACAGCGGGAAATCTTTATTACAAAAGATTTGAGGTTTGAAGCTAGCCTTGGGTTAGCCTTCAGGACAAAATTAAGGGCACATACCTTAATTTACTGAAATACAAGATGAAGAGTTTCCTTTTGGCAAAAAGGAAAGAAAAAAGCTTGAAGATTATTAAAGCCAACACAAATGTGGATAAACTTGTCTTTATTAGGAGAAAAGATTCTACTTAAATAGTATCAAAGTGTTGATCATCACTCATTAGGTAGACATAGTGGCAGAGGGGGTCACATTGGGGTGAGGTCCTACCAGGATCAGAAAAAGGCAGGTATGATATTCCAGAATGGGTGAAGATTAGATCAGATCCTCTTACAGAAGGCAAGGAATTTCTTAAGTCAAAAGCAAAATTGACCAAATCTTCACACATATCACTATTTGAAGGCCATATCAAAATAGCATTAATAGCGCAATTTTGATACCTTATCTTTGCGCAATACATATGGATATGTCCCTAAAGGCTCAAATGACAGGGTAGTTTGGTGTGCTGCAGTTTGCGTCACAGCATATTCAAAGATGGCTCTCCCTAGTCCAAAGGGGGACAATCTCTATCAAATGATACTAGGCTCCCTTAACAGCTGAATCTTCCTATTATTTCTTTAATTGGTCCAGGAGCACCTGAGGCGCACAAGCCCAGGCTTCACCAACGTAATTGTTCTGGATAACATTGGTCTCCATAAGGTGGCAGATATTCTTGCTGAATTTCCATCAATTGACACCAGCATTGTAATGGGCCCCTCAATTGGCCACAGCAAATTTGCACTTTCTCTTCCTCCCTGCCTATTTGCCCTCCCTAAATCCCATTGAGGAGGTCTTTGGGTGGCTCAAGCAAGTTTTCAAGCAAGGGACACCAACTGGGACCAAGGACCTCTTTGATTTGCTCCAGGGTTGGATTCACACCCTCCCAGCTTAGACTGTGGCCAAATTCTATGACCATGCTGATTTTTTCAACCATGTGTGCCTTGCCAAACAGCCAATTAATTGAAGGCTTAGTGTGCCCAACTTTTTTATATTCTCTACTTTACTACTTAGGATTTATTAATTGTCATTTTATATTTAAAAGCTTCTAAGCCCATAGTCACATTTAGTGAGACCATAAATGAAGGTTAGTAATTTATTTATTTTTTATTATGGCAGCTGAGGCTATCCCAAACACTTGATACTTGATTACGCAAATATATTTAAATCACTTTTATCAAATAAATATCAAAATGTAATTAAAGTTAAATGTAAAATTTACAAATTAGAAGTATATTTTATTAACATATATTATTATGCTTTTATGAAAACCTTATCTGGAATTTATTTTGCAAAACTTTTTTACTAAAAAATAATCATAAAATTAAATTACAATAAAAATAATATGAATTTTAATTAAATTTATTGGAAGAGAGAATTTATTAAGAGTGCCTGTAGTGAGTTATTTGGTATGTACCCACCCAGCAATGGAGGTGGCGCACAACCTCCACTGTCACACTGTATACTTTGGATACACCCTGATTAAAATACTTCTGCCTGCTGATGAAAGGCAGTAGGGTCAGGTGTGAGTGAAGCAGCAGCTTTTCAGGCGGGGCTGCAGACCTGTAAATTCCAGCCAAGACCAGGGTGTCCTGGATAACATGGTCAACCAAGTTGTAACCTGGGGGCCTTCTTTCTGTCCAGGGAGAGCTTGGCCTTGTCAATACTAAGGAGGACCCCGTCAAGGTATTCAACTTTAGCCCCATCCCAAAGTAGAATAGGAACCCCAGGTAAACAACCACATGAATCCTTTGCCTAGCAAAGGCTTCCATAAATTTGCACAGTTTTTTGTAGACAGCACTAATTATTTTTGTGCTTGGTCTTGCCAAAGATAAGATCCATCACCAGAGGGATCCCTGTCTTGTTGGCACACCATGTCAGCCCAAAGTTGGCAAGGAGAATTTCAATCTTCTTGACAGCTGTTGTGTCTGCAACAGCAAATTTACCCACTATGCGCCCAAAGTTCCCCAACTGGTAAGACATGATGTGCTCCACCAGGAAGCAGAAGCAAGCATCTGCATGCGCCTGGCCCATCTCTGATATGTTCTTGAATCAGATTTTTTCCAGGACATCCCAAACAAGCTCAATGAAGTTTACACAGTAAACTCTAACAAGGACCACCAGGTCAAGGCAGACTAATTGGGCATCCTTGAAGGCAGTAACTGCCCACTTGGATGCCCCCTTGGTATGTGAAAGCCCAGCTAATGCCTCCCTGGACATTGGTAAGATACTGTGAATCCTATCTTTGAGCTCCTGTAGGACAGGGGGGACAGAAACAGCTGCTTGGCCACATGATTGGTGTAGTTGGCACAAGATGCAGCAGGGTCAAAGGGGACCAGGACCCAGCGGATTTCACTGTCTATGTTTTTTTAAAAAAGGTAAGAATTTTGAATTTTTATTAATTTTGTTTTTTAGGTTACCTTCATGTGTTTCCTCCTTGACAGCAGCTTCAGCAGGATTAGCCTTTCTTGGATCAAGCAATTGCGCTAGCAATTCTGTTTCCTTGTTTCTGGCTCACTTGGCTGTCTTGAGATGTGTATACATCTCAGGGTTGTTGACCCAGACAGACAGCGCAGAGAGGGCAAAGGACTTGACTTGAAGGTCCTCAACCACCATCTTTTGAATGTTGAGTAGGCACTCAATTGTCTTCTCAGGGGTGTCCTGTATTTTGGTCATTAGGGCCTTTTTGGACACCTTGTCTATTTTTTCCGCTTCAAGGACAGTGGACTTCACTCTGGCTTTGACCTTGCGGTCAATTTCTTTGATCTCTGCAATTGCAGAGTCAAGGTCTTTAAGCAGCTTCTCCAATTATCTCATTGATTTTTTACTAATTTTTGCACACGTTATATAGCTTTCACCCCAATAAACTCTATGTCATTATGATATTATTGTCTCTTTGTTTATCCCTGTTTTTTTCCCATTTACTACAATATCTCATCTTTTTACCCATTGTGTATATGTTTTACGCTCAACTCAATATGTGTTGTTTGCTTTGTGTTGGCATTGTTTCCTTAATTACCATATTATTTTTGGCGCTTTTCACAGCCCCTTGTGAAAAAATTAACAACAATTTGGTGATCAGCTAAATTTGAATTAGAAAATTACAGGTTAACTTTTTTTAGATAAAGTTGTTACTGATCCAAATTCAAAACCTTAATGATAAACTTTAAGCCAATCAGGAGCCAAGTGATAAAGTGATTGTTGTGACATAAAGGGACATTCAATAATTCTTTGATGTATGTGCGCTAATTAATATGTTTGGCTGGATGTTTTGCCATTGTGTGCCATTGTTGCTGTGGCAAGTTATTGATGAACTAGTGCCCAATTAGCTGCTGGGTTAGCACTAGTCCATCAACAACTTGTCACAGCAACAATGGCGTACAATGGCAAAACATCCAGCCAATCATATTAATTAGCAAACATGCATCAAATAATTATTGAATGACCTTTTATGTCACAACAATCACTTTATCACTTGGCTCCTGATTGGCTTAAATTTTATCATTAAGGTTTTGAATTTGGATCAGGAATAACTTTATCTAAACATAGTTAACCTATAAATTTATAATTCAATTTTAGCTGATCATCAAATTATTGTTAATATTTTATCAGGGGGTAGTGTTAGGGTACTAAAAATAACTGTGTTCTGGATCTAGATACATGACAGTAAATATATGATTTTATAGAAATAAACTGAACACAAATAATAAAACCAACTATAAACAATGAGAAAATGAACAGTTGAAATTTATAATAAAGATAATATAAATAGAAAATGTTTGGTGACAGGGGTTTATTGGGGCAGGGAAGAGTGATGCCTAGTAGGCAGAATGGCGCAGAAAGGAGGATGTAGAGGCAGTGCTGGCCTGAGGGGTCTGGAATTGGATGGGTTGGGTTTGCGGGCGGGGGGTAGAGGCAGGAGGATTGCGTGTGATGGCCGCCATATACCGCTCATTGTACTCCTCATCAGTCATTGGCTGGGTGGGCTGGTAGGTGACTGTGGCATGGGGTGGGAGGTGTTTATCTTTGTGTGATTGGTTGCCCATATTTACACGGAAAACCATTTGCGTAAACAAGTTGGACACCATTTGGCAATCAAAGAGAGAATCATGGTCCAGGACTCTGAGATAAAGGTCATTGAAAGCCTGTGGGTGGCGCTCCTGTACTGTGTCTCCAATGTTTAAGAAGAAAAAATCACCCAGATGGATGTCAGTGTGACCAGCTGGGTACACAGAGGCCTGGTGCCCGCGTTCCTGGATGGCCTCTAGGGTGGTGGAGCTATCCTCCATCTGGTGGCTCAAGAAAACCTGGTGCTTGGAATTTGAGTCATCCCAGGAGTCAAATAATTCACTTAGGATGTGGCTGTACTCATAGCCAGTGGTAAAAAATGGGTTTTTCTGATAATAGACAAAACCCTTGGCTTAAACAGCCAGAAATGCACCAATGAAAGTCACCTTCTTCCCCCCTTTTTTGGGTGGAAGCTCTTCCTTGTGCGCCAAAATTGTCAAAAGCTATTGATAGCTTATAACCTAAGACAAACATGACATCATCTGACAAAATTTGTCAGGCATTTGACCAGGGTTGATTCAATGACCTGATTTTTATGGGGAATTTTCAGCGCCATCCCATTGGTTGCCAACAACATTAGTAAGAACCCAGATTGATGCCACCTTTCCATGTATCCACAACTGCACCATACGGTTGGAAATCCATATGTTATGATGTTCAAGTTGTTTACAGACCTGAATCAAGGGAAGCTTGAGGTTCTGCTACAATAGATTGAGTATGATTGGGTATGCCTCAGATATTTGTGACTCAGGGGCCTTCTTGGGCTTCTTAGCTGTCCTGATCAGATTCCCCCTTTTCATCAGGTTGTTGAATTCCCGCATGACAGTAGCCTGGGTGAATTGTAACTGGCTAGCTATCTGATCCCAGGACAGACCCTGCAGTTTCAGTGTCACAATTTCTTCAAGAATTTGGGTGGTGATGATTTGTCACTTGGGGAGCTGGGCCACAGGGACTGAAGCCTAATTGGCTGATGGGGGGAAGGTTGGCTGATGGCAGGAAGTTGTTCTGAATCAAGGTTGTCATTCTAATTGGCAGGTTGATTGGCAGCTTGTGCAGGGGTGTGTACAGGAGCAGGGGCAGAGCTAGACACTACATGACTCTCAAACAAGTCAAAATCATAGGGATTGGAGCTCAAGTACAGGTCAGCTTTCTTGTTACCCACATCAAAGACCTGGGTGTAAGCAGGGGCTTTTACTTTCTGAGCCTTGCCTCCATTGAAGCTGGCTTGATTGCTGGCGCTGTTGAAAATGTTGCTGTTGTTAAAAACCATTTTAATATAAATTCTAGGATAAAATCACTAAAAGAGAAATTAAAATATTTTATGGTTTATTTTTATTGTAATCACCATTACATATTTGGATAATTCTCAAGACACTTTTACACAAATCAGGAGCCATGAAGATGAATAAAATACCTCTGTTTCTAAATTGGATAGCTGTTGATTGGCTGTTTGTTGTAAATTGCGACATTAATGCTATTTTGATATGGCCTTCAAATAGTGATATGTGTGAAGACGTGGTCAATTTTGCCTTTGACTTAAGAAATTCCTTGCCTTTTGTAAATGGGTCTGATCTAATCTCCACCCATTCTGGAATATCATACCTGCCCTTGACTGATCCTGGTATGACCTCACCCCAACGTGACCCCCTATGTCACTCTGTCTACCTAATGAGTGAGCTTTGAGCCTTGTCTACTATATAAATAGAATCATTTCTCCTAATAAAGACAAGTATATCCACATTTGTATTGGCTTTAAAATTCTTCAAGCTTTTTCCTTTCCTTTTTGCCAAAAGGAAACTCTTCATCTTGTATTTCAGTAAATTAAGGTATGTGCCCTTAATTTTGTCCTGAAGGCTAACCCAAGGCTAGCTTCAAACCTCAAATCTTTTGTAATAAAGATTTCCCGCTGTGTCCTCTTGGATGTTGTCCCCAGGAGCCAAACAAGACAAACTGGTGCTCACTACAAGGGCTGCAAGCCCCTTGGTTACTCTTTTCCCCACAAATTCTCTGGTCCTTCCCCTCTCATTTCTGAGATACCCAATCAACCTAAAGTTTCTAGTTCTCCTCTAGAAGAAGATATCACTGATACCCCCTCAACTCCTATGTTAATGGTGTTGTCTCCTGGGCCTGCTTGGGCCTCCTTCCAGCTTTCTCCCCCAATTATGAGCAAGCTTGTGCCACTGCCTGCTCCCTCCTCCACACAGGCACTGTGGCAATGCACTTTATCCCTGGTCTCCATCCTTGGTATGCTTCCAAAGATCTGTATTCCTTCCTCTTGGACTTTGGTCTTTCCCCTGCGCTGATGGAATCAATGGATTCTATTGGTGTGTTAGTTAATCAGCTTATCTAACCTGCCCTGGTTCACCATCAACTTGCATTAGGATCCCAGAACTAGCTTCTAAATGCTGTAGCCACTGCTGTCTCAAACAACCATGCTCAAAATTTGGCATATAAAGAATGGTTCCATAGCCTTTTTGTGTGTATTTTGGATAATCAGCATGACTCACTGGCCTCCCAGAAGTACCTAACCTCGTCACTGAATTTCCTATGCTCCTTGCTCCCTGGGTATTTAAAGGATTGACTATGCAAATTGGATGAGCATCAAGCAACGTAGCGTGAACAAATAGAGGCTGCTCTTCTAAAGTATTGTCAGGACATTGAGACGCTGGTTACCAAACTAAACAAATTCCAGGAGCATGTTAATTCCCAACTCAAGCTGATTGGGACTCATTTTGATACCTGGGGCCGCCATAGTCAGAAAAAATATGAATTGGATAAGGCTACATTAGGCAACATTCTGTATCAAGTGCAAACTTACATGGTTGATAGAGTAGCGTCCATTGAGGCAACACCTCCCGCTCCTCATGTCAAGGCCCTGTCAGACTTTGAGGAAAAGGTATGAGATGCCATAGCTGAGCTCAAAGCTACTACTCAACATCAATCTTCTGTTCAGAACTCTCCTCCCATAGAACCTATGCCTGACCCTTGCATTGCCTTTCTCACTGACCAAGTAGCTACCTTGCAAGAAGAATTGAGTATTTGAGATAACGCCTCTCTAATCCTGATGATTTGTTCTCTGAGTCTGAAGGTAAAGGGGTGCTGAGGTCACTGGTACTCCCACTCATGGCAATCATGGTTGTTGCCCTGGCTTGGAAGGCCAACCCCAGGTCAACTGTGCTCTTGCCTTGGATCAGTTAGCAGAAGTAACAAATGATGTTGCTGACAGGCAGGATGCACTTGAAAGAGAGTTGAAAAAACTCTCTTGCTTGAAAGAGACAATGAATGGACAGGTTATCCTATTGATTTCTCAAACCACTTCCCTGACCATTTGCCTCAATGGGATTGCTGGCATCCTAACGGTGCAACAGATTAAGATTAATGAATTTTGAGCTGCTGCCGCTACCGCTAGGGACATCAGTGGACAAAACAGCTCTACTTTGGACACCCTAGAGGAGAGTCTGCAACTTCTCTGGGGTATACATGCTGCCAAATCTGAGATTGAGGGCAATCCCCACATTAACTGTGACTTTACTACAGTCACATTGGGCTGAGGTTTCACAAAGAGCTTTAATTGTGATGAATTTCATATGTTGAAATTCAAAACAATAGGATTGGCCTTGGAGAGACTTTCCAGTGTAGTAATGAACTACCCAGGAATCAATTAGGCTGTACTAATTGAGGGCCAAAATGAATAATCTGAACAATTCAGATTATGAGACTAGGTGTCTCAAACCATCTAATTAACCATGGA
Organism: Entomophthora muscae; assembly: GCA_014839935.2. NCBI lineage: Eukaryota > Fungi > Entomophthoromycota > Entomophthoromycetes > Entomophthorales > Entomophthoraceae > Entomophthora > Entomophthora muscae. Next base: position 474,222 of record QTSX02002874.1, read on the forward strand.
GGTTAATTGATACCCAGGAATTAATTAGACTGTACTAATGAAGGGCCAAAATGAATAATCTGAACAATTCAGATTATGAGACTAGGTGTATCAAACGCAATTTATTAACTGGGAAAGTTAATTAATTGATACACTTGAATATGATTAATGAGGATTTAATCATAGGGCTAAAATGGACTTGACTGTGTCAAGTAAAGACTTGTTGTCTTTAAACAAATTAATTAACTAGGAAGGCTAATTAATATATGCTGGGAATATACTTAATGAGGATTAAATTATATTTTTAATTGTCTTGACTGTGTCAAGAAGTTTGGTTAAGGTTAGCCAAAATTAAACCACCAAATTGTGGTTTAAAAGCACTGTTTAGCAAATTAATTAGGGTAGAAGCGCTGCTGTGCCACCTAATTGATTTTTAAAGCGCCAAGGCACATCTCAGTGAATGTTTCAGGCGCTGGGGCGCTGCCTGGGAAAGTTCCTGGGCGCTGCAGCAGCTCCTGGTTCAAGTTTTGAAGCATTTTAATGGGTTTTTAATGAAAACCCCATTAAATGCAAAAATAACTAAATGTAGACAATGGTGTCTATGCATTCAGGATCAATCATCTGGTTCCAAGTTGGAACAAGGATAGCTTGGATCAGAATACCTATATTTCACAGGATTTTGGCACCGGAAGTCCAGTATGCTTCAAGCCAAAGCAATACATTTCCACAAAAAGAATCAGGTGATTCTGGAATGTATCAGGGCACATTCTTATAGGTTAATAATGTGAAGATCTTTTTGGTAAAGATCTGTATTAGATGACGCTGTTATGTCATAAACCACATGATAGGAATCCAGGTGTGATTCCAGAACCAGATGGTTTTCAGCTGAATCTACCCTGATTGGTATATAATGAAAACATGATAATAATTAATAAAAAATGATACTTATGTGTGACAATGGTTGCTTTCCCCTCAATCTTTTTATTCTTTGTGTTTTTGGCTTTTAACTGAAACAAGACTACCATGGAATCAAAGAGATGGTCTGCAGCTAAGATTATGGGAAGCAAAAAAACGTGGAAGTAATCACCAGATGTCAACAAGTTTAACGCCAAGATTGCTTGCCCAGAATCCAAGCTCATCAAAGCTTACATAAAGGATTCCCCATCAAACCGTTAAAGAGTCAGACTGGGATAATGAAGAAGCAAGCATAAATTTCCTGGATCTGTCACATTAACATCCTCAACACAGGTGGCAACAGCCAATCCACCTCATTGTCCATTGACCCCAACTATAAGCCTTCATTCAAACAGATATTTGACCCTAAGACCTCTACCATTGTTGCCTTTCTGACAATCTACAAGACTGAAATGTGTAGGGCCACTGATGAGCTTAAAAAGGAGCATATTCTTGCTTGTCTACATCCCACGTGCCAAGAAGTTGTGGTCTCTGAACTCCCTTTCATAGTCACTTGGGAGGATATGAAACACCTCTTGATTGAGGAATTTGGAGGAGATCTCAGCTTTGAGGTAAAAAAAGATGCATTTATGCACATTTTTTTAAGCCCAAATAAACCCTGGCTGAATTTGCTGATTGCTTCTACGTCAAAAGACAGCAATTAATCACCAGTCAACAGTTAACACCCCAGGAAGCTAGCACAGCTTGTTCAAACGCTTTAAAGGTGAACCAGCTCCTATGCCTACACTTCAAAGCACACAGGGCTTCCCTTACGTCTATGAAGAGTATCAAGACCCTCTTGCAAGACATGCACTTGACCCACGGGGGTACTGTGGTGCGCAAAAATAAGGCCAGCAACACTGAAATCACCTCCTGCACCCTGCATATTATGACTCTAGGCTCAAGTGGACTGTCTAAGAGGCAAGGATGTCATAACTGCGGTCAAATAGGGCACCACTTGCGTACCTGTACTAATCCCTGGGTAGAAGGTTGTAACCCTAAGGAACAGGCGGGAAAAGATAGGTCAGCTTAGAGGTGGAGACGCTCTCTGATGACCAATCTCCCCTGTCTCCTCCTGATCTTCCCTCTGACAGGGAGTCTCCCCCCTTCAGCTGGCCCAACTATCCTTCACCTGTTCCACAATCTTTCTAGTGATTCTGAACCTGAAGATTCTGACTGTGATGAATCAGATAGTTATGGCTACTCTGTTCTGGCTATCCCGGAAACTGTGTCTTTCCCTTACAAGCTTTGCTCAGGGAAAACTACCACTACCTCTTGCACACCTTCAGTTGAATCCAAAGCTATGATGGCTTGCCCCTACCTGGCCCAGACTCATCAACCTCCCATTTTGTTAGACTTTTCTAAAGAAGCTGCTGAGCTGACTGAGGCTCTCTTTCAGAATTTGACTGTATCCCTCCCCTTGCAGACTGTGTATAAGGAAATTACTGCCTTAAAATGCATGTTAGCTAAATGGGAAAAAGAGCTAACAGCTGCACAGGAAGTTCTGGCTGTCTTTCCCCCTTTGGGAATTTACTACTTGTGTGGAAGTATCAATCCAAAAAATTAAAATCAAAGCCATTCTAGTATGAGGCTCTCCAGTCAACGTGGTATCATCCAAGCTCATGAAAAAGCTTAAGCTGGCTCCTGACCTCAACTACAATCAATCATATATTACTACTGAAATGGCTCAAACCTGAGCCATTGATGCCCACTCTGCTCTGCCAATGAGGTTTGGGAAACTCCTCATTGCATCCCCTGCTGTTGTACTAGAGAAAGAAAGCTATGATCTCCCGGTTGGCACACAATTCCTCTGCAAGCATAATGGGATTATAAACCTTTGAGATGGATACCTTTTGCTTTTAGGATACAAGGTCCCTTTGATTTTTGAAGAACCTCCACGCCTACCTGACAAACGCCTTAAGACTTGTGTGCTCAAGTATCCCACAGGTATCTTCTTGCTCAAGTACAGGACTCACTCCTCCAATATGTGGTCCCCTCCTCCTTTCTTTCTGGCTGAGGAAGGCGTGCCTCTTCTTGCCCCTGCGGTTATCACCATTCCACCAGGCTAACAAGTGACTATCAGACTCTCAGATATCCTACAAACTATCTGAAAAATAATTCTGGAGCTATACTCACCTGATTTTCTAAGCTGAAGAGAGCCTTGGTTATGCCCAGGGAAATTAGACCAGACCCATAAAGAGCCTTTGCAGCTGTTGTTAGCTAACCTAACTTCTCTGCCTATGCAGGTGACCAAGGATCAGGTTTTAGGGCATGGTTGCATATTAGGCTCAGAGCAAGTGACGTCCCTCTACCATTTTGGAACGTTCAGTGATTTCAACTTACCTGAAGGAGACCCTCAGGTTCTCTCCCTATTCACTGCTGCAGACTTCCCACAACTGTCACCCATTCAACAAAAAGATGTTCTGGAACTTCTAGACTAGTTTAAGGATATCTTTGCCTCTTGACCTACGGACTATGGCCTAGCTAAAGGAGTTATCCATCAGATAGATACGGGTGATGCTCCGCCCTTTTGTGCCAAACCTTACCGCTACAGCCAAGTAGAAGATGCCCAGGTCTCTAAGGAGCTTAAACAGCTCTTGGATGCTGGGCTCTTAGCTCCCTCTCAGAGCCCTTGGGCCTCCCCATTATTGATCCTAAAGAAGAAGGACAGAGGCCACTGCATTGTGATGGATTACTGTCAACTAAACTTGCTCACCAAAAAGGACTTGTACCCTTTGCCAAGAATTGATGATGCTCTTGGACAACTGGGAGGATCAAAGATTTTCTCCTCTATGAATCTAGCATCAGGATACTGACAGGTGGAGTTTTCTCCTGAAGATAGAGAAAAGGCTGCGCTCATCACTTCAGAAGGACTTTATGAACCCACTCAAATGCCCCAAGGACTCTACAATGCCCTGGCTAGGTTTCAAAGGGCTATGGACTCCATTCTACAAGATCTGAAACTCTCCTGTGTCCTTGTATATCTTGAAAATATTACTGTGTTAAGCTCCACCTTTACCAACAATTTGGACCACCTCAAAGCTGTCTTCATCAAAATTTGAGAGGCAGGCTTGAAACTCAAACCCTCTAAATGCTCCTTCTTCAAAGAACAACTTGATTTCTTAAGCCATGAGGTCACCCAAACTGGAATACACCCCATGAATAATAATGTGAAAGCCATTGACAAGATGCTACCTCCCACAAACCTACAGGAGGTCCAAGTGTTTCTTGCATGATGGGGTACTATTGACAATTCATCCCTGATTTTTCTGAATTAAGCAAACCCCTCATCCAGCTCCTTTGCAATGTACCCTTTGAGTGGACTGAAAGCCAAAAGCAAGCCTTTGAAGCGTTGAAAGCCAAGCTCAAAGGGGCTACCATCCTAGTCTACCCTGATTATGATAAAGAGTTTATCTTGTACATCAACGCTAGTGGAGTAGCTGTGGGTGCCATTTTAGCCCATCTTTATGATGAAAGCATTGATCAACCTGTGGTCTATTCTTCACAAGTCCTCCAAAAACACAAGAAGAACTATAAAGTCACTGAAAAAGAATGCCTAGCAATTCTAATTGCAGTAAAACAGTTCTGGCATTAAATTTACGGGACTCACTTTACTGTAGTCACTGACCACTCCTCTCTTAAGTGGCTACAGAAATTAAAGAATCCTTAAAGTTGGTTGGTATGTTGGGCCCTACGCTTACAAGGATACAGTTTCACAGTATTACATTGTCCTGTTGCACAACATCAGAATGCTGGTGGTTTGTCAAAGATGCCTATACTAGCTATCCATTCTTCTTACACCAATTGCTTATTTGAGTTGATAGGCTACTCTGACTCCTGGACCACTGAGCCAGAGAACATCCACTTGGCACTGCAAGCCCTATCCAAGGATACTGTGATTTGAGATAGACAACTCTTCAAGAGAGTCAACAATGCTTATCTACCCTACGTCTGTCCCAGAATGAGAGTGACCATCATCCTCCAAGACCACATTGATACCGGACATGGAGGTACAGCAAAAACTCATGAATGGTTGTGCAAGAACTTCTTTTGAGAAAACATACGCCTCTTAATCCCTGACGTCCTCACCTCCTGTCACTCTTTCCAGCTACAACAACCCCAACCTTCCCAACATTAATTCAAGCTCATTCCCCTTAAACATGCCTTTCACACTGTGAGTATTGATGCTGTTGGCCCTCTTCCTTGTTCTAGGTCTGGGTATTGATTCATCTTGGGGGCCGTAGATCATTTTAGTAAATGGTTCAAAGCCAGAGCAACCAAGGATATAACTGCCAAGACCACTGCTAACCTCCTTATCAGGGATCCACTCATTGGGAAGTCTTTCTCCAATTGAATGAAGTAGAGCTCCCAAGTTGAATTTGATCAGAGTGGAACCTACTGAAATCCCTATCATTAACATGTGTAGAAGGTGACCAAATAGGCGGAATCTTCCCAAGAAGAGAATGAAGTGATTGAGGAGATAATAGACACTGGTGTAACCCAAGACCAACCAGGGGGCCTTGTGATGGATGATAGATGGGAATCAAGCTGTTTCAACATAAGGGTCATTTTGTTGACGCGGACCAAAACAATACCAAATTGAGTCTTCAGATTTGTCAGTAGGAGTTGGTTTGGGGGTTTTGAAGTTAACATTTGCTTTTTCATAACTAATTAACACACAAAAAGTCCATACAAGGAAGATGAACTTCATGCTGTTGGGGGGAACCTTTATAATCTACTAATCAAGTGTTTTAGAATTGAAAATATAGATTTATTGATTGATAGGAATAAAAGAAAATTTTGGAGCAATTTGGAAGGGAAGATTTTGCCAGTTTAAATACTGAGCTCAAGTGATCAAGGGAACATTGTGGTTACCAGGTGATCCTGCAAGAGTGATATGAGAAATATTGCCTTGCAGAGTTGCAGCAGGCTGCAGCCTGCAATGCAAGAAGAGGCAGGTTGGATTATTGCATTGCAGTATTGTACTTCACTATGGTTGGGGATGATTTCTGGGGTTGGATGTGAGGTACTTTTCTGGCTTGGTTGGTTTGTTGTCTTTGATTGGCCTCCCAGGTCCCCACGTATCTGATTTGGATGATTTCTGCATTTAATTTCAACTTTATTGGTTGGTTTATATTGACTGGAGCCAATTTTATATGCTGAATCAGTGTTCCTGTTGTTGTTATCATTGTCTGAAGCCTTGGAATTTGAAAATGAAGTAGAATTTATGTGTTGGTTTCTGTTTTTACGCTTGCTTTTGATTTTGCATTCAGAATTGGTTAATACACATTTTATTTATCAATTTCAAATGTGTTTTTGCATTGATTAAATTAATGGATTTGGTTTCTACTTTGTTTTCTGAATTAGCATTAAAAAATACAACTTCTGGTTTGTCAATTATTTTAAAACAATTTAAGTCCGGTTTCCAATTTGTGTTAGGGATGGAATCCCTTAAACTCCTGCTGCAAGATATCTTCTACCGTCATGGCTGCCCTCAGGTCCTGCTTTCTGACAACAGGGCCAACTTTAATACCCGCCTCATAACAGCCATTGTAGAAGCCATGGGTACTCATCAATCCTTCTCTGCACCTTATAATCCATCAACCAAAGGGACTGTGGAACAAGCAAGCTCTACCCTTGTATCCATCATGAGGAAGCTTACCCTCTCTGATGCTGCCAATTGGGATATGTTCCTCCCTTCTGCCCTCTTTGCGTATAGACTCAGCAGACATCAAGTGACTAGCCAGCCCCCCTTTGCCATGCTTTATGGACGGGAAGCCACTATCCCCTCAATCTTGGGACCCCCTTTGATCAAAGTTGATGCATCTGCCAACCCTGAAGCACATGTCAAAGACTTGACTAATTTTATCATCAACATCCAGGCTACAGCCTATTTTACTGCCTACAAAGTCAAAGCTTTAGAACTCTTGCCCTCCAATGCTTCCAGAGCCCCCCTCCCCAAGTATCAAGTAGGCGGCCTAGTCCTCTATTATCAAAATTGTACTGGAGGCTGATCCCATAATCTAGACTCCCTCTGGGTGGGACCTTGTGAAGTCACTTACAAGAAGGGTGTTGAGTATACTGTGAAGCTGCTGTCCTCTGGCTGTCCTTTTTCCCAAGTTCATTCCAAATTTCTCCGCAAATATCAACTCCCTGTGTCCAATCTTGAGGGGGAAGATGTCGTAAATTGCACCATTAATAATATTTTGATATGACCTTTAAATAATGATATGTGCAAAGATTTGGTTGGTTTTGCTTTCAACTTTGGGGATTCCTCACCTTCTGCAAACAGTCTGGTTCAATATCCACCCATTTCAGATTACCATACCTGCCCTTGACTGCTCCTGGTATGACCTCACCCCAACGTGACCCCCTATGTCACTCTGTCTACCTAATGAGTGATCTTTGAGCCTTGTCTACTATATAAGTAGAATCATTTCTCCTAATAAAGACAATTTTATCCACATTTGTGTTGGCTTTAAAATTCTTCAAACTTTTTCCTTTCCTTTTTTCCAAAAGGAATTTCACATCTTGTATTCCAGGAAATTAAGGTATGTGCCCTTAATTTTGCCATTAAGGCTAACCCAAGGCTAGCTTCAAACCACAAATCTTTTGTTATAAAGATTTCCTGCCGTGTCCTCCTGGATATTGTCCCCAGGAGCTAAACATGTCACAAGGCAAATGGCAATTTGTCAATATAGTAAAATTTGGCTGTCCCCTTGGCTTTGAGAGCAGTGTACGCCTCTGTGTATTTTTTCTGGACATCAATGTTGGAAGGACTGTTTCTATTGTAGGGGGATACCCCAAGTTTTTTCCATGAAAACCATATACCCTTTACCAAATGATATTAAAAGGAAATTGAGGCCTCAACCCCAAAAGTGAATTTAATCATGGTCTGTATATTTTCCAGTTTAAGATTTCAATCTTGGGTTATCTACTGGCAGATTGCCTATTTGTGCTTCTTGATGAGCATGGTGAAAACGCGCAAGGATTTATCCGCAACAAGAACTCATCCAGTATTGATGAATTTATTGAAGGTCTTGGAGGCATAATTAGTATCCACTCTAACAAGTGCCGTGGCCACCTTGTAGTCACCAGATTTCCAAATTAGCTTGAGCAGAATGATGTGTTTGATATTGGGGATGAGCTTCTGGGCAAGCGTTTTGGCAGTGGGGATTGACTTGTTGGCATTGGGCTCAACACAGGGCATGGGTACCTTGGTGTAGAAGGCTGCAACCTTTTTGAGCACTAACTGTCCTTCATTGGTTTGATAGAGCTTGGGCTCTTTGTCCTCCTCCTGATTGCCATCACTGAAGTAGGGCTCATAGCTAGTGTCAATTACAGGCTTCATCTTCTCCAGCATGGCTAACAGGACCAACTCTTGCTGGTACACAACATCAAACACATAAAAAGTAAGATATACCTCCTTGTTTCTAACCGTTTTTGTTGTGGTAACCTTGGTGGGCTTATGGGTCAGCTTGGGGACCCAAGGGTTGATGCTCTGCACCCTAGCAGCTTATGCTCATTGAACCAGCTGTGCAAAGCAGTGTCACTATTGAATTCTCCTCTCTCATCTCTTTCTTGAGTAGGCAATTGTGTTGCACTAACTCTGTTCTTTAACTTGCGGGGGCAACTGCAACCACGGTGCACAACAGGTGCATTGGTACTCTGTGGTTGTGTTCCTTCCATTTTATAGTTTAGTAAAATACTAATTAAAATTCAATTAAGTTAATCCTTGATTTTAATTTTTGCTTTTTATCTGAATATGGATATTCAATTAATATCTTTTCCTACCCAATATCCCAATTATAGATTTTTTATTTCTTAATTAGTTGTTTCTGGTTTTACAACACCCATTTTTGAATACCCAAAATAATTTCCCCCCATTTTCCCAGATTTATTTCCAAATTCAAACACCCAACACAATTATTATAACATTTGTGTTTCAGATTGTGTGCCATATTTTAGATACCTTGGTATCATTCTTGAGTACAATTCATTGCACACAACATTTTAGTGATTTTGTTTACATAGGTAGTTGCTACTGTAAATCCAGAGCCTAAACGTAAAAATGCGGGATTTTCAAATCCTTGGTCCAAATTTGAATCACTTTTGCGGGATGGCCTTTTTTAATTAAATTGATTTTTTTGAGTATTATTTGAATATTTGAAAATGCAGGAACTCATAGACACTTTGCAAAGTTCAAGTTGAGCTGCATATTTCCTATGGACAAAATAAATTAACTGGAATCAGATTTGAAGCGTTCAAATCCATCAACCATTTTCATTAAGTTTACTATGTTTTTTGAAATTTTGGGATTGTCAAATCCAAGAACCAAATTTCAAATCACTTTTGAATGCCACTAGTAAACTCATATATTAATTGCGGGAACTGGAATCCAAATTTAATGTACAGTAAGCACACTAGGAAACACCAACCCAAATAAAGAAGCTTCACTCTAAATAAAATCAAATGAAAAATCCAATCTCAACAACCATGTTTAGACATAAAATTAAGTGAAATTTAAAATTGTCTAAACTGGAAATGATACAATATTCTGCACTCTAAATCACTAATATAGCAGCCATAAAACCATATAATGATTTATGAGCTACTCTCCTGATGACACAGAATTTTTTAAAAGTTTTTTGCCCCTGGCTACGCTGGGGGCCATAAAACTTCTTTTCAAGGAAGAAGGAGAGATGGGAAAGATAAACCATTATTTTACTAACTATTTATTCATGTATTGCTACTAAGGATACTTGATTACAGTAGATTTCATAAAATACTAATAATAAAATAGAATTATATATTACAGTATGTTTTTACCATGTGCCTTTTCCTTGGTGTGTTAATAGTTCATTTGCTGTTGATAAGGTGTTTGCATTTAATTGGATGGTTTCACCTCCAGTTGCCTTGGTGATAGGAAATCTAGTTGCCTCCACAACCACAGTTGGTCTCGGGGAGGTGACTTGATTTCCTATTGCCAAGGCAACTTGAGGTGAAACCATCCAATTAAATGAAAACACCTTATCAACATCAAATGAACTATCATCACACCAAGGAAAAGACAACATGATAAAAATAGATTGTAATATATAATTTAGTTTTATTATTAGTGTTTTTTAAAATATACTGTAATCAAGCATCTAAATTTTAGCCGTCCTAAAATGTAATAGGTTGATTTTTGGGAATGCTTGTGATTCCTAAAAGTATTAGCACAAATCCGCCCTAGATCCTTTAGCATCCTTTTTGAGACACCCATAAATTATGTTTATTTCAAATTCCTTGCAATTATAATTTGAAACTTGGTTCTTGGATTTGACAATCCTGCAATTTCAGATTCATTAAGTTTTCCATGATGTCTATGATTTGTTTGAAATACAGGAAATCTCAAATTGTACATTAGAATCCTGCATTTCTGATTCATGTATCCTGCATTTGTTTGCTAAGTTTTGTCTTTTGTTAGTTGAGTTTTCTGCTCAAGAGATTCAAAATTTGCTAATTTGAATAAATCAAAAAAGTCAAATTAAATGTTTGATTTTATTAAATATTTTATTTTCACACACCTGAGTTGCCCACAAAAGTGATTTGAAATTTGGACCAAGGATTTGACAATCCTGCATTTTTATGTTTAGGTTCTGATTTACAGTACTCTTCTGTATGTGGTGGACAACTCTGGTGCCAATTGCTAGAGGGATGGTGCTCTTCACCCTGGGGGTGGCTGAGCGTCTTATAAAAGGCAATATCAAAAGCAAATTAACAAAGAGTTGGTTCTCTGGAGGTATTGAGTACCTGTACAACAAAGCTAACGTAAAACAGTTGTATAGGACATGCTCTACGGTTTGGTAGCCCTGTGGTGTCTTCATTTTTATTCAGTGCCAGCCAGCAGACGTCCATTTGAAGGGGGACGTCCTCCAGCTTAGTCATGTTGGCCTTCATAATGCAGTGTAGTACTACCCCAAGGAAAAACAGCAAGATGCAGTTGCTGTGAGGTATAGATTTCCACAAAAAAGCAGAATTTCTTATAGATTATAACTAATTGATTTGTATAGGCTGTGTTTGAAAAATTGAGTAAAGGAGAAAAAAGCATTTTGAAAGCATCCACAACCCACGCCTCTGCAAACAATATGAATAAAGGTTTAATCTTATTGACTAAAAATGCATTGCCTTTTTGATTTGAAATTTGATTTTATTAAATTATTGAATATTGTGGCTTTGATGTTTTCTTGTGGAACATGAAATTGACTTTTTTTCAGGTTTATTTCATGTGTTCATAGTTGAAAATGGAAAACGTTCAATGCATTCAAATATATATTTATCAAAATTCATGTTGACATTTATTTGGATATCCATCATTCCTTTGAAGTTGATACTTGCGCCTACTTCATAGGCTTCTTTGACCCAGGTTGAGCTTTCTTCTGGTGCTTAGAATTCCCTATTCATTGCAACTTTTGCTGTATATTGATTGAAGTTATCTTATACTTTTTTATTTATTTG